>CALNHX010001566.1:0-218073 GCA_940337035.1 Agriotes lineatus
GTACATAGGTGATGATTTGAACCTACGATCCAAGGCCGCCGAAATTTAAGCTAGTTAGGGCCATCGCGGTGAGTAAAGAGTTTTCAGGGCTGCCGTGGTGTATAAACTGTAGGGGGGTTGATCTGCGATTTTTACTACCATTGCTTAATTTTATTAATTAATCGCAGGTCGGCTTCTTTATTGTTTCAAAGTCGTTTAGTTTTTCTGTCCGTATAGTATATATTGAAAAGTAGTTAAATAATTTGACCACAATACACTCTACATCACAATCTAGTATATCTGCCGAAGTTTGCATTGCATTATGCATTATATGAGCGGGGCAGCCAACTCCTTCAATTGTCTCATCTAACATTTCTTTTAGTTTTGAGAAGACGTTATTTGTTCCGCGCCTTAAAGCACCACCAAAATTGGTATTTGTATTATCTCCAGAAAATGCAGTACATTTTTTAACGTCTATATCGTTTTTTGTTAGTGCGGAAACACAATAATTAGCTATGCTTTCTGCTTTTTCATCTGGTAAACTACCTAATTTGACAATTTGGTTTGAACTCCGTATTCTTTGGAAAAATATTGTATAATAATAGGAAATAATTTAATTGCCTTATGATTACTAGCATCTGCACTTATGCTATAAAAAGACTTCTCCCTAATTTCATCCAAAGCTAATTGCAATGAAAATGGTCCTAGGATATTATTGATGCAAGCTGTAGTTTTTGTTCTGGCTGAAGAGTAACTTGAGGCTATTTTCGAATCAGAAAACAAAATTTGGTACAATTTATTAAACAATCTGCAGACCTAAATGATTGGTGATGCTTAATAATATGGTATGCAGTTGTTAACTCGGATAGAGCGACTTTCTTTGATTCCGGCGTAAATCGTTCCACAAAATAGTCTTGAACTTTGCGGGAAGTATTTACGTCGGTTACATGAGAAATATGTTTTCTTGTTTTTATATGGTCGCGAATGTCCGATTTACCTCCATGTCCGATGCTTAAATAAGCACTACAAATTAAACAGTAGGCTTCATCTTCAAAACGACCTTTTTTTATAAATGCCCATTCTTTTGAAAATACCTCTGTAAATTTACATTTTCTTTTCGGCATTTCAAATTCTACCTACAACGTTCAAGTACTTATGTTACGCCAAATATTGAAAAACACACATAAAAGGTTACCTAGAAACTAGTAGGTGCATATAATAAAACAATAAAATATGTAACAAAAATTATCTGCTCTCAACCCTTTCGTTGAATGAACGACTAAAACGGAGAAGCGCAAAGGGCGCCAACGCAACACTAGCATGGCAGCATGGCATGTCTGTTAGTTCGGTATGAATCGGTCGTTACGAACGAACCGCGACTCTACAGTGTTAAAGTTGGTTACCTCTGTTGCCAGACTTAGAGAAAAATCTGCCAGAATAAAGAAAAATACATCAAATGCGAAAAATACGAAAATAAAATATAAAACCAAAATCTGTTTCTATATTTTATTGATATTATTGACTGATTGGAAATTAAAAATTAAAACCGGGACATTTTTGCGTCCCGAGATGCTTTGACTTTGACCTGAAAAACGGGACAATCCGGGGAAACCGGGACGCCTGGTCACCCTACATAAAGCGCGTCTTAGAAAAATTTAATGCGGTACAAGCGGAATACGAGGAATTGCTCTTAAATGAGTTTCCTGATAATTATAACGAAGCGGAAGCCAATCAAGAACGAGATGCAATGGAAAATAAATATTACGAAGCGATGGCGACCGCGCAAATAATGTTGGATATGGGCCTTCATGCACGACGGTCTGCAGGTGTTAGCGCGGGCTCGCACTCGGCGGTGTCTCCAAACGTTACTCATGACCACGGTGTATAAAGAGAAGGTGAAGAAATTTGTATAGTTCACTGGTTCCGTTAGAGCTCGAGTTGTAGCGCTTTTCCGTTAGATGGCGCCACTCAAGATACTCCCATATTTTGTACGGTTTTAAATGAAAATTATGAACAAAATATAATTTAATACATTGTAATTCACAAAAAACGAGTGGATCTTTGTAGAGAATAATGCAATAACGTAATTTGCTTAAGTACAGGTACACCCTAGCTAATTCAGATTTAAAAGAATGTTGTACTGAGCAAAATAAGATATTTTAGTTCAGTACGAACCTCGACACTGTAAATGATATAAAGGATTACAGATTATGTATGTATGTATGAGTTTATTTAAAATTTCTTATAATAATCATTAGGTATACATATAAACAGCAAAATCAAAATGTTAACAAACTTTAGGTAGGTACCTAATTAAACGAAAACTATATTCACATATTCGGGAATTGAATAAAAATAAGAAGCAAATGTATTAGCAAAGAGTATAAAATACTTTTTAGTATTAGTGTTAAAGGCCTTAATCAAGGATAACAATTATTATTGTGATTTTTTCTTACAATAACAATGTACAATATAGAGCGAATTTTTCTTTTTTGTATACTTACGAGCTATGTATACTTTTATTTTTTTTAAACATTTCAATGCATTGTTTTATAGTAATTTATAACCAACCAACTACACACTACATTTCAAATTTAAGCTTCAGTTTTTGAAGAATAGTCTGCTGTGAAAACAGTAATTAAACTATTTAACGGGTGGTTTTATAAAGACCACTATTTTCGAGTTAACTTTAATTCTTTGTTAAAATAAACAAAATCGCATCAAAATGTTAGTGCTTATGACATTTTAATCATAAGTAAATAAATGTTGATGCGTTTTTGTTTATTTTAACAAAGGATTAAAGTTAACTCGAAATTATTTTTTTATAAGACTGGCTGTAAATGTCAAATTAAAAGCAATTCGTTTTAACTTTTTGAGTTTAACATAAAATTGTGGTTTTTAATACAACCAAGCACAGCAAAGACGAAAAAGTTGAAATCGTTTACGTAATATCAGAGTGGTAGTAACTTGAGAACTGCGAAACTTATTTTCGATTTTCTTTTAAACAACTGTATTTCAATTTTCGTACGTCGTTTTCAATAGGTGCAGGTTTAGATAAGTATCTCAGACAACCAGGGAAAATGCTTGGTACAGCATCAGAATTTAGCCGTGGTTTCTGTAAAGATAGGTACTTGAAACATTACAATTTTTATCACGATTTATTTTAACTCACAGTAGTGATGCACCTTCTTCAATACTAACAAAACGAAATTATACAATGTTAGCAATTAACTTATGTGGGAAAAAGACAAAATAAATGTCAGGATACCTAAGTATTAATTTAGAAAACCACATGCAGTTGTATTTGACTAGTGCTTTATTTTGCAATGTGTTGAGCTACCACCAAATTATGGTAGTTGTGGATATTTTTATGAAATTCACATTATCTATATCCCAGTAATGTTGCTTTAACAGTGGGAATTCTCAATTTAATATACATATTTAAATATTTTTGATACAAAAGTTTTAATTTTTTTCTTCTGTACATAAAATAAAGTTTCAAACAAAAGAAGAATACAATTATTTTTCACTAAAAGTCTGTCAAAGAAAATCAATTAATATAATTTTAGTGTGTGAGAATGTCAAGATTATTAAATAAGCGATTAAATAGATAACGAGTAACTAATTATGTAATCATACAGCTATTGTATGTATGTACACATATTTGCGGCTAAAAATTTACCGCGAAATTTACAACCACGCCTGGTTAACTTTCATATCAACAAAAAATTATAGTAAGCCGTTTAATTACAATTATAATATCATCTGCACCTTTCCAGTACTTAATAATATCTTCTTGCTAAAAATGTTTTTCACAAACACGGTCATTTTTATCAATAGGGCGATCGAATCTGGGAATGGCGCGACTCCATAAAATTAACCTAAGGATCTTTTGCACTAAACATAGACACCTTTTCTGAATTTTATTTATACCCAGACGTGCAGTTTGGTACCAAGCACTTATTGTTCACCATTTCTTCAGTTAAATAATTAGTTTTAACCGCTAATTAAACAATTACTAGTGGCACTTCATATACGCCTGTACAAAAATAGGGAGTATGTCATGCCCTGCCATCTGCTGGAATTTGCGTTAAGTTCGAGCGTTAACGGAACCGCATCCATTCACTCACGGTATAGACCACGGTGTAAGATATTACACCGTGGTATAGACAGATCCTACACTTTCTCTTTATACACCGTGCTCATGACAGGTGTTAGCGTAGACGCTGCGTTGCCAAACCTCTCAGCGAAATTACCGCTCCTAACATTACCCGAATTTCACGGATTGTATAGTGACTGGCAACGATATGTTTCAAGCAATCGTACATAATAATAAAGCACTTTCGGATGTGCAACGTTTTTATTATTTAGAATCCTCTCTAAAAGGGGAGCCCAAAAATATAATCGCATCTTTATTGCCGACGGATGCTAATTATCGCATAGCGTGGGAGCTTCTAGAAATAAGATATCAAAATAAAAAGATAATGGTTAACGCGCATTTAAAGGAAATTATGGATATGCCGACCGTATCCAAAGAATCGCATGTTGCGCTAAGACAATTGTCGAACACGTTCTTTAAAAATTATAGGTCTCTCGAGGCGCTCGGTGAAAACGTAAAGGGGTGGAATACCATTTTAATTTATATTCTCGTAGCAAAATTAGACATAAATTCGAAACGCAAGTGGGAGATATTTAGCAAGGATGAGGATTCTCCTAGTATCGATGAGTTTAATAACTTTTTTATGCAGCGATGCCAAATTTTAGAGGCGATAGACACGAAAACGTCTTTAAATAATTTGAACGGCAAAAAATACAACGAACCAAGATCGCTGGTCACGACAAATAACGCGAATTCTAATACAAATGATCGGAATAGGTGTCCTTATTGCAAGGACGGACATTTTATTTACTTCTGCGAAAAATTTAAGGATTTATCCGTGCCTGATCGTTTAAATCAAACAAGAAAATTAAATCTGTGCACAAATTGCTTTCGGTATGGGCACAAAAATTCAAATTGTAATTCGCAAGGGTGCAAAATATGTAAACGAAAGCACGCGACTTTATTGCACGATTCCCGAGAAAATTCAAATCATACGGATGTTAATGGATCTAATAAAGACCAGCATATACAAACACAAACGTTTGGCAATACCGAGTTACAAAATACTCAAACCAATCATGCCGCGATGGATAATTATTTGGTAAATACCGAGCCGTTTGTTTTATTATCAACAGCAATCGTTACAGTTTATAATGCTAACAATCAACCCATATCGTGTCGCGTATTACTCGATAGCGGGTCTCAGTCAAATTTCGTTACCCAAAATATCGTAAATAAACTAGGCTTGCGTACGAAGAAAATAAGTTTGCCAGTATCTGGTCTAGGTCAAATTAAAACAAACATACCGAACAAGTTTTCATAGAATTGTCCTCGAATCAAAATTCGTTTAAAACAAAACTATCGTTTTTCGTTATCGATAAAATCACGGGCTTGGTTCCTCAGAACTTCTGCGATGTATCGAATTTAAATATTCCTGAAGAATTTTCTTTAGCCGATCCGGAATATAATGTTCCTTCGAAAATAGATATGCTTCTAGGAGCTTCGATATTTTTTGAATTACTTTCTGTCGGCCAGGTTAAACTCGGAAAAAATTTACCCATTCTACAAAAAACTATTTTGGGTTGGATCATTTCTGGTCGAATACCGACTAATCTCGTTCAAGCGAATAGCTTCGTTTCTCAATGCCTATCCTCAAACTACGCGTTGGAAGAGCAAGTCGAAAAATTCTGGCGCTTAGAAGAAGTAGAGCACGAGTTAAATAAAAATAAGTTTTCCGTCGAAGAAATGGAATGCGAAGAGCATTTTGTAAACAACGTTTCGAGAAATAAGGAAGGTCGATTTATCGTAAGGTTACCATTGAAAAGCGATTATTTAAAGTTAGGCGACACGGAGAATACAGCATTAAATAGTTTATACTCGATAGAGAAAAGGTTAAATAACCGTCCCGAATTGAAACAAGCCTATCAATCTTTTATGCTCGAATATGAGCAGCTAGGGCATATTACACAAATTCCACGCGACTTGAAGTCAAACGGTCCTACTTACTATATATTGAGCTTACGATTTTGATCAAAATTTATACACAATGTTATCATAATTGGATCTTGATACGTTTGAATTGAAACAAAACAAGAGTCCAGGAACAGATGGTATCGTCACTGAATGGCTTAAATATGGAGGGGAGAAGTTAATAGAGAGAATGCACTCATTAATTACAAAAATATGGACGCAGGAAAAAATGCCTACAGGATGGTCAGAAGCAATACTGTGCCCTATAATAAAAAAGGGCGACCCTTTACAATGCGAAAATTACAGGGGCATAGCGCTACTCAATACTGCATACAAGGTGCTAGCAACAACGATTAAGACTAGACTTAACAAAGAGATGGAAACAATAGTCGGAGAATATCAGAGCGGTTTCAGAAAGGGAAGAGGGGTGGTGGACCAAATATTTGTTCTAAAGGAAATACAGGCGGAAAGTCTCGAACACCAACTAGAAACCTACATACTATACATTGATTTCAAGCAAGCCTATGATAGAGTGAACAGAAGGGAATTATACAGTGCTATGAGGGAACTGGGAATTAGCAGGAAATTGATAAGCATGGTGCAAGTAACGCTAAGGAACACTGAAGATAGGGTAAAGGCTAAAGGGAAAATTTCAAACAGTTTCCCGGTTAAAGACGGACTACGTCAAGGGGACCCGCTATCTTCAATATTATTTAATATCATACTGGAGAAAGTGATCAGAAACGCAGGCATTAATAGATCAGGTTTGTTATACCACAAAAAACATCAGTGCCTCGCCTACGCGGATGACATTGCTATATTAACAAGAACAAAAAAGGAGCTAAGAGAAGTCACCCAGAGGCTGGTGGAAGCAGCCCAAAAAGTAGGACTGCAAATAAATGAAAAAAAGACAAAGTTTATGTCGTGGACAAACAAGCATTATACCGAAGGGAGCAAACTTATAGTAAAAACACAGCAAGGAAGAACGTACTCGTTTGATGAAGTGGCAACTTTCAAGTATCTAGGAGCAACAGTGACAAGAAATCCAGGAACAACGGAGGAAATCAAAGCAAGGATGATGAGTGGAAATAAATGTGTGCATGCGCTCAGTAATGTGTTCAAAAGTAAAAGCATATCTAGAGCTTTAAAAATTCGTGTATATAAGACAGTGGTGCGGCCGATTGTGTTGTTCGCGAGTGAGACATGGATACTGAGACAATCGGACATACAAGTATTGGAGATTTGGGAAAGAAAAGTCTTAAGGAAAATATTTAGAGGCAAGAGAGGACAAGACGGTTGGGAGAGAAGAACAAATCTCGAACTTAAACAGCTGTATAAGGAACCAAGTATAACGGGTGTCATAAAGGCACAAAGGATACGCTGGTTGGGGCACGTTTGGAGAATGCCAGAGGACAGGACTCAAAAGAAAATACTGGATAGCAAAAGTGGAGGAAAAAATAAAAGAGGACGGCCAAGGGACAGATGGAGAAAAGAGGTGGAACTGGACATCGGGAGCCTAAAAGTGATCAACTGGAAGAGAATGGCAACAAATAAGAAAATATGGAAGGAAATTGTAAATCAAGCCATGGACGGGCTGAGCTCGTAGCGCAAAAATTGCAAACCAAACCAAGCCATGAGCCTCCTAGGCTCGCAGTGCTTTATTATATAATATACGTTTTCTTACCACAAGAATAAACAATAATACATTTTCCACTAATAATACCATGTATTTAAAAAAGAAATTACATAAGGCTTGGCCATGGAAAGCAAAACTAATGTCAACAGCAGGCGTTAGAGACAGCACACTTAAAATTTCCATAGCAGGTTATAGTATAAACTTATGACAATAATAACAATTGTATTTAATGAATTCTAAAGCTTCCTGTTTACATTATTCTTAGTTTCCATAGCCAACCCTTATGTAATTTCTTTTTGAAGACAAGGTATAATCCACTCAGCTTCCTGCATAATACTCTGCACACAAATTGCAGTTTAGTTGCTTCATAAGCGAATTAAACTTTTTTGGTAGATCTAACCGGAAATCTTGAATTAAAATACAGATGCAACTTGATCTGCAGATACGTATTATTTAAGAGTAAGAGAGCACTTCAGAGTTTCCTATACATTTTAGATAGATGGCACATCTATTGAAAACCTTTAAAATGTTTGATATAAGAAAGGTTAAGTTGCCAAGGTAGACATTGATTTTTTTCTTAACACTTTCCCTAAAATGAGATGGTGATTCATATTTGTATTGTTAGAAAAGCACCGCTCTGAGCAGAAATTACTACATGTTTGTAATCAAGTGAGGCAAGTGCATTAAAAAAAACAAATAAAGCTGTCACAACTAGGAATACTTACCAAAGCGAGTGAATGTATTACGCCTATTACAAATTCTGATCATGATATACCAGAAGATGCTGATATTGAATATTTTGCCAAGCAAGTACCCTTTGAAATTAAATATCTACATTTTTTTCAGTTTCTGCTCTGTTTAGAAATAAAAAATTATTGCAAATTACCTGCATGTTATTGGATTTATTGCAGTAAATGGAGCATCAAAATAATTTGTTTTTTACAGTGTTGCTTGTAATGACATATAGGTACAGTACTTTGTAAAAATTTGCTTATTTTAAAATTATTTGGTAGTTTTTTCTAGAAACACTATTTACAATATACTCAGAATAATTCCAACAAAATATTTCAAGTTCTGTTAAAATTTGCCATTTATATTAAATCACTTAGAGCAAAATGTAAGCAAAAATGTTTATACTAAACTATAAATACTCTTAGTTCTTGACTAAGCCTGTTGAAAAATAACATTGCCTTCAAATCAAATTGTTGGTTTTAACCTTTGAACATATTTATTATTTAAAAGATATATTTATGTAATTCAGAAACAATTAGTCATATTTTTACTATAGTTTATTATTTTCATTTACCTCCTCCACCACAAATAATCAATTACAGCAGCTTTTGCATCTTGAGTGCACAGACATTTTTTTTCTAATTCGGTTTTGAAAAGTCATACTTTTCCACATTCATTTTGGTTAGGAAAAGTGCAACAAATAAAAAAGCACTAGCATAACCATACAACCTCGCATTTTTTTCTGATCTAAGAATTAGTGTTTGTTGATTTGAAAAATTTCCAATAAATCCTCAAAAAGTAACAGAAAAGCTACCAGATGTATGGGTTGAAAGCGAAAAAACCCACCAAACCCATGCCTACATTAAATGGCAACCGAATAGTTGACATTCAAAATGTTATAAACCAAATTTAAACGGACAGGTAAAAAATATGGATTATTTATACATAAAGATTTCCCATTTCTAGAACCGAGTCCTTTTATATCAAAGAAAACCAACATTATTATTATCAAATACAAGGTCACCTAAATATATGCAATACTGACTGTTGTTATTTAGTGTTACGTATAGATATTGACACTGAGCCTATAATATTCGAAAAAATCAAATATTTTGGCAGAACAAAATGTTACCTAAATTAATCAATTTTTGGGATGAATATGTTTTGCCAGAATTCAAGAATACCCAGAGGACTAAAGAGTAGATTTAATAATAGCGATAAAAAAAAAATTAAGTACAAAAATTTACAATGTTTATTAATAAGCAATTAGCAATAAGGTTGACCACTAATGTGCATTCGCTATATTAAAATAAATGGTTTTGGGTGAAAAGCGTTTTATTTTCAAATACATATTTGCTACTGTGCTTGTGGTTTCAGTAATCCAGTATAAAGTATTTTAAAAAAAAGTGGCATTTTAAAATAAACTCCCATTAAAGAGGGTGGGGTATCCATGTAGAGTAATTTTTTTTTTCTATTCCTGATTTTTCACAAAGTTTTTAAAGTACATAACAGAAAATTTATATCATTTTATTAAAAAAAGTGTATTAAAATATTTTTTTTCTACAATCGTGTCAAAATGACAATTTTTTGCACTGTTTCTAGTGTCAAAAGCGATATTTGTAGCACTCTTAATATTAGCGCCCAAAATACGTCTTATTCGCACGTTGCCCTTGGAGGCGTGTTTTAATAATTTATTAAAACACACTTTGCCGTAAATTTTAATGTCAACATAACCTAGAATATCTAACAGAATATGACGGAAAAAGTGTCACCCAACTAAGTTTTTATGTTTCTGTTACGATCGTTGAAAAAATAGTGTATGATACACATGTATAAGAGCCATTAAAGCACTAGCGACGTTAAAAGCACTCCGCTCTTAAACTCGTCGCACGTGCTTTAAAGGCGTACTTATACACTTGTATTATAATATACTATTTTCTAACTTGTTAGGACAAGTTTGACGCTTTCAAATCAACTAACTTTTCCACACTTTTTAAAAATAGTTACAAAATGAAGATTTCATGTTTTCAAAATGGAGATATTGATGTGCAAAATTGACTCTTTAAAGAAAATATTGTGTCTGCTACGTGTTGACCTCACTGACACTCGGTCAGCAAACATTCATCTCGTGTTGGAATAACCTTCATTTCCACACTTGGTAGACAAATAACTATTTTATTACTTTCATAGCAGTAGCCAACTGTCAAAAGTAATTACTTACTGTAATAGAAGAGAAGAAACAAAAACATTATTTATTAATAGGCAAATCCCAGAATGATTTTTCTAGCTAACTGAAATTTAAATTACTAAATATATATTGACCATTGCCATTAACACTGTTTTAATTGATGCATTCTTTTTTATGCCGTAGCCCCACCACTAGATATATGTACAACATCAAAATTTAAAATTGCTGAATTCTCAAGACGAATAATAACGCCAAGGGCAAATACTTACCTGCGCCTTTATTCAGTACCACTTGCGTTGCTTTATTTTGTGCAATTCGAGTTGATCATTAGTAGTAGCCGTAGGTCTGAATCCAGCTTATGCATCTTGTGAATTATCAAAAATGGCAACGTATTTTCGACATTTCAACAAATTGTGTAATTATTTTATTGTACCAAGTGGCTAATATAATATAAGTAATATGATAGGTTTGAGCATATTTGAAGCCGGACCAAATGTAAGTAAATAATGCAAAAGGTTGGTTATGTGTATAATGAATATGAGCGTAGAGTTATTAATAAACGTACGGGACAGTGAAAAGCAAGCAAGCTAAAGGTAGATGGAAATCAAAGCAAGGTAAGATAGAACTTGCAAAGAGCAATGCAGGACGAGGACAACTGAAATGAAGAAAAATTAGTGACGTGGTTAAAATTGAACTCAAGTGCCAGTGCAATTTAAAACTATGTGTTCACAGCAGAGCAGTGATAAATAACAGTTTATGTGACAAGAAATGACAATTTTTATGTATAAGAAATAAAGACAATTTCTAGTTTTAAGCAACAAACACATTAATCAAATTTTATTCTTTTATGTGAAATTGTAAATAAAACTTATTTCCTTTGAACAATATTAGATCGCGATTACTAGGTAACGCGATGCTCTTTTGTTAAAAAAAATAGAAAATAATTCCTGTAATGTCAACTTGTGGGCAAATGATGCTTCTGATTTTTGGTGTTTCTTTTGCAAAGTCTAAAAAGTGTACAAAGTTATTCTACAAGTCACCGGGCATAAGTGGAAGTGTTATTAAAAGTTTCTCCACCGAAAAAGTTTAAAAAATTGTGCAAGCCAAGATCGGCGTGGCTTCAGCTCCGACAACCTGAAAATTTCAAACCGCGATACCCGTCCATTCCAACATCAGATGCCAGGGATCTCAAGTCCTACAGGTCGAGAAGAGGTGTAACAACATCCTAGAAGAATATTTGGTGCCAAGGAAGCAACTTCCAGCAAATAAGGGCGTTGGCGTCACCCGCAGCAGCTCCAGAGGCGAGGTCGGCGATATTTTAAAAGGTACGATTTGGCAGGTTTTTATGTGGTTGGAGTCCGGAAAGCCAGTGGACTTCGAGAACACACCTTGCTGAAGAGATTCATCGTGTTTCCGAGCATCCAGATACGTCCAAGTTCCAGAAAATCCCGTGGCGTCACTAGAAAATGCGATTTATGCCAGGATTTGCAGTTTTCGCAGGAAGCCAGGGCAAAAGATAGTAGTGCGTCGTTTTTCCGTCACAACCTTAAACAAAACCAAGTTAGATGTTGCTAGCCGGGAGGTTCGATTCAGTTTACTTGTGGTTTCCTTTCAAATTTCGCTTTTGAATATCAAAATAAAACGCTGTATACACCCGCGAACCTTTTGTGGTGTAAGTCAATGTTGTGAGGTTATAAATTATTGAAGTGAGTAGGGCAGTTGTACTGAAATTTTGAGTATTTGAGCTACTCTTAGTTAAATATTCTACAGAATTCTTTTAATATAAAATTCAAATTTTAACCTAACCTGAGATATCAGTCTTGTGTTTTACCGGAGCAACTCCATAGGATTATTGTAATTTGATAAAATATACAACGGGACAATTAACCATTTTATTGGAGAGTAATAAATACGTTTCATTTTAGTTAGCCTAAGATACTGATAGGCAAGTTTTGCATTTTTAAAATTTAATATAAGTGCCTTGAGTATTGGGGTGTTAGTCTAATAGTACATTGACTTGACGATTGTCTAACATTACAGAACAATACAAATGAGTTTAAAAAGATTACCAAATGCTTGGATTTATACTGCGTAATTCAGTAAAATTTTATCTTTTATTAGTTATATAATGTGTATGTTATATGTAACCTAGAATACTGTTCTATTATATAATAATAATAATAAATCAGTTTATTGCATACACATAATGGTACACAAATGATAGGAGTTTGGCATAGCCAGTCTTCCACTCTCCCAATATTAAATTATATTACATGTGGTGCAAAGCATAATACTTAACTATAAATAATAATGTCGAAAAAGAAAAAAAAAATGTAACAAGGAAAAAATATATACATATAGTAAAGATAATATAGAGCGTACATAGTATAATTTCTCATTCTTTTAAAATTAGTGTTATTAATTTGTTTTTAAAACAGTAATAACTCTCGTCAAGAAAATTATACAAGAGGTTCAGCAATGTAGGTGCCATATACGAAAAACATCCTTCAAACTTAGAGGAATGATGTTGTGGAATTGTAAAATTGTCAGTTCTTATATTTATATTGTGAACATCAGATCTCTTTGTAAGTAGATCGTACAAATATTTTGGTGTTCTGTTTAATAACAATTTGTATAAAAACATGCTGTACAGGTAGGTATTACGCTGTTTTACAGTGATTTTGCAAAGTGATTTCAGAGAAAGAGTTATATGCTGTCCATACTGAACATTACAAATATATCGAATACATGCATTTTGTGCTCTTTGTAGTTTAGCTTTGTTATAATCGGTCAACATAGGAAAATAGACTGAGCTACAGTAATCCAGGTGGGGATAGATTAACGACTTAACTAACATTAATTTAGTTTTATCTTTCAACTCATATTTGAACGTATATAGACTACGTAACTTCAAGAAAACCACTCGATGAAGGTGTTTTACGTGAATATCAAATGCTAATCGGTTATCTATCGTGATGCCTTGATTATTGCGCCGTCCACTACAATATTATAATTGTTCGTTGCAAATTCTACGGTTAATCTATCAGAACCTATACATAGTGCATGTGATTTATTAGCATTTAAGCATAAACCATTCTGTTTAAACCAAATAGAAAGATTTTTAAAATCTTCATTAATGTTTGAAATTGCTTCAGAAATATTTGACAATTTAGCAGATATATATATTTGCAGGTCGTCTGCATACATGTGAAGTTTACAGTGTCTGATTACTTTTGGTAGATCTAAGGTGTACACAGAAAACAAAGTAGGCCCTAGGATACTTTCCTGTGGTACACCACTGGCGGTATCCTTAAAATTTGACAAAATTTGATTATGTGGTCCCCCTACTATAATTACTATAAAAAAATTGAAAAGGTGCAAAAAGTTGCTCAGGTATCTGTATTACAAAGAGCATAGAATATACCTGACTACCAGACCGTACCTTCTGTTACTTAGCGATTTTCACTTTCAAACATTATAAACCAGATGTGTATGCGCTTATAAAAATCGTTAATTCTCTAATAAGTTCACCACAATTATTACAGCTACTTAAATTTTATGTAAGTAGGTACCTTCTTATGCGCATAGGTCGGCTCCAACATTTTTTTATTCCGGTTATACGAACAGATTATTTTATCAATTCTTCTAGGATATAGGATGATGTATTTGATAGATTCTTGTGAATATGTAGACATATTTTTTATGCCTATAAATAAATTTATGAAGCAGATTATGAAAATTCTCGATGTAGCTCAGTTATAGGAGCATGTCAGACTAAAATGGTATCTTTGCATAGTTAAGTTGTATGTTAGGTTAGGTTAATAAAATATTTGCTTATTTTATAATTATTCCTTGTCATTGTCTGCACATATTACAAACATATTGTTTTGTTGCTTGTTATTGGGCTTCGGCCTGTTAGCGACATTATATAAATAAAGAAAGTAAGTTTAATGACAAATTTTTGAAAAAAAAGTGGAAATTTTAGTTCTGCGTTACCTTGCTAACTTTATTTGTAACCAATATCAAAAGCTAATTTTTAACTAAATTTCTATCTACACGCTTACAAAAATGTATGTCATGGCCTACTCTGAATCATGTCGAAAAAAGATAGACTGCAGTTGCAGCCTTTGATCGTTTTTTTAAATCGAATGCCCCAAAACAGATGTCGCAATGAAAACCCAGTGCAAGATATCGTATACAGTGAAGTCCATTTATAATGCAATATGGCCATATTGCAAGCCCAATTTATCATTGGAATAGACGCAACCCATTATACATTGGGTGAATTCAGACGACACAACCGCAGTATAATTATTTTTATATTTTGTTCAGATGAATGAATAAACATTATTTGATGAGGTTAGTAAAATAAATTAAAGAGTAATTAGTGTGGTAGGAAAGCAGGTAATTATGTAGGTGATATCTAACAATAATTACAGTTGTACAACTGTTGTGTCGTCTGAATGCGCCCACTCATTACCAGCTAGTTCGTTTTATCTAAACGCAGTTAGTCCCAAACTACCAAGAAAGGTTAACCTCAAAATAAAACGTGTTCATAGTTCATTCATTCATTCATCATCTATAGCCTCTTTTACCTTTGGGTGTCGAGGACCATTCATACCTCGCGGGAAGTTAAAAAGAATTATTTAATAACGAAAATGAATTAGTATACAAAAATGAAAAAATAGGAACAGCAGCAAGCAGTTAATAACTGCTCGAAGTGCCCACCTTGCATTTTCAAACAGAAGGCTAAACGATTGTTAAATTCTGTGGTAATCTTGCAGTTTACGTCCCCACCAGTGCGCACTTTTACTGCGCCGATTATTTTAGGTCAAATCACCAGCAGCGTTGCCAAATATTTGTACAATGGAACAGCAATTTTCCGCCTTCATTGTTTACTACTTTCGTGACAGCAATGGAGGGTATTAGACGTCCACGCCAGCGTTCAATTGTGGATGCAGGTGAAATTTTAGCGCTAGACGCTGTTTTTCTTATGTGTTAGCTACATGCAACTTTCCACCTTATTTAGTATCTTTTAACCTCAACCAAACTTATTTATTACGAAATTACTCACTAATCCGGTGATTTTTAATGCGTTTTCACCCCTTCCCGATTTGAAAAACCTCTGCGTCTTCTCTTCAACTTCCTTCTTGCGTTTTAAATAACTCGATATGGCCCAACCAGCTCAGTGGTGGAGCCTCCCTATTATTATTAATAGCTCTAGGTACAATTTGTGCAAACATCTGGCAACCATGTAGCTTATTTGACGTCACTTCAATCGACGTAGTAAAAGTGCGCACTGGTGGGGACGTAAACTGCAAGATTACCCGATGTTTTCAGCTAGCTCTACTGTATTATTTTACTCTTTAAATAACCCCATAGAAAAGTCATCTGGAGAGAGATCAGGAGCCCTCGGAGGCTAATTGATAATGCCCCGTCCTCCAATTCATAAAGGAAATGTAGCGTTAAGATAATTAAGTACCTCCCTGGTCCAATGAGGGCGCGCTCCATCCTGTTGCAATATGATGTCACGCATCTCGATATTAATATTAGCATCTATGATTGCTTGAGGTAGCTGCACTTGTAATAGATGCAAGTATTTGGCACTATTTACACCCGTATTCATAGTCGTTCGCCAGCCGATCACCGGCTAGTCGCCGGAGTTTCGTTATGAATAGTTAGTTGGCGGCACTGTACGTCTATGTCAAATTCGAGGTGATCAGGTTAGATTTTCAGTCAGTTTTGACAGAAACTGACACAAAATCTAACCTGCTAACCTCGAATTTGACATAGACGTACAGTGCCGCCAACAGACTATTCATAACGAAACTCTGGCGAGTCGCCGGCGATCCGCTGGCGAACGACTATGAATACGGGCGTTAGAGTACCATCTATAAATATTGGTCCTATAACCTTGCCGTTCATAATAACACATCAAGTATTTACAGATTGTCGATACTGTGTATGTGATTCTTGAAATGCATGCAAATTCTCTGTTGACCAAGAGCTAGGATCCGGGAAACAGTGGATAATACTTAAGGAAAACTGGATTAAGAAGACGCCTACCTAATGTTTTGAAAATTTACGATAAACAAAACTTGCATTCATCAGAGAACAGCATGTGGCTAAACTGCAGAATCCGGGGCACATTCCCCTCCTTGTATTTGCTTCCCTTGTAAATTTAGTTATGGTTACTAGAGAAACATGGTTAATAAGGTTAATAATAATTCATATTGACAATAGGAGGGGAATGTGCCCCAGATTTTGCATTTTTTTCCCAGCATGGGATTCAATAAAATGTTTTCATTAAATATTCTGTTCATTAGTGTTTCACAAAACACTGTTCTATTTTAAGAAGCTGTTGATGGTTGCCATATTTGTAACTTTTGTATTTATGTTCATGAAGTATACAAATCACCGATGTCTTAGAAAGTCCTGTGTAATGAATTTATTGTTTAATTTAAAAATAAAATAGTGTATGTAAATAAATGGAAGTGGTATAAATAACTGCATTTTCAGTTCAGAAGGAATAATGCAAAATTCAATAAATCTGCATGATCTAATTTCGAGTAATGTGAAAAAAACTGATTGCGGAACAATACAAGAAGTTCATTTAATTTATTGCGTTTTGTATGATTTTGTTATAATAATAATCGATATTAGTAACAAAACTAATAATTATTTGATTGGCAATCTCTTTAGTAGAGATATTTTTATTTTCTGTAACGGCTTGTAACACGTTTAATTGGGCTAGTTCATCTGTTACTGTTCCACGTCGATGTTTTTTCATGTAGTGCTAGGCAGCCTGTACTTGTAAATTTTCTAACTGTTCTTGATATTGTAGACACATTAGGGACTGGTCTGTTAAGATATTTTACACTAAAATGATCCCTACCATTACCTAATGATAATCCCGAGTGATACATTATACACATGTCTATTTTTTCTTCGTCTGTGTAAATCATGTTTAATAAATCGTTAGTTTTAAATCTTAATTCTTTATTAAAATTAAAAAAAAAACACCTTGCATAATTTGACAGGTGACAAAAAAATAAACCACACAATGCAGCAGACCGTGCAATAAACAGTACATAAATGGCATTTTTAAATTAAGTGTGTAATGGGTTGGTTATTTTCCAATGATAAAGTGGGCGGACCATTTAGCTTGCAATATGGTCATGTTGCATTATAAATGGACTTTACTGTATATGTCCTAAAAGATGATCCATTGTATTCACACATCAAAGACCATGTGATTTAGCAAATAGTTATTTGTAGTATAAGTGTGTTATTATATTACAAATAATTCACGAGAGAAAAGTTGAGCCCTCAAAGCCGTTAGGCCGAGAGGGTTCTTTTCTCTCGTGAATTATTTGTAATAACACACACGTGCCATACAAAATTTTATCCAACTCAATAAATATCCAAAAAACAAATTTTGTATTGACAGCCGTGAAAAGCAGTAACAAATTGGAAAGTACCGAGAGATCAAATAATAGTAGTTTGTATACCAAGGCGCTGAAGTTTAGCTTTTTATCACGAATGTGGATTTAGTTGCCGAGGCTCGTAGGGCCAAGGCAAATAAACCACATGAGGGATAAAAAGGAACTTCAATGCCGAGGAGTACATGATGTTTTATTTGAAATCGAGAAATTGTGAAATTACAACATTTTAACCAACATTTGTAGGTTATGTTAACGTCGGTTGACGTTTATTTGTCGCCTCGCCACCTACAAAAAAGTCGTAAAACAATGGATTACTTTACTGCCGATTTCTCGTATTTTAATGCCGATTTCAAATTAATTTATAATTAAGGTCGTCTGTGATTCGTGTTATACGTTTAGCAGTATAGAAGTGTATGTCAAATTCCAGGTTAGGAGATTAGCTTTTGTTTGTTATTTGACACAGACTGACGCAAAACTTAACCTGCAAATCTCGAATTTAACATTGCTTGACAGTGCTACCAACAATACTGTAGTGAGTGACATGGTTTTTATTTCACTTGTGGGTTATGGTGTTTACTTCACTAGTTGGTTATGGTCTAAAATCGATCCAGTAATAGCCTTATAACTAGAAGGTGTTTAATAAAATATATTTCAATTGTTTTATTTGAAAGAAGTAGGCATAATGTTTAAAATCGGCAAAAATCAGGTACTCCATGGTTTGTGAATCCAAAAAAAAAATCACCTACACGTCTCAGTCAACTCTTGCATATACAGGGACCCTACCAGTGCCATTTGCAATAGCACATTGTTGATTGTTGGTGAATTGTTTTGAAACCGCTGATCACATTATTCTTGTGTGAAATCTACTGCTCGTGCGCGAATGTATCTGTGATTCTCGCCGTTGCTATATCCACGGCAGCCGTGAAAATAACAGCTGCGCTAAATCCACGGCAGTGACGTCACTGCGGCTCCTTATGTCAAAACAACGCAAAGCTTCGAGTTCTTGTCACTTCGCTTGACTGGTTACGTTGGTCGAAAAATATTAAAGTGTGTTTCTAATTGTGAAGATTGCACAAGTAGAATAAAAGTGCAGCTGTAGAATTACTTTCAAATATTTTAATTCCGAAGGCACAGTATATTGGTAAAAGACTGATTCATCTCTCATATAATTTTATAGCTGCATTTAAAACTACTACAGAAATAAATGTTAAATTGTTAATTGTTTACCAAAATTAATAACTTCCTATGGCATACAACAAAAATTTAAAGTTTCAATTTTAGAAAAATGTAAATTAGCAATAATTCTAGTATTCTGCCCTAATCACCATGTAAATATTGATAGTTTTATTAAGTGTAGATATAGTAGTATTTAGGTATATAAGTAATATTAACACAATACTTAAAGGTAAGGATGCATAACCACAAGAAGCTGTGGAAAGTGGAGATCTTTTGAAAGTTCTGACATTTCAGAAATGTTAAATTATTTTTTTTCATCGAAATGCCTTTTCAAATTTCTTCTTTTCATCTATTTTACTAAAGATTAACAGTGACAGACAAAAGTCACGTGACTCCGAATGAGTATAATTTTGACTATTCAACTCATTTCTCGTCTATCAAAAACTGACCAATAAAAATACAAGATTTGACGTCTTTGAGCCAATAAAAATGAACTATATTGACAATTTTCACTAGTTTTTCACTAGTGAAAATAATCGACAATTTTCTCTAGTGATATAGTGAATATTTTTTGACAATTTTCACTAATGAAAATAATCGAAAATTTTCAATATAGTGAATATTTTAAACAAATGTGATTTTTATTAGAAAAAGTCAATATTAGTTTTCTGTTACTATAGAAATTGCTTAGTTTATTGCTAGATTTACTGAAAACGAATTTGAAAAAGTTGTTTGGTTCATTGAATAGTCCCTCGAATGCCATTCTGAGTCAAAGTTAAGTAAAATATTTTTGCAGTGGTATCACTACTCATGTCCATTGCACTTACGGTTAGGACTTGTGCTAGCGCACTCGTCCAAATCGAACCTAAGCGGAATGGACATTCGTGATACCACAGCAAAAATATTCCACATAACTTTGACTACTCATGGTATTATAAGTGAAAATCGTACGACACTTATTAATGACCAATAGGAAAATTAGTTCACTAGCCGTAACCAAGACAACAACAAAATGCCTTGGAATTTTTTTGTAGGAAGACCAACCTAACTGTGAGGGTTTGTGTCGTTACGATTTTCTTACCAAATCTGCATTCGAGCATTAATTCATATCCGGAAATTATTTTTCGTGCATTCCAACAATGTCCTAATTTGCCCTCGCGTCCCGCTCGGGCAAATTAATACGACGTTGTTGGAAACAATTAATGCTCTTATGAGATTATATGTGACTATTTATACTATACTACCGCGCTGCTGTCGTTCTACAATTAAAACGTGAACGTAACGTCATTCGTTCTTGACAGTTGACGAGCATGCGGTGACCGCGACCGGTGACGTTACTGCCGTGGATTTAGTACAGCTATTATTTTCACGGCTGCCGTGGATATAGCAACGGCGCTGTGATTCTAGATGTTAGAGGTTAGGAATTGTTTTGTGGTTAGAGCCGTTAGAGGTATTGTTATGTGTTTATTACGAATTTGCGAAAATTAAACCGTGACATATTTACCATTTGCCAATCGTTGATGAGATGATCTATGGTTGCAGGAGTTTGTTTAAATAATTTCATACCGTACTTGTAGAATATCTGTAATATAACCTAAAATACTCATCACTTCGACTTTACAGCCGGTGCTGGCGTGTTTGGTATGTATCATAATATAGTGTGACTGTCAACATATACAACTTAGGGAAACGCCAGTTTAAATTCTGATAAGCTTCAACGTTCCCTCTACATGGTTTGTCAAATATGTCTCAGTGCGCTCATAAAATGCATTTTTTTACATTGTTTTAAGGGAGCTTTGATGTCAATTTGACGTATTTGTCCTTTACCAGGGTACGGACACAAATAGCTTCTTCCTTTTTTCTATCGCATAGTAGTAGGGCGCGTTCAGCCGGGACAGCGCTGAGGCAGCGCTGAGTTGGCGATTGCGCAGAACGCCTTGCTGAGCGACAGCGCTGGGGCAGCGGTTGCCATTTTTTCCAGCAAATTTGTTTTTGCTTCCTTTCCGCTAGATTACTCAGCGAGAGTAGTGGGAGATAACCGCAAAGCGCAGTTTTAAATTTAAAAAATGGAGCTTGAAATGTCCGTGCTGCATTTCTGCATTAACGGCGAAATTGTAGAGGTACATTTTGGGAAACCGAAAAAATTAAGAAATTAAAATGACTAGTTTCTCAAAATCAGTAGTTCCTTGAAATTATTGAAACAAATAGCCACTGAAATGTGACAGAAAAGTAGTAATTAAAAAAATTCAGTCTAGTTTTGACAAGAGTTAAATGCTCAAACTCAAAATTCTTATGAGGCCCATCGTCATTCTCATTATTTTCTTCCACATTTAAATAGAAATTTTGCAGCCCTTGTCGCCTTGGCAAAAATACGTCACTACGCAATCAAACATAACTGACGTTTCTGTTTGTAAACATAGCGCTCGCTAACCAAGGTCGTTCAGCTGTTCGCGCTGCTGCAACTCAGCAAAAAGCGACCGCTGAGACAGCGCTGATCTGGCTGAACGTGCCCATAGTTATTTGAATAATAAGCATAGAAAGTAGAATTTGCTGCACTGAGTGCATCTGTGCACAAGGTCAACAAATAACTTTCTGTGCCTCCTCTCGAAGCAACGCACAGAAAGTGTTTACAGAAGCATTTCCATAGGAACGATCTGTACATAAATGAAATGTAACATTTTCTATGCCTCTTATAAATATACTGGCCGCCATAAGTAAATGAACACCCAGTAAACGTTGGCAAATTTTAATGAAATTTTCAGAAAAGATGTATTTTAATCGTACTAAGAAACGTTGAAAATTACAGCAACATCCAATTATTGCAACAATTTTGAAACACCAATAATGCCTTGATCCTCCTGCGTTTCTTACTCATTCAGCTAGTCTATTAGACATATTTGAAATAAGCGAATCAATAGTAGCTTGTGGTATTCAATCCCAAGCTTCTAAAATCCGTTGTTGGGCAACATCTAGACTGTTTGGGGTTGGTTGTAAATCATTGATCCTGCGTCCTAGCATATTCCACACGTGTTCGATTGGTGATAAGTCTGGCGAAAGAGAAGGCCATGGAAGACGATCAACATTAGCATTTTCCAGAAACTCTGTAGTAACCCTAGCGGTATGTGGCCGCGCATTATTTTGCTGAAAAATGGTATTTACTAGTTGCTGAAGATATGGAATTAACACTGGTTCCAGCACGTTGGTGATGTAACCAATTGCATTTAGTTCCTCGAATAATTACTAGAGGAGATCTACTTCCATGGCAAATAGCCCCCCATACCATCACACCTTGAGTAAGAGCGGTATCTCGTTCTACAGAAAACTGCATGTTTCTCCTTTTTCCAGCACGTCTTCTAACCATTCTGCAACCATCATGGGCCCATAAACAGAATCGAGATTCGTCACTAAAAACTACTCGATTCCATTCCTCATTCCATTGCAACCTTTCATTACACCACTCTAGCCGTGCAGTTTTATGACGCGGAGTTAGAGGTACACAAAGAAATGGTCGGTACGACCTAAGCTCAACAGATCTAATTCTTCGATAAACAGATCGTATGAAGATTTGTTGGTTAATTAAACCTCTTCATCTATCACTAATTTTCCTGGTCGACGAGAAACGGTCCCGAAAAGCCACAAGCTGAAGAGCACGATCTTCACGATTAGTGGTGCATCTGGGACGACCAGGTCGTAAACGTCTGCGTTTCTCATTATTTTCTGTCCATCTTCTCCAGCATAGGGAGATTGTAGCAACACTAGGTCCTACACGACCAGCAATATCACGAATGGATAATCCAGCTTCCCGTAGACCGATTATTCTACCACGTTCGAACTCAGATAATTGATGAAAATTCGCACGTTGCCGAACAGGAGGCATCTTTTTACACTCTAACAAGACTAACTAAACTTTCAAGTACGCTTTATAATGACAACTAAGTAAATAATGTTAACATAAAAACAAAAAAATTTTTTATTTTTTTGCCTTGCGGTAACTTGATCAATTGATTGTATCTTGCTGAAATTTTCATCGTTTCTTAGTACGAATAAAATACATCTTTTCTGAAAATTTCATTAAAATTTGCCAACGTTTACTGGTTGTTCATTTACTTATGGCGGCCAGTATATTATAAAAAAGCCAACTTTCTATTAGAGAGTAGGAAAAAATAATTATTGTCACGGCATTATTTTTCAACTGAAATACCTACCTATCTATAAACTTGTCAAAAAAAAAATATTAGAAGGTAGTTTATTGTATTAATGCAAACTATTTGCTATGCCTCCTCCATTTTAGAATCTTCATAATGAAAAAGTGCTGGGTGTTAGTGTGTACAAATAAATTTTGGCGAAATTGTCATATTTATTTAATCTATGATGAAGTTAAATTATAGATTTTATACGCCAATGTACGTGCATCATGATGAAACATAACCTATAGTTTAGCCAGGTCAAGTAGGTAGTTAGTTATTGTTACTAAAATTGCAAAATGTCTTCTTCTAACGTACTTTAGAGTAAGAGGGGACAATAATCTATCTCTGGTAAAGGACAAATACGTCAAAGTGACATCAAGGCACCGTAGTTTTACCCAAGTTATTTATCGACGTAGATTCCTTAATTTTGACTAAATATTATAATTCATGGTTTGCTTTCGCATTTGTAGCAAACTTAACGAACTTCTTTATGTTGCTTATGTCGCCAGACACACCGTATAACAGTACAATAAATGTGTAATAATTAATTATATTTTGGTAAGTAAGTGACCAGCAAGCATTCGTTATATGAATTTTTTTTTCTTTCAGAACCTTGACAAAACTCGTAGCATTTGATGGAATAGCGACACAGTGTCTTTTCTGATTCTGTAGAGTGACATCACAGGCTTTAGGTATAAATTTAAACAATTGTCACTTCAACATTGGGAACGATTATTAACCATCATAAAACAATTCACTCACTCAAAAATATATCAACTTTTACGTTAATATTGTCTTTTCTAATGTTGCTTATAAACCAATTAATTGAAAGTCTTAAAATAATTGATTGATTACTTAACTTAGATAATTCACCTACCTTTTCCACTGTTGGTAAATTAGTGCTGAATTTGACTACTTATTGATTCAATACTACACATTAAACAGCTATTTAAAACCATAAAATGTTAATCTTGCATATTGTATAAGTTAGGTTTCCACAAAATATATATTTATTTTTGTAATAACACTTTTGCTCTGGTAAGATTTATTACAATTTTGGAAATCTATTAGAATTTAAAATTATAAACTTCAATCGATTTTTTAATATCTAAAATTACCAAGCAAGTCATTTTAAACTGTAAGTATTTCAAATGTGTTATTTATTATTATTCTTTTGAAAGTACATTACGTCTAACATAAAATTAATACAATATGAGGGATCATTGGCCTACCTAATATACTATAGTCTGAATTTATAAAAACGTTATGCATTGCCGTTGACGGTTATGTAACTCTTATAAACATATTTACTTGCCCTTATGCAATATACTGTTATTGTTATTGCTCTCTCCTTATCAACAATTTCGATCCCTTTTTTAACTTTTTGAAAAACGAATCGTTGATTGTAAATAAATAGCATTAACAATTTAGCTGAAAATATTGATAATTACCTGATATAATTAACACATATTTTAATACTAATTCCATGTACAAAATTAACTTTGTTCAACTTTCATCAAATGGTAAGGGCACATAGTATACTCTCACTAAATTTGTAGCAATCTTTGTTCCAATGTAGATAAAATTAAGGACTGGGTATATCTTAAAATCAGGCACCTGGAAAATGGCTCTATATTATTATTATTATTAAAAATATACCAGCAGGCAGCAAGCTGTTAAGCTGTGATCATAATTACATTGTCTGTAAATGGTAAAATAAACAAAATTACAACATAAGTAAACTTCAGTAATATAATAGTTATTTACTATACAAGTGGGATAACAGCATCATTAATATACGTGTGTGTAAGTTACAAACGAGTGCGTAGCACGAGTTATGTAAGCACACAAGTATATTAATGATGCATTATCACACATGTATTGTACAAAATTTTATCTACGACTGCCTAAAATTGAGAAAAGTGCATTAAAAGAAATATCAGGTCTGTCATTTTCAAAAATATTTTAGTAGGCAAAATGTCATGTCATTCGACACTATTTCAGTTACGTAATGAAGTCATTACGCAACTGAAATAGTGTCAAATGAGTGACGTAATGAGTTACTTATCCCACTGGAGTAGATAAAAAAATTTAATTTAATTTATTTTCTGATTTTTTTTGGTAGTTATGATTAAAATTAAGTTTTTTAACAAATTGCAAAGAAACGTTCGTCAACTGCTAAAAACAAAAATAGATGTTTTGTGATTATCTGCCTAATTAATAATCGATTTGATTGGAAATTTTAAAGGAAATTTTAGGAAATAGGAGAAATTAAGATGAAATTGCACCGTGCAAACCATTTCATATTTTGTCACACTCTTCTTTGCGTGCCGTTGTTTCAATTTATACAATAAAATAATTACACAATTTGTTGAAATGTCGAAAATACGTTGCCATTTTTGATAATTCACAAGATGCACAAGCTGGATTCAGACCTACGGCTACTACTAATGATCAGCTTTAATTGCACAAAATAAAACCACGCAAGTGGTACTGAATAAAGGCGCAGGTAAACGCATTTGCTTTTGGCGTTATTATTCGTCTTGAGAATGCAGCAATTTTAAATTTAGATGTACATATGTCTAGTGGTGGAGTTATGGCATAAAAAAGAATGCATCATTTAAAAAAAACTTTAATGGCAATGGTCAATACAGGGTGAACTGTTTGAGGCTTTCGCGGTTACTCGAATTATTATCCTTAGCATAGAATTTCGGCTTAGACCGCGTAGTATTTGTATATGAACACCCAGCATTTTCTGGCTTAATGTGCCTTGCACCTTGTGAAGTCCAGCAAAAACCCGCGCGAAGGCCATGCTTTTTGGTGGCTCGTGTTGTTTGAGTATCTTGAGAACGAGGATACTTAGGCAGATTTGTCCGTTTTGCTGTTTGTGCATCCATATTCACTAACGTTTCGCAAGACCTTGCAGCTTGCATCATCAGAGTGAAAGTCGCACTAAGAACCGAAGGTCGGTGTGAAGCTATTTATAGTCATCTGTGCCAGGCGCGCGGAGTGGCGTAATGCTGGTTGGTCATCCGAGTGCAACGTAATCCGTGGGGCGTGGTCATATGACGCACAGTGGTTGTAATGCTTTAGATCGTGTATCACAGGGGTCCTCGTTTTACTAAGCTTAAAGCCATCTTCCCTGTTGATATTATTTGGATGTTTGTCTATTTCTATGGCTTCACGTATCACTCGCGGGAAGTAGTGAGGTATTCTGGCAAGTACTCTGGCGTGCTCAAATTCTAAAGTGTGTCCATTTGTAAAAGTATGCTCAGCTACGGCTGATTTTGTGATTGTGTTTGCAATCGCCTTTATGTTCTTGGAGTCTTAGATCAACGGAACGACCAGTCTGTCCAATGTAACTCGAGCCGCAAGAACAAGGAATGCGATATACGCCAGCGGTTTTTAAACTTGGAATCTTGTCTTTTACCGATCTGAAGCCGTTACCCAAAGTTTCCTTGCTTGTGAACACAGTTTTGATGTTGCATCGTTGCAGGACACTTCCTACCTTATCAGTCAAGCCTTTAACTTAACCCTAGAACGCATACATCTAAGAATGTTCCATTAACGCATATGTGGTGTCGTATACGACACCACACCTTTTTTGTTTAATGAGGCACTTTAAATTTACTATACGCCTTTTTTAATATCTGGAAGTTAATTTTGATTGCATAGATGCAAAACGGAAGTTAAAATTGTTAAAATATTTATGAGTATGAATAAATTAATTGGTAAATCTAAGGAACTGATCAGGTACTAATATCTACGTTAAACAGTGACAAATAACTACAGTGTGATTGTTTAAAAATTCAATTGCAGCAGGCCCTGGATAGCCGAATCAGTTGGCAGTACTGAAGTGTATTGTTGGTGACACTGTCTGTGCCAAAACTGACGCAAAACCTAACCTGCTAACCTCGAATTTGACATAGACTTACAGGGCCACCAACATATCATCCATAAGTTTAAATTTCCATGGCCCGCAGAGGATCATTTTTTTTATTTCTTGATATTTGCATCATAACCTCAAAAAGCTATTTAATGTCAATTGAAATTAGTTCTAATTATAAGGGTCGCCAACTCTGTTCCTTTTAGTAATTATTGTTAAAATATTATCGAGTGACCTTCGTAATATGTTATTTTGGTTTTCTGCTCCACTCTATCTGTTCGGCGGCTCAAGTATAAAAGCTAACTGGCAATCCGATAAAGACACTAGTGAGAGCTATTTTAACAAATTCCAGTTGGCATTACGTTACTATGAAAATTATGTACGTAAACTGACAGATGGCAGGTTGTTACCGACCAACACCTACCGAGAACACTTAGATTGCATAGATGGCGTCATATACGACACCAAGTAACTAAAAAATTAATTATAAAGCTTGTAGCAATTTTTGGAAATTAAAAATGAAAGGGATATATTAACAATAATCTTCTGGAGAGGTACTGAAGATATGAATATGATAAAATAACAGCAAATCACTAAAAACTAGATAGTTAAATAGGTGGTGTCTCATATGACGCCACCTATGCGTTCTAGGGTTAAGGTAGAAATGCTAAGCCTTCCAGAGGTGGAGATTCTTCTTTAGCCTTTTTGGTCATAGTCTTGTCTAGTGCTTTTCGTATGGCGGTAGTTGTGTATCCGTTCCTTTGTAAAGAGTCAAACAGATGTAGCTTTTCTCTCTCTAGATTTTCCTCGTCTGAGATACGAACGGCTCTTGTCGCCAGAGTCTGGAGAACTGTTGCTTTTTGCATTGGATGATGGTGTGAGTCAGCATTTAGATATCTGTCCGTGTGTGTTTTCTTTCTATAGACTGCATGTCCTAAACTGCCATCTAATTTACGTTTCACCAGGACGTCTAGAAACGGAATACTGCAATTTTCCTCTACTTCCATTGTGAATTGTATGTTGGGATGTACAGAATTCAGGTGTTTTAGAAACAGATTCAATGTCTGGCGTCCATGTGACCAGATGACAAAGGTATCATCTACATATCTCACCCAGCAAGTCGGTTTTAGCTGCGCTTGTTCGAGAGCCTTGGTTTCAAAAGCTTCCATGTAGATATTAGCAATAACAGGTGATAGCGGTGAACCCATGGCCGCTCCTTCGACTTGTTCGTATATTTTGTTGTTCCAACTGAAGTAAGTGTTTTTCAGGCAAATTTCGACAAGTTCAACTTGGTCTGTAGGTAAGAGATCTTTGAGCATTACTAGCACCTCATCAACCGGCACTTTCGTGAAGAGTGATACTACGTCGAAACTGACTAAGAGATCATCTTGGTTTAACTTTACGTTCTCTAGTTTCTGGACAAAATCTGCTAAATCCTTGACAAAGGAGTCTGTTTTACCAGTTAGAGGTTGTAGTATACTGGTTAAATGTCTTGCCAAAGCATGTGTAGGAGAATTGATCGCGCTGACAATTGGTCTCAACGGCACGCCCTCCTTATGTATCTTAGGTAGGCCATACATGCGAGGAGTTATTGCATTTCTAGGAATCAGTCGGTGCTTTAAAGTGGGATCGATACTATCAGAGCATTTTATGGCAGAGGTTAACTTAGTTTTGAGAGAGATAGTGGGATTGCGGTTTAGACTTTTGTAAGTTGTATCAGATAGTAAGACTTCCATCTTCGCATTATAATCTTCAGTGTTCATTACCACAGTAGCATTTCCTTTGTCAGCTTTGAGAACGACAATGTCTTTGTTCGAAGACTGCTTAGGCGCTAGCTTATCATACTTGACAGATTGTTTAGCTGTTGCTTGTTAGCGTGATAGCGTCGATTTTCTCCCACAATGTTGGCTCCAGCGTGTTCGCCAGTTTTATGTGTAGGGTGTACAGCCTTGATCCTGTGCTATCTAAACAATTGGCTACGGACAAAGTAATCGTAAACCTTAGCAACATACAACTGGATAAACAGACCACATCCTTACTAAAGAAAGGTTTTAACTTTGCCGTAGCCCCTAAGCAAATACCTGTGGAGGAGATAATATGTGGAGTGGAAGCAGCAATCCAAAAACTTCCCAGAAAAGATGCCGAAATCATCCGACAGGATGTGTCTTGTATTTTAAGAAGAGCGAAACCGCCCTGCTCCAACATCAGTAAAGCAGAGAGAGAGGCAGCTAAAGCATTAAAGAAGAACAAAGACATTGTCGTTCTCAAAGCTGACAAAGGAAATGCTACTGTGGTAATGAACACTGAAGATTATAATGCGAAGATGGAAGTCTTACTATCTGATACAACTTACAAAAGTCTAAACCGCAATCCCACTACCTCTCTCAAAACTAAGATAACCTCTGCCATAAAATGCTCCGATAGTATCGATCCCACTTTAAAGCACCGACTGATTCCTAGAAATGCAATAACTCCTCGCATGTATGGCCTACCTAAGATACATAAGGAGGGCGTGCCGTTGAGACCAATTGTCAGCGCGATCAATTCTCCTACACATGCTTTGGCAAGACATTTAACCAGTATACTACAACCTCTAACTGGTAAAACAGACTCCTTTGTCAAGGATTTAGCAGATTTTGTCCAGAAACTAGAGAACGTAAAGTTAAACCAAGATGATCTCTTAGTCAGTTTCGACGTAGTATCACTCTTCACGAAAGTGCCGGTTGATGAGGTTCTAGTAATGCTCAAAGATCTCTTACATACAGACCAAGTTGAACTTGTCGAATTTGCCTGAAAAACACTTACTTCAGTTGGAAAAACAAAATATACGAACAAGTCGAAGGAGCGGCCATGGGTTCACCGCTATCACCTGTTATTGCTAATATCTACATGGAAGCTTTTGAAACCAAGGCTCTCGAACAAGCGCAGCTAAAACCGACTTGCTGGGTGAGATATGTAGATGATACCTTTGTCATCTGGTCACATGGACGCCAGACATTGAATCTGTTTATAAAACACCTGAATTCTGTACATCCCAACATACAATTCACAATGGAAGTAGAGGAAAATTGCAGTATTCCGTTTCTAGACGTCCTGGTGAAACGTAAATTAGATGGCAGTTTAGGACATGCAGTCTATAGAAAGAAAACACACACGGACAGATATCTAAATGCTGACTCACACCATCATCCAATGCAAAAAGCAACAGTTCTCCAGACTCTGGCGACAAGAGCCGTTCGTATCTCAGACGAGGAAAATCTAGAGAGAGAAAAGCTACATCTGTTTGACTCTTTACAAAGGAACGGATACACAACTACCGCCATATGAAAAGCACTAGACAAGACTATGACAAAAAAGGCTAAAGAAGAATCTCCACCTCTGGAAGGCTTAGCATTTCTACCTTAAGTTAAAGGCTCGACTGATAAGGTAGGAAGTGTCCTGCAACGATGCAACATCAAAACTGTGTTCACGAGCAAGGAAACTTTGGGTAACGGCTTCAGATCGGTAAAAGACAAGATTCCAAGTTTAAGAACCGCTGGCGTATATCGCATTCCTTGTTCTTGCGGCTCGAGTTACATTGGACAGACTGGTCGTTCCGTTGATCTAAGACTCCAAGAACATAAAGGCGATTGCAAACACAAACGCATCACAAAATCAGCCGTAGCTGAGCATACTTTTACAAATGGACACACTTTAGAATTTGAGCACGCCAGAGTACTTGCCAGAATACCTCACTACTTCCCGCGAGTGATACGTGAAGCCATAGAAATAGACAAACATCCAAATAATATCAACAGGGAAGATGGCTTTAAGCTTAGTAAAACGTGGACCCTTGTGATACACGATCTAAAGCATTACAACCACTCTGCGTCATACGGCCACGCCCCACGGATTACGATGCACTCGGATGACCAACCAGCGTTACGCCACTCCGCGCGCCTGGCACAGAGGACTATAAATAGCTCCACACCGACCTTCGGTTCTTAGTGCGACTTTCACTCTGATGATGCAAGCTGCAAGGTCTTGCGAAACGTTAGTGAATATGGATGCACAAACAGCAAAACGGCCAAATCTGCCTAAGTATCCTCGTTCTCAAGATACTCAAACAACACGAGCCACTAAAGAGCATGGCCATCGCGCGAGTTTTTGCTCGACTTCACAAGGTGCAAGGCACATTAAGCCAGAAAATGCTGGGTGTTCATATACAAATACTACGCGGTCTAAGCCGAAATTCTATGCTAAGGATAATAATACAGGGTGATTCATAATTAGTGAATCAAACTGAAATGGTAGATTCCTCATGCCAAAAGAGGACAAAAAGTCTATGTGAACATAAGAAAGAAAGAAATATTTATTCATGTTACATACATACAATGTTTACATTCTCAATAATGTTGGTATTTTTACACTTTACAAAAACAAGTATTTAAAGACACAATTTTAATACAAATAAAAATTAATTAAAATCTTACACTAACTTTATTTTTATAAGATAATTATTTTTTCCTTCAACTTTCAAGCATGTTTGAGAAATTATTGATATAAAATTCATCAATGGAATAAAATCATTTTCTGATGCAAGTATTTCGTGATTAACAAATTAAATTCTCTTGCGGGTAACATTTTTATAAGAGGCGGCAATAAATTAAACATTTTTGGTGCATAGAACGATATGGCAGTTTTTATTTTGTGAATTCTGTGATAATCTATGTATATGTTATCTTTATTTCGAGTAAGATGTGTTTCATACTTGTCCAGGTTGCTTTTTGTATACCAAAGACAGTGAAAAATAAAAAGGCAGTGTACTGTTAAAATATTCAAATCAGTGAAACTCTGTTTACAGTCAGTTCTATAGTGAAGTTTAGCAATCGCTCTTGTGGCTTTTTTTTGAAGACCAAAGACTCTCTTAACATTTGGAGCATGACCCCAAGCTAATAAAGCATAAGCGAGCTTTGATTCAATACACGCATAGTATGCTGATAAAACAACTCTTTCAGACACCACATTCACCAAATTTCTGATTGCATATACACCCGAGGCAACCTTTTTACATAATTCATCAATGTGAACATTCCATAAAAGTAGTCAACCTGTACCCCCAAAAACCTGACTGATTCTGTATATTCTACATCAGAGAAAGAGCGCAAAGAAAAATAGAGCTCCTCCGTTTTAGACTGATTCATGTTTAACTGATTTGCAGTGAACCATTCTGCAACCTTTGATTGTGTCTCCATAATTGATTCTAATTCATGTAATTCTTTAGCCGTTTTTATAACAGTTGTGTCGTCCGCAAAAAGAACCAGGGCAGCACTAGGGTCACAGCTTCCAAGATCATTTACGTAGACCAAAAAGAGCAGCAGCCCTAGCACTGAACCTTGGGGCACATCTTCAAGTTCTGATATATGACCATATATGTCAACCATTTGTTTCCTATTGATGAGGTAAGATGTGATGAGCTTTAAACTGTTCAAATCAAACTTATAATATCTTAATTTATCCACAAGCAGCCTGGAGGAGACACAATCAAAGGCTTTACTAAGATCACAGAATAAAGCCCCAATGTATTCTCCATTTTTATAACGTGCATTAATCAGTTCAATAAGCTTGTTTATGGCCATCGTAGTTGACATAGAAGACCTAAAACCAAATTGTGCAGAGTTAAATAAACTGTTTGTTTCAAAGTAATCATTAATTTTCTTTTTCAAAGCCAATTTAAAAACTTTAGAGAAGATGAGAACTATTGATATTGGCCTGTAGTTGTCAATGATGTCAACAGGTCTTTTCTTGTGTATATACACTACCCTGGCTATTTTCAGTATTGATGGAAATATAGTCTCTAATACACAGGTTTAATATGTTTGTAAGGGGAGAAATTATATCATTTACAACACTTTTTAAGATTTTGCTGTTTAAACCAAAATAGTCCCGACTACTTTTATTTTTAAGACTATTTATTAAATCCCTAACTTCTATAAATGACACCTCATCAATTTCAAAAGGTAACCTCTCCAAAACAGGCAGATGCACACCCACATATGCACTTATATATTCATTAGAAGTTGTCCACGTACAGGCATACCCTCGACCAGTCTACGTGGAATGTTTACAAAAAAACCATTTACATGATCTGGCTCTAAATCAGCACTACTAGCTGACTTTTTATTACCCAAAAAGAACAACTCTTAACCACATCCCAGGTGGCTTTTGGACTAAAGCTGTGTTCCTGTAAATAACTATCATTTGCCTGTTTTTTAGCTTTTTTTATTTCTGCTCGATAGTGTTTGGTATAATTTTTTAGCAATAGTTTAACATCATCTGAGTTGTGCAATCGTACCAATTGCCTATAAAAAATTAGTATTTCACGTTTTGCTTTGAGCTGTTCATTAAACCAGGTAACAATTGGTTTGTTAACTTTATGCATAAATTGTTTTTCTGGGAAAGCCAAGTCAGCGCAATTTTTTAAAAAATATACAAACATTTCAAATTTAACCTCAGTACTAGTTGTCTTATCAGTAATGAAGTCCCAACTAATTTTACTCACCAAAAACCTGAAATGCGAGAGGCTTGCACTGTGATTGGCCTATACTGGGTGCACACCATTTGCTCATTAGGCTGGGGCAAATCAAACTCCATGGCAACAGCCAGGTGATCTGAAAACCCTACATCCAATACATACCCTTCACAGTCGGATACATTTGTAAAAATATTATCAAGGCATGCTTCCGCTCTTGTATTGTCATCTATAAGAAAGTTTAAGCCATAGGAGCGAATTAGATCGATCAGACTCAAAGCCTGAGTACCTTGACCTTTAAAATCTACATTAAAATCGCCATTTATGATGAGTGAATACTTAAATTTTGATACCATATCTAGAATAAGTTTCATTTGATCCAAAAATATGTTAACATTTGCACCTGAAGGTTTATAAATAGTTATTACTAATATTTTTAACTTATCCGATTGTACTGCACAAACCTCGCATTCCATTTCCACTGATAAAACAATTTAAATCTTTCCTAAAAAAAAAATTGCTAGTAAGAGTGTTTAGGGTAAATATTGCCACACCCCCATGACCATGGGACCCACGTGAAAATTGTGCTGAAATTGAGTAATTTGGAATTTTAAGTTGATTTATTTCGAGTGCTCTCAACCAATGCTCACTAAAACATAAAATATCATAATTGAATTGATTTGCTTCTATTTGTAACAATTTATTTCTCAGACATTGAGTGTTAATATGCAAAATTTTAAAATTACTTACATCACATAATTGATTTTTCAGTTTTTTAACATGCTTAAGTTTATTTTGATTTTCAGAGACTATATTAAAATAATATAAATTTTCTGTTATGTACTGTATCTGTCTCCAGGGCAATTAATATCTAAATTAATTCTACCTAAACGGAGAGCGTAAGAGTCAATAATACCTACGCAAAGTAGAAGTTCGTATAGGGACTTACCTTGATGGATATACAGGAAGGCTCACATGTGGAAGTGGCACGTCGATTGACCCGTGACTCCAGGAGCACAAAACTATAAACACGAGCGATTACACAAAACAACAAAAAACGGGATCAGTTGACCGACCGTTCACCAACTCGTGTTCGGTTCATCTCTGTACAATGTGGGCCACCGACCCAACTTTTAGGGGTGGCAGGAGAGGGTACAGCAAGCCCCCATAACTCGACATTCCACCAATAGTGGGTAAATTTACCGCTAGGTAGAATTACAAACTACACTAAATTTATGTACAGCTATTTACTTGTATTAAGAATTACTAATGAAATAAACTAAACTAATATGATTAAAAGCTAAATACCAAACATGTACTTCAAACGTTTTGTGAAAAATTAGAAATAGAAAAAAAAAATTCTACATGGATACCCCACTTCCTTTAATGGGAGTTTCTTTTTTAAAAACCAGGTTTTTTTTTTATACTTTATACTGGATTACTGAAACCACAAGCACAGTAGCAAATATGTATTTGAAAATAAAACGCTTTTCACCCAAAACCATTTATTTTAATATAGTGAATGTACATTAGTGGTCAAACTTATTGCTAATTGCTTATTAATAAACATTGTAAATTGTTATTATACTTAACTTGGTTTTTTATCAGTATTACTAAATCTACTATTCAGTCCTCTGGGTATTCTTGAATTCTGGCAAAACATTCATCTCAAAAATTTATTAACTTTAACATTTTGTTCTGCCAAAACATTTGATTTTTTCAATTATTATAGACTCAATATCAATATATATATAACACTAACAATAGTCAATATTGCATATATTTAGGTGACTTTGTATTTGATAATAGTAATGTTGGTTTTCTTTGATATAAAGTTTACCATCTGCGATTAACTTAATCCAAAAGTTTTTATTTTTTGCAACGGCTTCTTTAATTTTACTGCTTCTGACAAAATACAGACATTTAACTTCAACAAGTCTGTTACTTTCGATTACTCCATCAGGATTCGTTTCTAGAAATGAGAAATTTGTATGTATAAATAATCTACATTTTTTAACTGTCCGTTGAAATTTGGTTTATAAAATTTTGAATGTCAACTATTCCGTTGCCATTTAACGTAGGCATGGGTTTGGTGGGTTTTTTGGCCTTCAACACATACATCTGATAGCTTTCCTGTTACTTTTTGAGGATTTATTGGAAATTTTTCAAATCAAACACTAATTCTTAGATCAGAAAAAAATGCGAGTTTGTATGGTTATGCTAGTGCTTTTTTATTTGTTGCACTTTTCCGCACTTGTTACGAAAAGTAGCACTTTTCCTAACCAAAATGAATGTGGAAAAGTATGACTTTTCAAAAATGAATTAAAAAAAAAATTAAAGTCTGTGCACTCAAGATACAAAAGCTGCTGTAATTGATTATTTGTGGTGGAGGAGGTAAATGAAAATAATAAACTATAGTAAAAATATGACAAATCGTTTCTGAATTACCTACATAAATATATCTTTTAAATAATAAATATGTTCAAAGGTTAAAACCAACAGTTAGATTTGAAGGCAATGTTATTTTTCAACAGGCTTAGTCAAGAACTACGAGTATTTATAGTTTAGTATAAACATTTTGGCCTACATTTTGCTCTAAGAGATTTAATATAAATGGCAAATTTGAACACCACTTGAAATATGTTGTTGGACTTATCCCGGGTGTATTGTAAATAGTGTTTCTAGAAAAAACTTCTAAATAATTTAAAAATAAGCAAATTTTTACAAAGTACTGTACCTATTATTACAAGCAGCACCGTAAAAAAACATTATTTTGATGCTCCATTTACTACTTCAATAAATCCAGCAACATGCAGGTAATTTACAATCATTTTTAATTTCTAAACAAAGCAGAAACTGAAAAAGAATGTAGATAAGGTACTTACTTGGCAAAATATTCAATATGAGCATCTTCTGGTAACACTTGATCAGAATTTGTTATAGTCCGTAATAGGCGTAATACCTTCCCTCGCTTTGGTGAGTATTCCTAGCTTTGGCATTCTGTTTGTAATGCACGAACTGTGAACCATGGTAGCACTATATTTAATAACAATACACACAACCAATTGTCTCAGTTGATTACAAACGAGTAATAATTTCTCCTCGAAGCAGTGCTTTTCTAAAAACACAAATATGAATCACCATCCCATTTTAGGGAAAGTGCTAAGAAACAATCAGTGTCTACCTTGAGAACTTACACTTTCTTATATCAAAAATTTTTTAAAGGTTTTTGATAGATGTGCCATCTATCTAAAATGTATAGGAAACTCTAGGAATCTCTCTTACCCTTAAATAATATCTGCAGATGAAGTTCCATCTGCATTTTAAATCTAGATTTACGGTTAGATCTACCAAAAAGTTTAATTGGCTTATGAAGTAACTAAACTGCAATTTGTGCCTAGTAACTGATGTGATACATGATGTGCAGAGTATATGCAGGGAGTTGAGTGGATTATACCAGCGTACATACATCAAACAAGTAGAGACAATCATGCCAAATGTTGAAACCTGTCTAGAGTGTCTGGGACATTGCCTTAGGGGGTATTTCTAAGCTTGACAACCAGATGGCAGCACAAAGTTCTACCAATCAGAGCCAGTCACTGGCTCTGCTACCAGTCATGATGTGATCAAGTAGTGGCGCCATCTGTTAGTACTATCGGAAAGTACTCCCCAGGAGCCGTTCAAGGTCATCCAAATCGGAATTTTGACATCAAAGGAACCGGCAGTGAGTGTCTCTACTTATTTGATTTATGTACGCTGATTATACCGTATGTTCAAAAAGAAATTACATAAGGGTTGGCCATGGAAACTAAAAATATTGTAAACAGCAAGCTTTAGAATTCATTAACTGCAAGGTGGTCTATATTGTTTCAGGCCATGACACTGGGCCTATAAAGTGACCTTTGGAATGGCCCACCACAATCTGGCAACATGGCTTTGCCAACCTTTAACAAAAAATTAGTAGTTTTTGTCACTAAATGAACAATCTGTCCTTGCACTGTTCCTGTCATTGTGATACATATCAGTTGAAAAAATCTATAAAATCACTGTTATTTACATCATAGTGCCCCACTTCAATCTAATATTCGATTTAAAAACAATTCCTAATGGGTAGGTACCTAATTTTCCGTTGCTACTAATTTTGACTCTATCTAAAACAGTAATTTCTTCAAAATAACTTGCTTGTAAGCTAATGATATTGCGGTCAAAACAAGTCTATTTATCTTATTACCCTTTATATCCGCTCTTTTAAAGTGCTTTTCATACACATCACTAGCCTTTCAAATCCGCCAGTTCTCTAAATGCAAAACTTCTTTCCTTGTTTGTGCCACTGTTCCATTAGATGGAAACTTCAATAAGCTAACATATGGAGCAGCTGATGAAGCGTAAGTTGACTTGCAGCTTGGTACGAAACACTTCAAAGGCAGTTTTGTAACTTATATGTACTGCCTTGTCAAAATAGTTTTTAATGTCAAATATTTTTCAAACAAACAAAACTTAGTGTGTCTTGGAATGGCCTAGCACACAATCTGACAACAGAGCCAGTGTCATGGCCTGGAACAATATAGACCGCCTTGTTAACTGTCATTGTTGTTATTGTCATTAGTTTATAGATACCGATGTGGCCAAAATTATATACCGATGGGGCCGTAATTATACAGTGTGAATAATGTAAGACTATACACTGACAACTTTATTTTAGCACTAATCAATTTACCCATGCTAGTAACAAATGTCGGATTTGAAATTACAATGAAATAATCCAGTTTCAATTATTTTGTTTACAAACACTATGGTAACATTAAGTAAATTCCCTATGTCTAATTTTGCATAATTCAGCCATGTATAGTCTTACATTATTCTCACTGTATATAACAGCAATGAGATAACATGAACAAGAAAATAACAGGTATTGTTTGAGTAAGAAAGAGATAAACATAGTAGCAAATATTCGAGGAGGCTTGACGCTCATTTTAATTATGACGTATGTCAACTAAAAATGCCTACTAAAATAATTTGTTCCTATGGTCATCTCTTTCTTAATCAAGCATTCTATTTTGTTGTTCATGTTATCTAATTGCTGTTATATATAATTATGGCCCCATCGGTATTATAACCTGTTATTAGTACAGTAAAATTGTCGTTTTATCTTAAAAAAATTGGCCGCGGCTATTCCTTTTGCCCAGTGGTTTAGGGTCATTAGACAAGTGTAAAACCAAAAAGGCGTCACCCCCTCCCCTGCCGAACAGCCCCCATCTTGAAAACAATAAAATTTGTTTTTTCTCACGATCCATTGGTCGCACAGAAAAAGTTATTGAACAAAAAATTTTGGAAATAAAATTCTACACATTTTTTATCTCTGCCGCGATACCGAGAAGTTGGTATTTCAAACGGTAGAGGGCGACCAAGTTACCAAAAATCGGTTTCCCCCATTCTAGCTTTTTGGGGTGGTTTTTTCCGAAAATTGCGAATGGGAAAGTTGTAGTGCTTGAAAAAATATGCACGAATTTCTTTTAATAATGTGATTGATTTAAATAGTCTCCGAGTGACAGCCCTTCAAAGTCCGCGCAGCGTGGGAAATGTACGATATATTCCTGCGCAGCGAAGTAACCATTTCTCTTTTATGAGATAAAATCGTCACGTCACTCAAGTAGTTTCAATATGAATAGGTTTTCAAAACCTACAGAAATTCTACACATTTTTGGTCATTGCCTCGATACCGAGAAATTGGTATACGTAAAAAAAAATGAAAATTATGGTAAAGGAATATATGAGCTCAGAATGATGTCATTTGGCTCAAATCCGTCAAGCTCTTAAATTTGCTGCTGTAATATTTATTATATAATACGATAATTGCAATTGTTTGTAAATTTTGCCACAGAAATGACCAAAATTCAACAAATTGACAATAACTTTACCACGTGCCATTTTTGCAAAAATAATACAGACACCCGACTGTCTATACGTTATTAAACAACAAACAGCTTGTTTCACTTCAACTAAAACGTGCTACGGTGAACGAAATGATATTTTGATCGTTTAGGCCAAATGAAATGAATCAGTTATTTATTTTAAAGTTAGTGTTTCCCGACTATTTTTTGTAATTTGCTATTGCTAAAGCTGTTATAATATTGCTAAAAACGTCTACAATTATGATGTAAGAATATTGACCAAAAAGATTTTCTTTTGTGGGTACAAAATAAAGATACTGAAAAATCTTAACTGGGCCAAATGATGTGATTCTGGGCTCGTATATTGAAAGTAATAATTTCTTTTTGCATAAACCCTAAGATATATTGTAGTTTACTCAGACACGTTTTCTTTTTTATTGAAAAAAGAGCGCACAACTTGTTATAAACTCAATGTGAATAATTCTTGGAGAAAATCCGTGAATACGATTGCGAGTGCTGTTTTGTGATTGTATTCTGATTAAAAATGGATAATAGTACGAACAATAATGGTTTTCTTCATGTTAACCAAATGGCAGACATGGCATCTCGTTAGTTATAATAAGTGCGGGATATAAATAATTTAGTGCTCTCTATTTCTCCACGCTGCTCGGAGTTTGAAAGGCTGTCACTCAGAGACTATTTAAATCAATCACATTATTAAAAGAGATTCGTGCATATTTTTTCAAGCACTACAACATTCCCATTCGCAATTTTCGGGAAAAAACATCCCCACAAAGCTAGAATGGGGGAAACCGATTTTTGGTAACTTGGTCGCTTTATACCTTTTGAAATACCAACTTCTCGGTATCGCGGCAAAGATAAAAAATGTGTAGAATTTTTTTTCAAACATTTTTTGTTCAATGACTTTTTCGCGAGAAAAAACAAATTTTATTGTTTTCAAGATGGCGGCTGTTTGGCAGGGGGTGGGGTGACGCCTTTTTGGTTTTACACTTGTCTAATGACCCCAAACCACTGGACAAGAGGAATAGCCGCGGCCAATTTTTTTAACAGGGTGTCTAGCGACCGGGAATTCCTGGTAAACCGGGAATTATACGGGAATTTGAAAGTGCCCTTGAAAATGCGGGAAATATGCGGGAATTTCTTAGGCAACCGGGAATTTTTTTATTAAAGGGAATTTGCAGTAATTTTTGCCATTTTACAGAAATAATAAGCGAAATTTCCGTAAAAATTTTCGGATTATCCGAAATAATTGCAAAAATGTACGGGACGCGCGAAGACAGGTCCTTGTCGTTTTTTTTTTTTTTTTTTAATTAAAAAGTCAGACCGGAAGACCAGAAAGTATCCGGGAATCGTAATAAAATGACCGGGAAAATACGGGAATTATACGGGAATTTTGAATGCCATATCTGCTAGACACACTGTTTAAGGTGACGAGGTTTTTTTCCGACAGTTTTACTGTACTATATGGAAATTCCAAAGTTTGCTGTCTCTAAAGCCTGCTGTTGACATTAGTTTTGCTTTCCATGGCCAAGCCTTATGTAATTTCTTTTTGAACACATGGTACTGTTAGTGAAAATGTATTATTGTATTATTCTTATGGTAAGTCAACGTTGTACCAAGTTCCAATTATGAAAACATTGTGTATAAATTTTGATCAAAATCATAAACTCAATGCCCACTGCAAATAAAGTGCAATAGAACATAATTTTTTGTTTATTTAGTTAACTATGTTATTTATTTAATATTAACTATTGTAGGTTTCCACAGAGAAACGCCTAAAATGCATAGTTGCATTTCAGAAATTACTGCAAAGTTAGAGAAAATTGCAAATTTATCTTTTTACATGAACTGATGTAACTTTTAAAGTAAGAAATGTAAACAAAGTACAGTAGAACTCGGATGTAGCAAACGTGAAGGGGCTTTTAAAAACGTTCGTTATAAGCAAGCGGTCACTATAAGGAAAAAACAATATTAAATGGAAAATTCACACATTTGAAACCATTTATTATTTAAAGTTACAATGTGGTGAAAATAATCATTTTTATTATAACATACACTGTCCATATCTCTTCGAACAGGTTTTCTATTTTTTTTTTTACTTTAGTCACATTTATGTTAAGCAACCCCCGTATTTTATTTTTGTTTTTGCTAATCGTGGAAACAGTAGATTTTGACAAATTAAATTCGCGGCATATTTCAGCGTTGGAACGGCCTTTTTCAAGTTCGCTAATGTTTTTTAATTTTTCTGTAATTGTAAAGGCTTTTCTATTTACACTTTTAAGCTCTATTGTGGTTTACAGTTCTTAACAGCTTACAGAAGCAAATTGTATACCTAATACATACAACATACACACATAAACGAAATTAGGGGAACCATCAACCGCTAAGAACTGCGGAAAGTTAAAAGATAAGTAAGTTATGATCAGCTGTGGTTCAGGGTCGGTCATGGCGTCATAATACAGGAATAATCTCGCGCACATTTGTGACCTAGTTCGTCATAACCGAGCGTTATATCAATTTCTCTTTGTAAATTTGATCGTTATATGCGAGCGTTCGCTATATATATGTTCGTTATAAGCAAACCTAAATATACGCAAAAGTATTGGGTTTTGGTTGGGACTTTAATTTTTGTACTTTAAAAGCGAGCGTTCGTTATATCACGAGTTCGTTATAACCGAGTTCTACTGTATCTATAATGTGGGTAACTCACATGGAAATTTTTATTTATTACAGTTAACATCTGAAAATCGACTTGACTCTCACGGTCTATATTTCAGACTTAATGGCATACAATTGTTGCCAATTAAAAAATGTTCCAATGAAGCATTCTAGAAGGCAGCTGTAGCCGCTATCAGTCAGCTTTGATATTTGTAGCGTTCCAGTATCAGCTTTACTTAATTCTTATATAGGTAGCAATTTTTCTGTTTAATGTTTTAAACATTGTGAGCTATAAAAATGAATTAGCTTTAGTTTCGTGTGGTAATGTTTTTGTGGAACATAGCTTTAGGTTATTAAATTGTAAATTAGTAATATATTGCTACTTCTGCATTTGACATTTAGTAATGGAGGTGATAAGCTGATTCATAACTCAAGGTGAAAACTAAACCAGCATATTCAGCATCATATACTTATTGAAAAATGTGAAACAATTTTTTTGCCAGAAGGTATTTGCTTCCATGTTATTAAACATACAAGGTTCCACATGTGATTTGAATTTCTGAATGTTGTAACAAAAGTAGGTCATGATTTATATCCACAACATAAACAGTCGACATCTAATGCGAATTAACACCGAGATCAAATTATGCAGCCAAAAACATTTGAAATTCATTATTCATTTCCAAGCGTGTGTCCTCCTTCAAAGTGCTTTTTTTGAGCATTTATTGTCAGTAATTATTTAATTTTTGCATTGTTGTTACTGTTAATAATGAATATTTTGTTGAAATGGTAATTCATTTTAATAAATATTAAAATTTATGGTATGTAACTGCCTTTTTATGTCATGTCAGTCATCGCCTACTATGCGGAAGCTTTAAGATCTAACAACTGGGAAACCAAGACGTTCGTGCAAAAAAATTATTTCACATCTTTTAGCAATAATATGACACTGGTTTAATCTTCGCCTCAGGTTATTTATTACCCTGTAATAATAGTACTTATCAGAAAATTATAGTTAGCTACCTTTAAGACTTGAATATAAGCTTTTGCCAATGTTGCAATTTTGTTTTTCTTAAAATGGTGTATAATTGTCAAGTGAATGTGTGTAACATACCTATGACGGCAATATACCAATAACAATGTTTGTTGTTCAGTTTTCAATGCAGCTATATGTATTGCTAAATTTATAATAGGTTAATGACAATGTGTTTTTGTTGTAGATGTGAAGATATCAAACTGCCCTTGGCTCATATATCATTAAAAGAAACGTTTAAACAAACAATCACCATTAAGTACGAAACTATGGAGAGTAAGTCATGTAGTTTTGCAGGAATTGAACCAACCCAACCACTGAACATGAATAGCAATGAAAGTTTTGATAAGTTATCTATCAAACCAGAAGTCATCGAATTAAAGGATGAAAATGGTGAAAACCAAACATTTGACAAAAATAACGCAAATACTGCTTGTAGTGGAAAGAAACTTTATAGTTGCTTTGTTTGTAAATATGGAACAGCGTTGAAAAATAGTTTAGTTAAACATATGAAGACCCATGCAGGAGAAAAGCCATACAGTTGCTATATTTGTGGATACGGAACAGCATACAAAGGTAGTTTAGTTAGACATGTGAAAACTCATACAGGAGAGAAGCCGTACAGTTGCGCTATTTGTGAATACATAGCAGTAGATAAAAGTAATTTAGTTGCACATGAGAAAACTCATACAGGGGATAAGCCGTACAGTTGCTCTATTTGTGAATATGGAACATCAGTGAAAGGTAGTTTAGTTCGGCATATGAAGACCCATACAGGAGAAAAGCCATACAGTTGCTCTGTTTGTGAATACAGAGCAGCAGAAAAATATAATTTAGATGCACATATGAAGTTTCATACAGGAGAGAAACCTTACAGTTGCTCTGTGTGTGAATACAGAACACAGTTCAGAAGGCATTTAGTTACACATGTGAAAAATCATACAAGAGAAAAGCCATACGGTTGCTCTGTTTGTGAATACAGAACAGTAGATAAAAGTCGTTTAGTTAGACATATTAAGACTCATACAGGAGAAAAGTCGTACAGTTGCTCTGTTTGTGAATACAGAACAGCACGAAAAGATAATTTAAATGCACATATGAAGTTTCATACAAGAGAAAAGCCGTACAGTTGCTCTGTTTGTGAATACAGAACAGCATTGAAAAGTAGTGTAGTTAGACATATGAAGACCCATACAAGAGAAAAGCTGTACAGTTGCTGTGTTTGTGAATATAGAACACCACATAAAAATCATTTAAATACACATATGAAGACTCATACAGGAGAAAAGCTGTACAGTTGCTCTATTTGTGAATACCATACAGTACATAAACATTATTTAGTTACACATTTGAAAATTCATACAGGGGAAAAGCCGTACATTTGTTACGTTTGCGAATACAGAACAGTAGATAAAAGAAATTTAATTAGACATGTGAAAACTCATACAGGGGATAAGCCGTACAGTTGCTCTGTGTGTGAATACAGAACAGCACGGAAATATAATTTAGTTGCACATATGAAGACTCATACAAGAGAAAAGCTGTAATTGCTCTGTTTACAAATACAGAATGACACAAAGTAGTAATTTAGTTGCACATGTAAAAACTAATACAGGAGAAACGTATTACAGTTGTTCTGCTTGTGAATATAGAACAGCAGTGAAAAGTTGTTTATTTACACATATGACTAATTCTGTAGTATTACAGAAAAGCATTTTACATATGTTAACTAGTAATGTTTATAATAAATTTTAAGTATGATTAATTAAGGTATGTAATAATTTAATTTCGAAAAAACTGTTTATATATTTTTAAGGTATAGATGGACTGGCAAGTTACTGCTGACAAATATCACGCAAGTGACTTGCTTTTGTGTTTACACTATTAGCGATTAAAGTCGTGATTTAGTATTTTAATGGTTTCCCAAGGAGATTGCAGCTAGTGACGTTAATTCTTTCTTGATATCAAACAAAAATGAAAGTACAAAGTTGAGCAATATATTTCGACATCTTAGTGTCTTCAGTTGCATTATACAATTTTAAAAAAATTTAAAATCTATAATAAACATCCCAATAGAATAACATTTTAAAAAGTAACAGTAGAATAAGTGAACAGTTAACTTTACTCAAAAATTATATTTACCTGTTAAAATGTTGTCATTACGAAAATTATTAATTATTTACGAAAAGGTGAAAACTAATTTTCTTAGTAAATATTATCTTACATTTCCTTTGATTAATTAAAAGAGCATATCAAAATATTTTCCCACATACTATATGAGATATTTAATCTATTAACTATTATTTTTCTTTTTAGAAAATTTGTAAGAATGAATGTATTAAAAACACTTAGTATTTAAAAATTAGAAATATTTACCACTTATTGTAGTCAGGATTTTGATTTATTAAATTGGGAAGTTTTCTGAACAATAGAAGAATTATAGAATAAATTTGCTTCAATTATGTTAAGATTTTCTGTACCTTAATCTGTATATGAATGGAAAATTAAATGTTTTTATTTAGATAATAAATTGTTATTAATATTTACGTGAATCTTTCATTAAAGACGTCTCAATAAGAAGTCCCCTGTTGTAAAAATATAATGCAATGTCACATCTGAAAATCAATGAGTATTGGTTAAAAACTTACAGAAAGTAGTAGTTATTAAAGTTTTTACATTAAAATATTAAGCTTGAGCAGTTTACTTACTTAATTAAGCTGTTAAATTCGTTATTGTTTTTCCATTATAATACAATCATAAAATTTGGAATTATTAGTATTCATTTATGTCTGCCTTTGAGGACTCCATTTTTGAGATTCTTTGTTACTAAAATTTTTTAGGCCATCCCTTTTTTAAAGAACAAGGATTATTTCCCGTAAAATCGATAGTTTGAGTGTTATAATAGTAATTAATTAAGTAGTACGTACCTTCTCATGTTCTGATCATATTTTGATATGTTTAAAACAATTAATTCATCGAGTATTAGTGGAGCTTCTTACTTAGTTAAAATGGCCATGACAGATGATGCTATGAGGGAGCTGTAAAGCGCCTGCGCAAAATGGTTTTCATAAGTTCAAATTCTCAGTTAACACGTTGACTGCCATGAACGCGCCAGGCGCGTTGAGCCTATGTTATCTCCTGTGCCATGAACGCGCCTAGCGCGTTTTGTTCCCTTATATTTTAAAGCAACGAATATTAAGTCGGCACTGCAAATATATAACTCCACTTTTGCAGGCACATGACAGAGATCTTGTAGAAGTATAAACACGTCTTGGTTTCAAGTTTAGCTGTTGGTGGTGTTTTACAGCATTACTATTCGAACATTAATTGTGTAAGTGTTAGTAGGTGAAATAAAGTTGTTGCAGAAGTAATAAAAGGTAAGTTTTGTTGAAATTTTATGTAATAGAGGAAAACAACATAAACCAAACCGTAATATATTTGATGTGTAATATCTGAATGTTAAAAAATTTGAGGTTAGGACAACAACAACATAAATACTTTCTGTGTTTAGGTTTCATTTCCTAGTAAATTCGAATGGAAAACAGCGAAGCACAACCCTCAACTTCAAAAAAAAGGAAGAATGACAACAAACGTCCCCTAACCAACGAGGAATTGCTACAAATTTTAGAACAGCCTTCAGGTGAAACCGACGAAGATGTGGATATTGAAATGTCAGATAGTGACGAGGATGGGGATGGTAGTGAAGAGGAGGTTGTGGTTCCACACATAACAGCAATCAATCAAGGTGCTAACCAAAGAGTGTGGTTGACGAATCGTCCAGATATAAGTAAAATACAGTTTTCGGGAATAGCTGGACTAAAAGTGCCTGTAGATGGTAATCAACCAATTGATTATTTTAATTTGTTTTTATGTGATCAATTTTTTCAATTGATACTGGAAAATACAAACAATTATGCTGTTGAGATACTCTCCAAGAGTACTCACGATAACAGCAGAATAACACAATGGAAAGACGTAACCAAGGAAGAGTTTCGAATATTTCTTGGCCTTCTTCTGCACATGGGTACTATCAAAATCAATCGTATAAATGATTATTGGAAAACTCATTACTTGTTCAATTTGCCTGGTTTCTCCAACTTCATGAGCAGAAATCGGTTTCTGCTTATTTTAAGAGCTCTGCATTTTAGTAACAATAACAATGAACAAAATAGACTATCGAAAATATCGCCACTGATGAATTATTTTAACTCTAGAATGACTGAAATATACTATCCACGAAGGGAACTTGCTATTGACGAATCTATGGTCCTGTGGAGAGGGCGGTTGATATTTAGGCAATATATCAAAGGAAAACGCCATAGATACGGAGTGAAACTCTATGTTCTCGCAGAACCTACCGGGATGGTACAAAAAGTTCTTGTTTATGGAGGTTTTGCTGATCCAAATGTAGGCGGTAACAAACACACTGAAAAAGTTGTCCACAGTCTAATGGAAGGAAAAAAAGGTGTAGGGCATTCCCTTTTCATGGACAATTTTTATAATAGTGTCGGATTATCAGAACAGTTGTTTCAAGAAAAAACATACACCACGGGTACTCTAAGAGCAAATAGAGCTATGAATCCAGCAGAAGTGATTTCAAAGAAGCTAAAGAAAGGAGAAACTGTTTGTCAATATACAAACGAAGGACTTTGCGTTAGTAAGTGGAGGGACAATCGCGATGTTTTGACTATTTCTACAGAATTTGGAGGCGAAATGGTCGATGTTGTTTCTAAAAGGAAAATAGAAAAAAGAAAACCGCGTCTCGTAACCGAATACAATAAATGTATGGGAGGTATAGACCAGAACGACCAAATGATGAGCTATTATACCTGCGAACATAAAACGCTTCGTTGGTATAAGAAGCTAGGCATACATATTTTTCAAGTTATGCTCATAAACTCACATTATTTATTCAACAATTTTGCTAACAAAAAGATGAATTTATACGATTTTAGATTATCTGTTTTGGAGACTTTGTTACCACCGCCTCCCAAACCACAAAAACAACCTTTGGTGTATCATCTTCCAGAGTATTGCTCAAAAGATTTGAAAGGAAAAGCAAAAAGACGCCGGTGTAAATATTGCTGGGAGGTGCGTCAGATAAGGAAAGACACAGTATATTTCTGTCCGCAATGCCCAAATCAACCTGGACTTTGTTTAACACCCTGTTTCAGGAATTTTCACGAACAATAATGTATTTTTAGTTGAAATCATGTTATCTTTATGTTTTCTTTCAGTTTTTTGTTCGACTAGTTATACCTTTGAATAAATATTTGTTTTGCATATGTTGTTTTAGACAAAAACGCGCCAGGCGCGTTGTGGCACATAGCCCTTCATTTTATGCTGTGTGCCGCCAACGCGCCAGGCGCGTTTTTGTTAAATACAAAGTATTTTTTTGTGTAAGTTACATTGAACACCCCCACAATCATCTCTTATAAAATATTTTCTTATATATCAATGAAAAGATGCACGGCACACACGGCACAACTATTAATAATGTCGGCAGTCAAAGTGTTAATATAATTTATTTAGCAAAAATTAATTAATTCCTTTTATGTCTATTAAAAATTATTAATTAAATATTCATTTTTTTAGATTTGTTTGTAATGGATTATGATAAATAACGTTAAGTTTTTCATGTCAGTTTTGTAGTTAATAGTATTTGGACCTTGTTTTTTTAAATTAGTCTTTTTTGTAGATTGCTTTCCCTTTGAAGTATCTTTGGTATTGAAACATTGAAATTATGAAAGTTTTTTACAGCATGGTCTGCCAGAGCAGTATTTGGGGTTGTTGGTGATGTCGTTTTAATTTTAATAGTTTTTGTGTTGATTTATTCTTTTGTCTAATTTTTGTTTTGTTTGACCGGAACAGCACGGAAAAGTCATTTAGTTACACATATGAAGTTTCATACAGGAGAGAAGCCGTACAGTTGCTCTGTGTGTGAATACGGAACGGTATACAAAAGTTGTTTAGTTAAACATGTGAAATCTCATACAAAAGAAAAATGGTACAGTTGCTGTGTTTGTGAATACAGAACAGCACATAAAAGTCATTTAAATGCACATATGAAGAGTTATACAGGAGAAAAGCTGTACAGTTGCTCTATTTGTGAATACCATACAGTACATAAATATTTAGTTGCACATTTGAAAATTCATACAGGGGAAAAGCCGTACAGTTGTTACGTTTGTGAATACAGTACAGTAGATAAAAGTAATTTAATTAGACATGTGAAAACTCATACACAAGAGGCCTTACAGTTGCTCTGTGTGTGATTACAGAACAGCATGGAAATATAATTTAGTTGCACATGTGAAATACCATACAGGAAAATAGCCGTACAGTTTTGGTTTGTGAACACAGAACAGCACATAAAAGTCCTTTAGTTACACATATGAAGACTCATACAAGAGAAAAGCTGTGTAATTGCTCTGTTTGCAAATACAGAATGTAACGTTTGATATTAACGTCTATAATATATAGTATTTGTTCTCTTTTAAAGTTGTATGAAATATTTAATAAATAATAATAATAATAAATGAATTTATTCCCAACTGTACACACAGGTAGGTAACTACATAAAATTCTAAACCACAGTATACCATAATAACATAACATTAAAAAATATATTTATGTACAGCATCAGAAAAGGTGATAATTCAGTAAGTAACCGCTCTTCCATTATCGTAGAGTGCACTCTACCACCGATGTGGATTTGGATCCGACATTAAATGACTGCCGACATAACTACTACCGATTTCGATTACCATCGACTTGGATTACAACCGATGGGGATTTAGATCTGACAGGAACTACCACCGACTTGGTTTACTACCGACTTTTAAAGTTTGTAACAAATATATGGTATGCCACCAACTTTGGAGTAAGCAAGGAACTCGTGGCTAAACCGATCGCACGCGATGCAAATATTTTGTGTGAGTATTCACGCTCACGGAATAAAAGGTAATTTCGATAAAAAGAAATTATTTAGTGTCACACAAAACCAGTTCAAAATTCTAAACCTAGCATGCTAGACAAACTTCTGGATTACTTAAAATTTTGCTTAATATATGTTCCTTACAAGATAATATGTTGGTTCTTTAGATAATCATATTCTACATTTTCATTTTCTCGCGGGCACTAAAGGTAAAATTGAAAAGTTCCGAAAAAACACACCGTGGACAAACAGAATTTTCGATTTCAGATAAGACTGCGATATATGAAGTTCGTAAGAGTTATTGCTCTATTTTTTAATGTGATATTTTTTAGACATCTGCGCTGTACAAAATTTGAAAGTGGTTGTTTGTTCAGGCTTCTATGGGCTTACAACCGATTGGTGAATCCATACTTCTTCTGAGAGATCATACTTGCATTCCACAAATTAATGGTGTGAGCGATTTTAAAATCCAGAGCACAGAATGAATCAACGTCATATGAACATATATGGACTGAAGAATCTCAGAGGTAGTAGTATTTAGGCATTTTTATTTGGGAGTACTATCGTCAAAAATAGTACATGCTTTATTTGATATTTGTCATCTCTACTTCTAATGCAAATATTCAAAATTATAGGTTAACAGAAAAGTGTGTTAAAAACATATAATTAAGTTTTCTGTAAGAAAATAAAAGTATTTTCATCTAGTATGGCCATGGAATACTTCCTAATTTATGAATGTAACTATAACTCACTAATTAAACAGATCTGTGTAAGCGCACTACCAGAAGCCACATTGGCTTATAAATGAAATCGCTCGTGTGACAGTATTACCTCGTTCAAGTCACGTTAATACCAGAAATGGGTATTTAAATGTTAAACTTCAGTTAACGAATCTAACTAAGCAAGGACAAGTCCTCCCATAAAGTCAATTACAAATTTCAACTGAATTCCTAAACTATAGCTTTTTCAACGAGCTTGACTGTAGTAGAAAGATTTGATACACAAGTACTAATAAACAAGGCACATGAAATGCAACTAGTAGCAAAACGGTTGCACTGAACGCAATTTAATTAAATTTAGTAATAGATTGTACAGCACTTTGGGTCGACGAAAAACTTTGACAGCTATCAAACCTTTTCCATGAAGCAACGGGTCCCGTGGCCTAGTTTGACATCACCAGGATTCGATCCATTTAAATCGGAGCTGTCAAGTGAATTTGAGACGCCAAAAAGCTGGCCCCAAGAAGAAGTCGGCTGCCTATTAAACCTCGTACAAAGCCCCGTACGAAGTCCCGTACGAAGTCTCCTATGTAGGAAGCTTCCAATTAGACAAGAAATTAAACGAACAACACTACATACCAAGGATCAAGCAGAAATCATTGCGTAGCACTATTTAGCGGATTCCGATCCATGGAGACTTTCAAGCACTACAATTCCATCACAAATAGGCACAAACGGCAAGAGGAAGCCCAATTTCTTGGCTCAAAATAAGCGGCTTACAATTCCATCCCGAAATGGACGCCAAAACAGCAAGACAAAAGACAACACCCAAATTTCTTGTTTCTTTACACGAGCGCCACCTATCTCAGGATGTCAGAGCTTGGAATCGAGATCTGCAATAAAGCACTATGTTTTGCATAAAATCAGACGCTCCAAGTGTTCAAAAATTAGAATGTAACAACTCCGCTTCTACTTCGATAAGGTGGAAAATTCCCCTAATTTTACACCTTACAACTTAAATTTAAAAAAATGGATACTCATATTAATATGTACAGAACCATACTAGGGAACAGAGTACACCAGAAGGATAACTATCACCAAACTAATGAGGCGAAGTGAGTCAGTGAATTATGGAACACTGTGATGTCCTATCCGCACAACGGCGTAATGGAATTCGCTACAACAAAGAGAAATCCCATAATCCAATTAGTTGAGAGTCTACATCCCGTACGAATTACGGCATCCACAAAGCAGATCCAATGGCAACCCAACTTCAACACGCGGTTCCATAAAACTTACAACGTCATGACTCGATCCAACGAGAATAACGGTGTAACTGAAACACCCCAAATATGATCAACTTAAAAACTAAATCGGACAAAACTGGCAATGACTCCTCAACTCGAAATGCTGGTGTTCTTCGTAGACGGCCATAAATCCACACAAGTGTAAAGACCAATGCGCTGCTGACTGCGAACGATATACAGCCCAACAAGACTACACTGATCCCGAAGGCCCGCAAAGGAGGTAGAATCCTGAAACAGAAGCGACTCACACAGTCACATAGAACCCTCTAAGCGTTGTCAAACCAAAACACACACAGACGCGCTGACGAAGCCAAGCAGCCGAATAATAGAGTGTATTTACACACGGTACCTACACACAAACCAAAAAAAAAAAACAAAAGCATCAAGAAGGCTTCAACGACAGCACTGCTGAAATCCAGCTGGTCTACCGATAGGCTAGGGATCAACTACCTCGTCGCTACGATGACAAAAGCGCCGATGAGGAAAGTTATCAACTCTCTCTACTATCCTAACACAAAAAAACCCATCCTAACAGCAAAGCCAACTCAACACCAACAACACCAGTCGCAAAAACGGCCAAGACGACGCCTAACCTAGACTACAAGCTACCCCCCCCCCCCAGTAAAATCCACCTGCCCCACCTTAGAATTACTATCTACAAGAGTATTCACAAAAGAACAAATGAAAAGGCCTTCTCAATCATTCCAACGACAGCACCGCTGGAACCCAGCCAGTTCACCAATAGGATAGGGATCAACCACCTCGTCGCTAAGATGATAAAAGCGCCGATGATGACAGTTGTCGACTCTACCAACCGAAACCACAATTACCCATCCAACCAAGAAAACTACCTCGACGCCAGCGACACCGGTCGCAAAAATGGCTAAGAAGGCAACTAACCTAACTTATAAGCTACCCACCCCAGTAAAATCCACCCGCCCCACCTTAGAATTACTATATACAAGTAACCTACGTGACAAATTACTTCTTTTGTGTCAGTAATGAAGAGAAAGATAAGAATCAAAGCCGAGAGGAATCTAAAGAGACGACACAAAACCACTGCGAACCAAGATAAAGCAAGAGAAAAGAAGGGAGAACTGCCGAAAGGAAGATTGCTTTAGGGCTTACTACGGCACTAAACTAGGTCTGCCCAGGGATGGAGGTGGCACCCCGAAACAACGATTGCCAACACACACAAACAAACAAAAAACAAAACAGCAGAGGAGGAAACCTCCTGTATACTGCACTAGCGTTGACAGATTGTCGAATAGGCGTACTAGTCGAAGGTTCCAACAACGCGGCCATCGAAGGTCGACGAGCACCCTTTTTAATAGCTCTCTCAATTTCTGCCTTGACCGTGCACGATCTCAACTTCAGTGCATTCAACTCAACTGTTTCCGCGTCAGCATCAGGCATAACGCGATCCAAACGTCGTAGCAAATGCATCATCAAAGCCGACATACGTCGAAACGTCGTGGATGAAGTGTCCCCCGAAAAATTGGCAATAGCGGATTCCAATTCTACAAGACCACATTCAATCGCTTCTCTATCTGTCGCGACATCAACCGTATACTCCGGGACCGAAAGAGTTCTATCAGCCTTAGTCTTCAATAAGTTACGCAAAGACTGGCGCATAACATCAACCGTACCGATAGGTAACCCAAAGCTAGTCAATTCATATTCAAGTTCATCTGCATGAAGACGACCTATCTCATTCTTCCATACCCCTCGTAAACGCGCCATGTTAATCTTACTAGTATAACATACAATGCAAGAAATATCAAACAAGGCTAAATATTCAAAACACTATACTGGTTAGTGTTCAATTATCAATAATCAATATTCAAGTGTCCAAAACTCAAACTTCCATACCTCTCCTAGTTAATCAAAACTAAATATCAAATATCAAAAGACGAGTTCGCGTAATTAGGGCGTAGTCCGATTTACGAGCGACCAATTGGTTCCAATACAAAGATTCAAATCTCAAACTAACCAATGGTCCAAAACGAGAACCCAATACCACGAAACCCAACGAACAAACGTCCGACTATCCACCGAAGCAAAATCAAAAATTGCTTTGAACGAATATCAAAACTTCCGACTAATGTCTGTGCCTTGGCACTTTTACAAAAATAGGCCCCACGTTGGGCGCCAATTGTTACCCCCTTACTATTACGCTACAACAATTTAAGACCAATAATGTATTGTAACACAATGTCTCTCTGCGCTCTTACCTGCTTATAAATCTCTGCCACCAAATAGGGGTAGCTTTGGGAGTTTACGCTCGCGACCACTCAGTCGCAGATGGGAGTGGGTTCCAAAGAACAAATTACCTGAGTTACCAGGATCCTAGGGCGCCACGCCGTTGTAGCTTCGTATTAATACTCCCCGTTGAAACGTGTAACGGCGAACCTAAATTGCTTATACAAGAAAGCAGAGATTCGACGCAGTAGCAAATAAAAGACAGATTTCACTTGTGTATATATAATACCCACAACGGTTCTAACATATTCGATACAGTCTGTACATAAGGATTAATACCAGAAGGGCAAACCAGATAAATGTAATCTAAAGCCTATTTAGCATAAACACATATTATGGTAATTCGAGGTTTGACTTTAATTAGGACCTCAATTTTTACTTAATGTAATCAAAATTTAATGACAAGAGTAATGAAGTAAATTTAGCTGCCGACAACTAGTCCTTAAACGCTGTATTCTGTACACGTCAAAAGAGAGCCTTATGTATTCATAGCTCTATATTACTCACGTTTAATACCTGGTGTTTGTACTAATTAAACAGATCTGTGTAAGCGCACTACCAGAAGCCACATTGGCTTATAAATGAAACCGCTCGTGTGACAGTATTACCTCGTTCAAGTCACGTTAATACCAGAAATGGGTATTTAAATGTTAAACCTCAGTTAACGAATCTAACTAAGCAAGGACAAGTCCTCCCATAAAGTCAATTACAAATTTCAACTGAATTCCTAAACTATAGATCTTTTTCAACGAGCTTGACTGTAGTAGAAAGATTTGATACACAAGTACTAATAAACAAGGCACATGAAATGCAACGAGTAGCAAAAGGTTGCACTGAACGCAATTTAATTAAATTTAGTAATAGATTGTACAGCACCTTGGGTCGACGAAAAACTTTGACAGCTATCAAACCTTTTCCATGAAGCAACGGGTCCCGTGGCCTAGTTTGACATCACCAGGATTCGATCCATTTAAATAGGAGCTGTCAAGTGAATTTGAGACGCCAAAAAGCTGGCCCCAAAGAAGAAGTCGGCTGCCTATTAAACCTCGTACAAAGCCCCGTACGAAGTCCCGTACGAAGTCTCCTATGTAGGAAGCTTCCAATTAGACAAGAAATTAAACGAACAACACTACATACCAAGGATCAAGCAGAAATCATTGCGTAGCACTATTTAGCGGATTCCGATCCATGGAGACTTTCAAGCACTACAATTCCATCACAAATAGGCACAAACGGCAAGAGGAAGCCCAATTTCTTGGCTCAAAATAAGCGGCTTACAATTCCATCCCGAAATGGACGCCAAAACAGCAAGACAAAAGACAACACCCAAACAAACAACTTTCTTGTTTCGTTACACGAGCGCCACCTATCTCAGGATGTCAGAGCTTGGAATCGAGATCTGCAATAATGCACTATGTTTTGCATAAAATCAGACGCTCCAAGTGTTCAAAAATTAGAATGTAACAACTCCATGTACTTTATAGTTTCTGGATGGAAAGAGTTGGACCAGAACGCATATTTATTGTAACTATAGGTAAATCACGGAATCAAACGGTGCCCGTCATCAATCAGTAACTTTAAATTAATAACTAAATATTTGATGACGTGCATCGTTTGTTTCCGTTGTTTTACTATACAAATACGATTAATAGTATATTATACATCAAGGTAACGAATGCCAGTATTATAATCTGAGCGCGAAGGTTATAAGAGAATTCGCTACCGTGGTGTATATACTATTTTTTGCACTACCTAAACGGCTTGATACCTAAAATTCCCAACAAATTTCGAAAATATTTTAACCGTCAGCCTAACAATACAGCTTTTTAAAACGTCAAAATTAAAATAGTAACTGGTAACTTAGCAATTTATTAGTTACCACGGTGAAAATTGTTTATTTTACTTTGTCTCCCAAGCTGGAGAAAAACAACTTCATGACCTAAAGATAGGCTAATAATATGCTATGGCTTGTAAACTAACTAACAATCACAGTTACAATAAGCCCCACGGTTGAGCGACCATTTAAATTTATGTAGTAACTAATACGTTGGGACGCCTTTTTTATTAAAAATGTAATATTAGCTCTACTATTTTCTGTCAAATTGAATTATTTAATTTAAATTTTAAATTCTTTTCTTTTTAATAAATGTATTGCATTGAGACTCTTCAAGGGTGGTTCGTCAATCTAGTAGTCTGTTATTTGAAATTTTAATTTTATAATGACTTTTATTTCATACTGATGTCAAAAATGACATTTTTGGGATTATTTATGGTACAAAAAATGGAACATTAAAGTCTTAGTACTTTAAAGTAAAATATTAAAGTTCAAGTACTTTAAAACTTATTTATGGTACAAAAATGGAACATTAAAGTCCTAGTACTTTAAAGTAAAATTTTAAAGTTCAAGTACTTTAAAATTATACGTCAGTTGTTGACATGAAATTTGAAATGATTTACAACTGTTTCTTTAAAATTCATTAAACTTGCGGTATGAAATAAACCGTTTTATTCACCACGAACGAAAAGTGTTTTTAAAGGTCCTCGCAAGTAATTCCGTCCTAGGCTGACGCCTCGGCCGTAAACAACTTTCTCATCCTTTAAAATGTCACTTTTCGTTCTAGATAAATAAACTAGGCTACTATTGATTATGAACTGACACTAACTGTCAGCTTGACTTCAAACAATGATCCAACAATAATCAAACCAAAAATGACAAATATTCTTTCTACTCACCTATAATTGATTCAATTCACTAAAGTAAGTACTTTATTATATTTATTTCACTCTTTTAATTGTCTTTTATTCAATATGCTTCTATAGGACTAATTAAGACCAACCTGAACTCTTCGTACTTTCACTGCTAGTCACCTCAAAACACCACTGTTCCTGACGTTCACAGCTAGGATCCTCGACAGACCAGCCTCGATGCTCTGCCAACCGTCAAAACCCTGGCTGCTTGCAGAAATGGTCCTGTTCCTTGCACCCTTTCATGCTACTGTCAACCTAACAACTTCCTGACAAGTTCACTCTTACTGATGGTTCCAAGCTAATCTTCTATTTTCCCCAGCTCCTACTCTGTAGTCAGCAACTAAATAGAACCGTCCAAATCAAGCAGTTCCACCGGCAACTCCCGTCAAAATGGTCAACACGTCCTCCGGACAATCACCAAATCCAGTAATTAATGTAACTTATTATTCCTTGTAGTTACCAAATAATCCAATTCCATTTAAATATTATTATTTTCTTCTTACTCGTATCTAGTTAAACCACATTCCATAATCTTTTCAATAACTGTATACTTGCACTAATTCATATTAATATTTCAACCTTATTTTCATCTCGTAGATTTGTTAACACCTTATTTATTGTATTATACCAAATTAGCAATACAAATAAAAGTAAAATTTCCAGTTTTTTATTAAATTCGAAAGATAATTTTCAAAATACGTCTACATTTTAAATTTGTTATTTTTACCATAATTCCAAACAAAATCCCCCATTATGCTAGTTACAATTATTCATACACTTTTTAAAATGAAATAATATGATTTCTACCTACTATATTCTAATTTCTAATAGAAAGCATATTTGTCACATGTAAAATTAACTTATATTTCCTTATTAAATTTCAACACCATGATAGAATACTCAATTGCTATTACCTTTCAAAATAAATTGTAAATTGTCTCAAATTAAACTTCCATTACTTATTTTCAAACAAACTAACAATCTTTTTTTAAAACTTTTCTAAGTTGATTGTATTAATCACCCAAATTTATATGTTCTTTAATTTTTATTCAAAAACCTGATTTTTACGTATCATAACAAATGATGCGTTCTGAGACTAGTAGTGCAAAAAAGTTATAATAGTAGAAAAGCTTTAGGCAGCTAATTTTCATTGACATTTTTTAAAATAGTAAGGTAGAAATATAGTTTGACATCTTATTGTCTTCTTCAGTTTACATAAAATGTTTTAATCTGTTAAAAATAAGCATTAATTACTATTATTACATATTTTTATAGGTGAGTGAACAATTTTGTTACCTCACATCATGCAAAAAAATGTATAATTATAAAGATATACCTACCTTTTAAAATCAATTGTTGTTTCCATAGTTCTACAAAAGGGCTCCTTGTTTTGGCTATTTCAATATAAAGTTCTTTCATTTTTAAATTTTTGTATTATTTTTCAGTTTTAGTTTAGCATCACTTTTTGGTTATTAGTTGTTATTATTTACTATTGTTTTATTCATCTCTAAAATGAGAAATTTTTGTTATATAACTTTTTTATAATTAAGATATAAATAAACTTACTTAGTTGTTATTAGGTTGATGTAGATGATATGAATCTTTTATTATTGGTTAGGATATCACATTTAAAATTGTGCATAATGTATGATTTGAAATGTTTTGTGGGTTTTTCAATGGCGTTATTTTGTTTGGAAAAACTTCTTATTTTTTTAATATATATGTTTTCTCTGGAAGAGAAGAAGTTTTGTATAATAATGTTATTAGTTACGTTTATTTAAAATTCTTTTATTAATGACGCCCTCGGTCGACGTACATTCCCCTCGGGGTGTACACGTCAGCGGATTATTCATATAACAACCTTGACTGTAATGCACTGTTTTGCATGGTTTTTGCTAATATGAAAAAACGTTTAAACAACCTCCTTTATTTCATTCGGGCAACTGACAGATTGTGACATTTACAAAATGTCAAAATTCTAAGTTTTTGATTATTTTTATGCAAAGTAGATAAAATAGTATAAACAAGTGTCTAAATTATTAGTAATAATTTATTTCTTTATTGTTAGTAATTATGAGACATATTTTTAGTTGCTTGTTTTCCGAAACACTTTTGTGTTCCAGCTCAGTGTATAAATTTAAAATCGCGGTTAGACTGGTAAGGAATTTAATTTTTTTTTTCGACAACCAACACTGGTGCGTAAAACTTCATAATTATTTAAAACAACGTTAGCCAAACAAAATGTGACAGTTTTTGAATTTATATGGGCTACTTTGAAATGAGAAATTTAACAAAACTGAGTTAAAACATAATACCGACATTGTATTACAGTATAAACAATTTACTGACGAAATATGAAGTCTTTCAGCGGCTAGTGATACCTCATAAAGATACTGCAATTGCTGCCAATTGATTAAAATCGGAAGGATTGCAGGTTCGCGGTCGCTCGTGTAAGATGTGTTGCAGCAACTACTGTCGGAAACGGTTGGAAGTAAACGCGCGGTGGTAGTCCACATAACTGACCCTTTGTGTCGGTAGTAGTTCCTGTCGGATGTAAATACACATCAGTGGTAATCCAAGTCGGTCTGTACACCAAGTTGGTGGTATTTTAGTTCGGTGACAAACCATATGTGTGTTACAAACTTTAAAAGTCGGTAGTAAACCAAATCAGTGGTACTTTCAGTTGGTAGTGTTTAATACAGTTGTCAGGAGTCGGAGGAAATCCATATCGGTGGCGATCAACATCGGTGGTTTTGTATACAACCCTCCATTATCACCTTAATGAAATAACAAAAACTTAATTTTTATGTAAAGAAGGCTTAACACAGAAACTTAAATACGTTCATGAAAACTATAAGCCATATCGAATATCTTCTATCGATAAGTTGCACACATCAACCCTGTTTTTCCAGTAACCATTCAAATATTTTTTTAAAAATCGCGGCACAGAATATTGTTTAAATACTTTAGGAATTTCATTATAAACCTAAGCAGTGTTATAATTAAAGGAACGCTGAAACGAGGAACTATTGTGCTGCGAAATCGTGAGTAGACCTCTGTGTAGAAGATTTATGTTATGCAGATCAGTCTAAAACGTTATTTTCTTATACAAGTAAGCTGGTTGCTCCTCGCGAATGATTTTATGAAACAACATACCAGACTGAAGATACCTTAAATTTTTCATATTTAGCCAATGAGCATCATTTAATTTATGAGATATGTGAGAAAATTTTGAAATACCGTAGATAAAGCTTAAGCAAGTATTCTGCATGTGGTGAGTTCGTTGTGATGTGTCTTGATCAAGGCAAGGCCCATAGACTGCAGAGCAATATGAAAACTGCAACAATACCAATGCTTCACACAATAACATTTTTACTTTACATTTAAAGAAGACGTGAGGATAGAGAAGTTTAAGAATACATAAAGCGTTTTGAATATTTTTACATATACAGGCTGTTTCCTAAAAAACGCCGCAACCCATAACTCCGTTGTTTTAAATTTTAGACCCAACAAACTATATATATTCTTAAATGGAAAGACAAGAGCTACCTTTTGACATCGCCCGTTTGTAAATATCTTTCAACTGTTTTGAGCAACGATGTTCAACTTTTGTATTTTAAATGGAACACCCTGTATATTTTTACATATTCGGATTCAGGATAAAATTCTGCATTCAGTAGTATGCTTCATTTGTTTTTCGGACACTTAGAAATGTTTAAAATAATTTTTTAATATTACATGTAGACAGTCGTACAGTACCATAAAATTTTCAAGTGTGCCGTGGAAAACAATCAGAATGTTGAAATATTTTATCTAACACGTCCAGAAAACGAAGAAATTCTGAGGCAGAGGATTATCAATGCTTGTCGCAAAATACCTCCTAATTTGATATTGAATGCGACCAATGGAGTAACTAGAAGATGTCAGTTGTGTGTTCAACAAGGTGGCGGTCAGTTTGAGCAATACTTGTAGATACGATTTGTAGTTTTGTTTAAATTTGTTTCCAATAAAATATTTCAACATTCTGATGGTTTTCCACGGCACACTTGAACATTTTATGGTACTGTACGACTGTCTACATGCAATATTAAAAAAAAAAAATTAAACATTTCTAAGTGTCTAAAAAACAAATGAAGCATACTACTGCATGCAAAATTTTATCCTGAATACAAATATAGAAAAATATATAGGGTGTTCCATTTAAAATAAAAAAGTTGAACATCGTTGCTCAAAACAGTTGAAAGATATCTACGAACGGGCGATGTCAAAAGGTAGCTCTTGTCTTGCCATTTAAGAATATATATAGTTTGTTGGGTCTAAAATTTAAAACAACGGAGTTATGGGTTGCGGCGTTTTTTAGGAAACAGCCAGTACTACAGTGCGAACGTTGGCTGTGGAACGCACCAAATAAAAAATTCCCCGATCATCTGCGGCCAAAATCCTCAGACACGTCGATTTTTATTTTTATTTGGGCATTTTTTGAAATAAAATGCATACACCCGCGTATGAGGTATGGCGTTATCGATGTTTTTTTTAAATGGCAACCCCCTTTTTTATTACGGAATTTGAAAGAACGCATCTTTTTACTTACGTTAAGCTGATTTTTTAATATAGATCAGTTGATCAAAAATTAAGAAAAAAAATGTTAAATTGCAAAATACTAAATTTAGTTGCAATAGTAATTTCAAAAACAGCTAAATTAAATGTACAAATTGTGCACCGTTGTCTGCCTGACAGTAACTAAGACGACCGATATGTTTTTTATTGATTGCTGTCATTGATAAAAGCGTAAAATCATACTTCTTAAAATCAAATGTAGTATATTTCTAAATTTAATTTTTTTTTCTTAATTTTTGGTAATGTGACCTATACATAAAAATTACCTTAGCGTAAGAAAAAAGATGCGTTCTTTCAGATTCCCTAATAAAAAAAAGGGGGTTTCCATTAAAAAAAACATCGATAACGCCATACCTCATACGAGGGACACCCTGTATGTATGCATTTTAATTAAAAAAATCTGGTGTGATACACGCACACAACTTCCTTTTACAGTGATCTTATAATTAGCCAAAAATTTTATTTAAAATGTTTTAAGCATTTGTCAAAAATTTTCAAAAATTACAAATTCTGCAAAAACGGTTCAAAATAGAGCGTTAGTTGAAGAGACAAATTTTCTCTAGAATTTTAAGCTGAATTCAAAAATGTAATAATATACCGGGTGTTCTATTTAAAATAGGAGTTAATAAAAAAAATAGACAAAAAAACAAAAGAAACCCATTTTAGAAGTATTCAACTGGAAAATCACCTATCTCACATCAATACACATTCAAAATGTAATAAAAATGTAAAGTTTTAAAAAAAATCGTTAGAGCCGTTTTTGAAAAAATCGAAAAAAACTCAAAAATCACAAGAGTAAACACCTACTTCCGGTTATGCGATTTTTTTTTAAAGCTTGCTGTCTCATATACATAGTACACAAAACTTATATATGAAGTTTCAACGCCATACCGCTTTTCGTGTTTGAGATATTCTGTTCACAGACAGACACACAGACAGACAGACACACAGACAGACACACAGACAGACAGACACACAGACCAATGAAAAAAATATGTTTTTTTGGGATCAGGGGACTCTAAAACGTGAAGATCTGTTGAAAACTCAATTTCGAATTTTTGGGGTGAATCCAATACTTCCTTTATCGTAAAAGGAAGTAAAAATGTCCAAATAAAAATAAAAATCGACGTGTCCGAGGATTTTGGCCGCAGATGATCGGCGAATTTTTTGTTTGGAGCGTTCCACAGCCAACGTTCGCACTGTATGTTGCTTAAAATGAAATGATTAATCTAGGGATCGGCGCGTGACGTGAAAACAGTCGTGTCACCTCGTGTCACGGCGTGTCACGTCGTGAACGTGACTAATATTTGAAAATCGTGACGTGAACGTGAGTAAACGTGAGTGAAAATTTCCAAGGCGTGATTCACGTTTCACGTTAAATATTTAGTAACGAATAAAAAACTGCAGGGTGCAGCAACTTTTAAATTCATTAAATCACAAATTGTGCCAAACAAGCTACATTATGTGGCTTTATTTTTGGACCCTAATTATAAACCCTTAAAGTTGATACCTTCACATAAAAGAGAAGATTATAATGCCAATAAAACTATAGATGATAATGATGAAATACATAGCAAAAGACTCAAAACTGGTACATCAGCATCAGATTCTTATCTTTCTACACTTAGAGATAGCTCTGATGATGACACATGTAATTAGGATGATGTCGAAACAGAACTAAATTAGTTATTTTCTACAGCTGGGCGAATTTTAGAAGAGCGCAGAATTCGACTTAACGCTGAAAATGTTGATTACATATAATTTTTAAATCAACATTTTAATGTGTAGATGTGTAGACGAACTTATTATTCTAATAAAAGTAATGGTTTGTTTTTTATACTCGGCTAACGCTGAAAATGTTAATTACGTTTTATTATTAAACCAAAAATGTATTGTGTAGATGTGTAGATGAACCTATTTTTAGAAAAGTACCTAATGTTTTGTTTTGTATACTCGACTTAACACTGAAAATGTTGATTACGTTCTATTTTTAAACCAATTTATTATGTACTTGTGTAGATAAACTTATTATTCTAATAAAAGTAATGTTTTTTTTTGTATACTCGCCTTAACGCTGAAAATGTTGATCCTTGTACGTAAAAGTACTTTCAAACCTACGAATTAAAAGTGTTGCCTAGCAACATATACCTTCTGTACTCATACCAATAAGGGAAACGTCAATTCCAATGACAGCTTTTGGTATTAAAAGTAATGTCTTTGAAGACAGCTGCAAGAAATATATTTGCGAGAAATCAGTATTTATCCCTTGTCGAAGTTATTGTAGTCAATTTTCATTTTTTTCTTTTTATGTCAACTATTCTGATTGCAACATATCACGTAAATTATGTCAGGCGCAAAACATATTTTTAGTTCTCTTTAGGGTTTTTTCATTGGTTTTAAATTTGAACATTCTGTTCTATCTGAATTTAAATTTGAAATAAAAGCTGCGTGTCACGTCGTGAGTGGCGTGGCACGCCGTGAACGTGAGTGAACGTGAGCGTGAACGTGCGTGAACTTGACTGTTTAAAGCAAGCGTGAAACGTGCGTGACGTGAGCGAAAATTCACTCACGCGCCCATCTCTAGATTAATCCTCGATTTTTTATACTATTTATAACGGGAATGTCTACATTGTTTATTGCAATAACGGGCATTGTTAAATTGATATTATCTATAGGTTTTACCAAGTAGTATGGAGTATGATTTTGTGGGATTTAAAATGAGAGCATGTTGTTGAACAAGGCGCGATATGGTGCCAAGATCATTGTTAATTAATCCAATAGTTGTGCCCATATTTTCCGGTCTAAAGGAATAATAAATTTGGGTGTCATCGGCATACATATGAATGTTACAAGAGGTTATATGTTTATAAAATTACTAGTATACACAGTAAACAACAGGGGACCCAATATAAACTCTTGCGGAACACCTCTTGTAACATCCATAGGTTGTGAAAAATTATTAGCTATTTTTACAATTTGGCACTTATTAGTTAGAGAGCTGTTTTATTAATTAGAAGCACTTGATCCAAATCCTACATAGTGCAGTTTTCCTAGGAGTAATCTGTTGTTAATGGTATCAAATGCTTTACTAAAATCCAAACGAGTTAGAATAGTGTGATTATTGTTTTCATAAGAAGTAAGGATGTCATCAGTTATATGTAACACAGCCGTTGTACAGCTGTATATCGGACGAAAACCTGATGGACATTTAGGCAGTAAATTATACTTTTGTAAATGGTCACGTAGCTGAGCGTTTATTATCTTTTCTAAAACTTTTGACAAAGTAGGCAAGATACTAATAGGTCTAAAGTCTTTATCTATAGGGTCATCAACTTTTGGCAACGGAACTATTAACGCAGTTTTCCAGAAGTTAGAAAATATATTCTGTGTAATACAAGTAGTAACAATGTGTAGAATGTGTACAATGTATGGACAACAATACTTAAGCATTGTAAATTTATTCCGTCACAACCACAGGAATTACTTTTAAATGTGGTAATTATCTTAAGCAATTCGTCTGTGTGAACAGGTTAAAATTCTAGACTTGCATTCACTAAAACATGATTCAGATGTCTTTGCCTATTTGTAAATTTGGTACGCTCTTAACAAAATAATTATTAATTTCATTCACATTTGGAGGATATGAAGCATTAGCATCGGATTTAACATTATAATTACTGACATTTAGTTGTCGAAGTTCCTTCCACATTGCTCTGCTATCGCCGTTGTTAAATTTAAATTGAAAATAGGCCTTTTTTCGTTTTTAATTGTCTTGTGTAATTTTGAAGTAATTTATAATATTCCTATGCAGCTACAGTGTTGAGTTTTTTTGTATTTATTGTTTGCTTATCTCAAATGTTCATTAACGGTTTTACATTATCTGTAATCCATGGCACAGGTTTTTTAGTTAAAGTAACAGTACGCCATGGTGCATGCATGTCAAAAAGATTAATTGTCTGATTGTTAAGAAACGCTACCTTGTCATTCACATCATCTATATAGTAGTATATATTATCTGATGGAAGCGTCTCCAAGTCTGCATGAAAATGAAAAACATTAACAGTTTTAAAATCTCTAAATGTACGAACAGTTGGCTTTTGCTTGGGTGCTTGTCGCAAGATGCTGCAATATACAAGCTCGTGATCAGATAGTTTACAACTTTCCACACCTGTTCAGCCCTATTCGTGTAGGTTCTTTTATTATTTTAAATAAGTTAAACGAATCTAACATGTAATTGAAATATGCCTGTTAGGCCATTTTTAATTTCAATAGGTACGTGACAATTTGGAGCAGTTGTGGTACAAAGTTGGCGAGTTTGCTTGTATGTAGGTTCCTTTTCAGTCATATTTTATCGCATAACACTTCAGCTATTTGCATCTAAAAATTGTAACACGCACGTAGCTTTTGGTTTTCTAAAAGACCGCTCTAATCTCTATGCCGTCTTATGTGCAGCTGTTTTTGTCCCATCGCGTTTAAGAGCTTTTGTTTACAACATTTTCAAAACACAGTCAATGGGAGCAAGCAGGATATCTTCCTAAATAATTTTAACTTCTGTCGCACTCTACCGATAGCGAGCTGTCGAGCCTGTCGCGAGTCGCGTTGTGATTGGCTGCATTTGGCAAGCGCGAGACAGGCAGCCAGCGCGAAAAGGTGACTTGTGGTTTTTTCGAGCAGACGGTTATCGGCGAGCTGTGTAAGTGGCAGGGTGTGCTTCTGGGTGCTGTAGTGATGTCTTTATCTATAGCCGATACCGCTCGTTAATTAATTCCGAAGGCCTGTTTGGCTAATTGTTCCAACTTCTCGTTCGGGATCTCATCTTACGAGTGGGCTATCCAACGGCCTCGCGGATTTTTGTAGTCGCCAAGGGGGCGCAGCACAATTCTTCCCGAATAATTTGGGGATCCATTGGACGTCGCAGGTTCTCACCCACTCCACGTCGACCGACAGCTGTGGCGATTGGTGCTGACCGCCCACTGCAATCAGCGATTACGCAACAGGGCCAAGCCGCCAAATTGAAGGTATTGTGCGCTCATTTCTAAATTTCACCTTTGTGTTACAAGCCCGCCTAATCAAGGCATTGTGCGCCCATTTCTAAATTTAACCTTTGTGTTACAAGCCCGGCTATATCTTTAAATTGTTGGTTCATGTTTGCTGCCAGCCGGCGACGCAGATTATATGTTGAATTACTCGTTACATGTTTAAGTGCTATTTAAAAGATAAGGCGTCCCCAGCTGGGCTTTCTTTCTTTTTAGGTTTAGCCCTTGTATAACTGTGAGTTTGTTGTATACGCTGACCACGTCGGCACTGCTGTAACTTTCGGCCATTAATTTGGTCCAATAGACCTGTTTACTGTATTTGACTTATGATTATCCCTTGTATTTGTGCATGCTTGTTTACAGGGTGACTCAGTCACTGTGTCAAGATTGATGTAAGGTGAGACCCGAAAGCGGTTTATAAGCGTTGCAGGTAGGTCGGCGCGCTTGTCGCTACACTGTTGGACGTCTAGAGTTTGTACTTAAGTATCCCGTACCGTTTGGCATTCAAGGTTCGGTTAAGCGTTGGTTTTCCCCGATTGAATCTTGTGGCGCCCCTTTATTTTGTAACACCCTATACATTCCGTCACGCTTGCCCTGTGGTGTACCGTTTTTTCAACCACGCCCATCTCCCTGAGCGTATCAAGCCGTGGCCTTTAGCCTGTTTTGTGCGATTTCCAGGGTAATTGTAGACGTTTCCCGAACATGTTTAAGTATTTGGCACTCCCTCACTCGTGAGTGTTGTAAAACAGTTTGATACTGTAACTAGTCCAGTAACTTTATACATCAGAGCTTGCGTCAAATCCGGTAGTTCTGATTTTTTGTAGACTTGTGTATGATGTTGTCCCAATGAATAATCCAAGTTTGTGACCTCGAGCGCCGAACGCAACTTTCCCAAAAATCGAAAAAACCGCGAAAATTTCTGCCTTTCTTCAGATTTTGGCGATTATAACCCTGAGGATTAGTTTTTGATAGTATCTTCTTAAGACGTTTTCAAAGTAGACTAAATTTTCTACAATATGAGACTAGAATTGTCTCTGTAGACCCAATAGTTTCCGAGATAAAACCTTTCAAAATTTATCTTTTTTTTTTTAACTTCGCAATTTTTTGCAATGTACTGTCGTTCTGAATGAATTTTGACCCTGATTCTTCGTAACCCCTGTTATACTATCCAAGCCCTGTACGTTTTATGATGGGATGTTAACAAAGAAAATGAGAAGTGTGAACGATGATGTTTAATGATAAGCTAAGCTACGAATAATAAAATAAAAAAGGTAAGTACAACAAAAGTTAAGAGGTTTATTAGTTAGTAAATTGAGTTATTCAAAATCAATAAATTAAGTTAATTTAGCCCTCTTGGAAGGTCCCGGTTGAGGTTCGTCCGTATTGGGATCGTCGTATCGGAATGGCATATCCCCATCAGGGGATGGTGATGTATCGTCGATGTCTTGTGCCCACATATCCTCCATGTCGACATCGGACAGATCTTCGGCTTCTGTGTCGTACACTTGCGACCGTATATCCTCTCGTATGACTGCAGCAGCTGCCTTCACCACGCGTAGTCTTTCTGCTTGAGGATCTGAGCTTCTACTGTTATACCATGTACTAGTGAGTATTTTGTGACCTGTGTTTTTAAAACAAATAGGCGTGTGTGTGAAGGATCTCTCAACGATCGAAATGTCCTCCCAATACTTTTCAAACAAGCGATTTTTGACTGTTTGTGGTTGAGGTCGTTCTCCTTCTATCTGGTCCATGAGTTCATCTAGAGAGAACTGACACTCCTCAGCGTTCTCTTCCAGAAATGAATAAATCCCTTCCATGGCCTCATCAACTGTGGGATGCTGACAATTTCCCCTAGACTTTCCTGTTGGTGGTGCCTGGTAGAGCTTTGTTTGGCAAAACCGATGATATCTGGCATCAAGGGCTACCAAATCTGTGTTCTCAAATGTACGCTCTTTTATTTTAAGAGCCCATTCATCACCACGTTTCTCAGCTGTTTTCAAGATTGTTGCATTGAGAGACATCTTTTCCGTAGTAATGACATTGTTCCTTTTTTCTGGCTTCTTCTTCCTTTCTGCCACAAGAAACTCTTTATTTATTTTGTCTCCACAGAGACAACAGTGTTCTCTGAAATTCAACTGCTTAGAGACTGATCTCGTGGCCCTTGATGGCGTAATATTTGATTTTCCACTGCAAACAGCTGCTTTGATCAACTTCGGATTGTTGTATTTTATCTAACAAGCACTGCGCACTTATATATCATTCACACCCTTCAATAAACGCCTATTTTCTCGGTTTTTAAGGGAAATACTCGACGCAATAAGGGTTTTTACACCTCTTTCCTTCACTAACCGCACTTCACCTTTACTTAAAGTCTCTTTACATATAAAACACAAACCCACGCTGGGACTGGGATCCGACATTCTGTAGATTTTGAGTTCAAACGGCACTCACGTCATGGGCAGCAGGCCAGACAAAAATTGAAATTAAAAAAAAAACTTAATGTAGGTTATAAACGTGCTACAGGTGGGTCGCATTCGTGACTTCACACGAGCAACACTAGCACACTCCGTCGGAGGTAATTGGAACTACATCCCGTCAGAATTCTTCGAGTCGCATCTAAAATATTGCAAAAAATTGAGAAGTTCAAAAAAATTATAAACTTTGAAAGGCTTTATCTCGGAAACTATTGGGTCTACAGAGACAATTCTAGTCTCATATTGTAGCAAATTTAGTCTACTTTAAAAACGGTGCGAGAAGGTACCATGAAAAACTAGCAATTTAGGGTTATAATCGCCAAAATCTGAATAAAAGCCGAAATTATCTCGGCTTTTTCGATTTTTGACAAAGTTGCGTTCGGCGCTCAAGGTCACAAACTTGGATTATTCATTGGGCCAACATCATAAACAAGTCTGCAAAAAATCAGAACTACCGGATTTGACGCAAAGTACCCCGTACTCTCAGGCGACAAGGTTACTGGACTAAACATGATGTTGCAGGATTATCAGGGGATAGAAAATCGTTATTACAATCACCCAAGCAAATTATGTTTTGTGATACATGTTGTGCATAGCATAAAAAACGAATTTTCTAATTCCTCAACAAATTCTTATTTTGCATTCTGGAATTCAGAACAGCCAAGTGTTCTGGTTTTAATTACTTTCAAGTATGGATTACCATGAATAATAACTTCTATCATTAATTATTAATAAAAAAATTAAAAAAATTTATGAACTAAATCCAAATTGTATACTTCTGATCACAATGTTTAAAATCACTAATTTGTAATGCTTACTGAAGAAGCCAACATAAGTGGCGCAACGTTTAATTAATAATAAATGTTTTTTCAATTTTAAATTAAAGTATATTTTACGACAAAATGATTTTTATTAACTATCAAAAATCATGCTTATTAAATAACGTTATGATTTAATAATCTCCTAAACTACATATCAAATTTAAAAAAAGTCTTGCATCTGGCGGTACAGTGCTCAACTTGTCCCGGATTCGGGATACAGAGTTGGAGCGCGTCTTTTGTGCTTGCGCAGCAACCATTGTGTGAGGTGTGTATCTTGGTGATGTGTGGACCTTGTTACTCTATCTCTTAGGTCTGTTGTTCTGAGTAGAGCACAGTTAATTTGGTGCCCAACTGTGAAAGGTCTTACCGAGCCCGATTCCAATCGCCAAGGCTACGGAAAAATTCCGACTCCGGTGGGATTCGAACCGAGGACTTGCTTAATGCAAGCCTGGCGCTTACCCAACTGCGCCACGCGGCTTTACTGCGCCACGCAGCTTCAATTTCAGAAGTACATCTTTTAAATCATTTAATTTGGGTAACAAAGATCGTATATTAATGGGTGCAACTCTAAGCAATTTTCCGACATCGTAATTTGCAACTAATTTAAAAGATTAATAATGTAGACAGAATACTAAATCAAAGAAAAACAAATCAACTCTATACAAATAAGTTCAAGTAAACCTAACTTAACGTCAGCTCAGATGTTGCTGCTGGCTTAAAGATAAAAAAAAATATTTGAACAAAAACGGACAAAATAAGAACAAGTTAAAATAGCAATACCTAATATTAATTACTAATTTTTAGTTTGAGCGACTAAGCACAGGCACTTAATTTGTTCACTGTAATAAACGGGGTGACAAGAGAAATATTATTCAGAATCAAATGCATCGACCTCATCTTCAGTTTTGACTGAATGTATTCCGGTATTAGTCTTCACCAAGGTTTTACCATCACTAGTCCACACATTTTCTTTTGAAATTTTTCCTTCGCCAAATTGAAGATGCGCAACCTTGATCTAGTTAAATCCTCCAAAATTGTAATTCCAGATCTTAGTTTCTTTCTGAAACTTAATACGGATTTTCGATCATGATAATTGACGAATTTTACAATATGTCTGCAATTCTTGCTATTTTTGCCTATTCGATGTGAGCGGTCAATAGCTGCGGGATTTTAATCGACGTTTAATTGATCTTTAAATAATTTTATGACGACATTATCAGTTACTTCGTTAGAGGTTTCTTTTAATCCAAAAATGCGGATGTTGTTTCGTAGCGTTGGTCCTGGTAGCGTATACTGCTGAATGTCGTCCAAGGAAGTAACCAGAAACCTTTGATTGCAGATCACGAACGCAGCTTCCACAATCGTGGCCACTGCAATGACAATAGACGATATAAATTCCTTATCATCGCGCAAGGTCTTCAGAGCACGGTCGACAATAGACTGCACGCCTTGCATTTGCGACTGAGTGAAAACATTACGTTTACGAAAAAATAACGCTTAATTGCTCGATATCAAATTTGAAAATCACGTAGGGCAGTTTATAATATGCGCAATACACACTGTCACTACCAAATCTAAATGCGTATAACTACAAATTAAGGTCAAAACACACAAAACTTTCTCCGCCACTCAACAACGTCTTTACTTTGCAAGAGCCGTACTGATATTTACAACAGCAGTTGACTTTTATGGTGTGTGTGAATATCCCGTGATGACCAGTAATGCTATGAAATACAAGCTCCGAGATGGTTAGTCTGTTTCTTAATTATTTATCGTTCAAAAGTATTAAGTTACGGTATTAATCTAAAGATGTTTTTAATTGTGCAAACAGATGTACTCTTAAGGCACTTCTTGGACACCTACATGTTTTTGTATTTATTTTATTCTATATGATTAAAAGCAATGAATGAATGATTTGTATTTGGAAACTATTGCTGTAGGCCAGTGTTTTTCAAACTTTTTCTAACCACAACCCCCCTACGAGCAGAAAAAATCTCGCGACCCCCTGACCTCAAAATAGCCAATGATGGCTTGAGGTGTTTAGTGGTCAGCTGTTTCTTTCACAATGAGTGAAGAACAGTAAAGTAGTCTTACGTTTTCCCCCTTAAATAATTATTTAAAATAAATAAATACATTCCATTTAAGTATTATTTAATACATCATTTAATCGTATAAGTATAAAAGAGTATTTGAAGTAAATAAAAATAGATTTAATTAATTTAAAAAAAATGTGTAACATTATAATATTGCCTATTATTTTTCGCGAGGCCCGTAACAATAATATGCCGATCTTTCATCCCCATTTGAGTCATGAGTCATTCCCTTGTGTTCAGAAGATTGTCGAAGAGATTTCAACTGATCAGTCACTAGTCATTAGCGATCATATTCCTAACTATCGAGTTACTTTCCAGAAGAAGAATCTCAAGCTGGCACTGAGCAAAGATGGTTACTAAATCATTCTCTGGACATGTCAGTGGAACTGGTTGATCTCACCACAAGGATGAAAGAAAAACTTATAGAACTTGCTGCTGATGGAATGCTTAAAATGGAATTTCATTCGCAGGAGATTGACGTTTTCTGGATAAAAAGAAAGGTACAATATTCAGGGCTTGCAAAAGAAGCTCTGAAATTACTAGTGCCGTTCGCCACATCCTACCTGTGTGAGCTAACGTTTTCTTCAATGGTGGATATAAAAACGAAGAAAAAAAAATAGACTCGAGCTAGAAAAAGATTTGATTATTTGCGTCTCAAATATAGACCCACAATTCGAAAAATTATTAAAAGAAAAACAGGCACACGCTTCTCATTGATTCTAGTAGGATGTGTGTGTACATTTTTATTTTCGAATTTCGAATAAAAGGTTAAATAATATTATCGGTTGTTTTTCTTTTCTGTCTTTTTTTATAAATTTTTTATGGTTACCAGCTCGCTACCTCCTTAGAAGTGGTTCGCGACGCCCCTGGGCGTCGCAACCCACAGTTTGAAAAACACTGCTGTAGGCAGTGCCTCATTATTAGTGGCACAGTTTATTTTATAATGACAACTTTTACAGGGTAGCTAAACGTTTTAAATATTTTGAATATCTGTTACCTACATGGTGTTTTTTAATTAGTTTTTGTAGAATATGAGTGATTCTTCATTTTGCTTTGTAATGATGAATCCAAATGAAGGTAACAGAGTTCAGCAGCCATGCAGGGACTGAAAATACTTCTAAAAGTATGAGAGTTACATAAAATTTGTTTGTGTAGAAATTGTAGGTACGAGGGTGGTGCACATTACTAAAATATTTTTTATTATGCAAGGTGACACAAAAAAGTTAGCAAACCAAACTTTGTTTTCATTTTAATATCAGGTTGTTTGAATCTAAAGTTAACTGTTTCGAAAATGTTAACGATTTTATGCAAACTAATTCTGAATTTGAAAAAGCTGCTATAAATAATGTAGAAAAATTGAATGTTATCAAAAAATTGTTTTTCGTGAATTACTTTTTGAATCTAAAATAGTGGCTCTGGATATTAATGCTATAGACGGTGCTCAACATTTCCAAATGTATATTTTTCTATTTTTGAAAAGCCATTTTAATGAGTTTTCTTCTAACGTCTTACTTCAAGCTCCTAAATTCAGATGTTTTTCAAATACATATTTGAGTTAAAAAAATGTAAGTCGCTCAATATACTTTATTTAAAGGGATAACAAGCAAGCACCGTTAAAATGTTAATTTAAACACTTGCACTGTGCGAATAGAACATTAAACCAGGTGTAGAAAATAAAAACCCAGTCATTGTTACAACAAAGAGAATACACCAAAATTCTATACGAAATTCTGTCAATGTTCAAATTTGTCTTCTCCTGTTCTCTGAGTATTAAAGCTATACAGAGTGCTCAAAGTTTGCATTACTTATGATTATTACATATTTTTTATGCCGTACACTGTAGCAACAAAAGTTCAGTATAAAACCCTAATGGGGCCCACTGCTCTATAGTTCTGTGTAGTCAATTGTTTTTTTCCCAGCACACTGTTTTGTCAGCGCTGCCATCTTGGAATTTTATTTCCTTTTACAATAAAGGAAGTATTGGATTCACCCCAACTATTTAAAATTAAGTTGTCAACAGATCTTCACGGTTCAGAGTATCCTTGTTGGGGAGCCTCTCAGTTTTCCGTTATGTTTGGAAAATTCCTGATTGCTAGCTCGCCTTGGACGTTAATGGACTGTATTGATTTTCTTTACTAAATTATACACACGTTGAAAGCAAAGTAGGTAATTTATTCGCAATAAATTAGTACACAAACATTTGAACATTTAAACAAAGAATTAACGTTTCTCGGTGTGGACCGGTTCACGTGCTGCCACGTTGACAGACGGAACGTAAGTGAAGGGCAGTTGCGCCCAAGAAGTGCTGAAAGGCGCATAGTACAACGCACAACTACAAGCGAGGCGGCACAATTTTATGAAACACTTAACATACCGCCCGCCTTGGAAAGGGTAACCTTTCAAATAACAACAGTACAAATTTGACATGTAACAGCTAGAGTATGACATGTAAATAGATCAAACATATATAAGCATGATAATACAGAGATCTTAAGGTAATACAAGAAAACCCGAACAATGGATAGCCAAAAAGCTTTACGAAACACTGCGCAAGACGCTAACGTACTAGTTCACAACACTAGGTAGCGGGCACAATTTGGCGAAGGATCGCTTTACGATCCCTGACACAGTTTTCACTGACGCCACACGCGTAACGCCGTCAAGGCCAGGGTGCAGCTCGGTGACCCGACCTAATCTCCACTTCAGAGGGGGAAGGTTGTCATCCTTGATGAGGACCATGGAACCAGGTTGGAGGTCCGAAGTGTGTGTGCGCCATTTGGTGCGCTGTTGGAGTTCCGAGATGTACTCTTTACTCCATCTTTTCCATACATTCTGGTGGAGCTGTTGTATTCTTTGGTATCTAGACAGCCGAGACTGGGCTATCTCAGTAACGTTGGGATCAGGCAGTGACACCAAAGGACGACCGATCAGAAAATGAGCAGGAGTCAAAGGCTGAAGGTCGTTTGGATCAGCGGACAAAGGAGACAGGGGTCGGGAGTTTAAGGTCGCTTCCACCTGTGCTAGCAAAGTGCAAAATTCATCGTAATTTAGACTAGCATTACCTATAACGCGCCGTATGTGATGTTTGGAGGACTTAATTTCGGCCTCCCACAATCCGCCAAAGTGGGGACTGTGCGCGGGTATAAAATGCCAAGCTACTCCGTCGCTCGCGACTGATTCGGAAATAGAAAGGCCTTGTTCCGCAAGAAAATTGCCTAATTCGATTAATTCGGAATTAGCGCCGACAAAGTTAGTGCCATTGTCTGAATAGACATGAAGCGGTTTGCCTCGACGAGCTACAAACCGGCGAAAGGCCATTAAGAAGGCTTCAGTAGAAAGGTCAGCGACCAATTCAAGGTGCACTGCTTTTGTGACATAACAAAAGAATAGACAAAGGTAGGACTTTACTAGTTTAGAACCACGTCCTTTGCGATCCTTTATCATGAACGGTCCACCATAATCAATACCAGTTGTATGAAATGGGGGCGATGATTGAATACGAGAGGCTGGCAGATCTCCCATTATGGGTTCGGTTAGCTTAGGAGAAAATCTAAAACACCGCAAGCATTGATGAACCACTTGCTTGACTATATTTCTGCCAGAGGTAATCCAATATCGTTCTCTGAGGTTAGCTAACAGCATTTGAGGTCCGGCATGGAGAAGCCGAAGATGCTCATGTGAGACTAGGAGTTTGGCGAATGGATGTTTGCCAGAAATCACTAGAGGAAACTTCTTGTCAAAAGGTAATTGAGAGTTGTGGAGCCTACCACCAACTCTTAGCAGTCCCTTGGAATCCAGAAAGGGATTCAAGGATATCAAAGCAGAAGATTGTTTCACAGGCTTGTTCTGTGACAACAGCTTAAATTCGTCAGGAAATGACTCTCGTTGTGAAAAACTTGCAATCCTTACAAGGGATGCTTGCAGTTCATCTGTAGAAAGGGGCCCAGAAACACGATCAGCTTTGGGGGCCCGCACATTGTTATAAAAACGAAAGCAATAAGCTGTAACTCGTTGTAAGCGAGCCAAACTTGAATACTGATTGAACGGAAATGGTTCAACAGAGGTTACAGAAAAACTCTGAACTTCTTTTTTGAATTCTGGAAGCTCAGCAAGAACATGTCTGGAAGTAGGCCAAGATCCCTCACCTTCGCTTAGCCAGGCGGGACCATGCCACCAAAGGCTTAATTCTTTTAAAACTAAAGGAGGGACTCTCCTAGTGAGAAGATCAGCAGGATTTGACGCGGTAGGAACATGCCTCCACGTGGCATCAGAAGTGAGTTGCTGAACATCTGCAACTCTGTTGCACACAAAGGTTTTAAGAAGATTTGGACTGGTTTTCAACCATCCTAGCACTATTGTGGAATCTGTCCAGAAAACAATTCTAGATATGGGCAAATCAAGTGCCTTTATGACTTGCACGGAAAGTTTACTTAGAAGAACAGCTCCGCAGAGCTCGAGCTTCGGAATTGTCAAGGGCTTTAAAGGGGCTACCTTGGACTTGGAACAGAGAAGGTGAACTTGTACTTTTCCTTCCTGATTCTTGGAACGGAGGTATATCGACGAACCGTAACCATTGTTGGAAGCGTCGCAGAAACCATGGAGTTCTATCTCAACCACGCGCCGACAGAGGACGTGACGAGGAATTGCTAAATCATTGAGCATGAGAAGGTCATTTCGATACGTAACCCATTTTTCTTGTATGGCGTTGGGAACGGGTTCATCCCAATTCAACTTTTCCATCCAAAGTTGTTGCAAAAGAACCTTGGCACCCATGGTGCATGGACTTAGCAGACCCAGCGGGTCAAATATCTGCGATATTTCAGACAAGATGCTACGCTTGGTAGCCTTACTACTTGTAGAATTTGAAATATTGAACATCAGATGATCGCTTTTAAAGGACCAAATCAAACCAAGGGTGCTTGTGTGCTCATGTGCACTGAAATCAAGAACACCAGGATGCAAATCGGAGTCTGGGATTCCATCGAGAACTTCTGGAGAATTAGAAATCCACTTTCTAAGTTTGAAACAGCCTGAATCAAGAATCTGATTCAAGTTTGAACAGAGAATACGCGCTTTCTCAGGAGTGTCGGCACCTGTCAGAAGGTCGTCGACGTAGAAGTCCTCCTTTATCACTCGAGAGACTTCAGGACTTGAAGCTGCACATTCGATGCCCAATTGGGTCAAACATCGAATGGCAAGAAAAGACGCTGAAGCGGTGCCATAAGTAACTGTATTCAGATCGTATGACAGAAGAGGCTCAGTTGGAGATGATCGCCACAGAATTCTCTGAAGGGGCCTATGGTCAGGATTCACCAGAACCTGACGATACATTTTCTCAATGTCGGCTGATATAGCGTACAAATGCTTGCGAAAGCGAACAAGAATGGAAAATAAGTCTTGTTGCACGGTTGGGCCAACCATCTGAATACTGTTCAGAGATTGCCCGGAAGTGGTTGCTTGGGAACCATTGAATACAACTCGGAGTTTAGTTGTCAGGCTTTCCTCTTTTAGGACTCCGTGGTGGGGTAGATAATAGGATATCTCGTTTGAATTAGGGTTTGAAACGGATATATGACCTAATTCAGAATATTCATTCATGAAATTCGAATGGCGATTGGAAAAGTCAGGGTTCTCTTGTAACCGCTTCTCCAATGATAAGAATCTTTTCTGAGCGATTTGCAATGAATCACCCAATACCTCGACAGGTTTCTTGAGAGGGATAGCGACAACGAATCGACCATTCGCTTCTCGTTGCGTATTTTGCACGAAATGTGCCTCACAGGCGTTCTCCTCATTTGTGCGGACCTTTTCCTCTGGGTAATGTTCGAGTTGCCAAAACCTAGCAATGGGGTCAGAAGCATCCTCGATCGTGCCAAGATTGCACTGTACAGGGTACGCAGAAGGGGGGCCTGTAGGGCCAGAAACAATCCAGTCAAAGCGAGTTTTTTGGAGGATGGGAAGATTTGGGCCTAGACCAATTTGTCCAATACAAAGGAGCTGCCAGAAAATGGGCGAACCAATCAGAATGTCGATGGTGCCCGGTTGGTCGTAGGACAGATCTGATAACTTGATGTTATCAGGAACCTTGAAACTGTTTCGCTGGACGCGAAAACTTGGGGTTGTACCTGTAATCTCATCGAGAACAAGACAGGATAGGCCAATACTGTATGAGGTGTGAGGGGCTTGCAGCTTGATATCACACCTAGCCTTGATTTGAGAAGTAGCTTTACTTAAGCCAGAAACAGTAACGTTGACTTCGCAAGTTGGAAGCTTCAACCTTTTACACAAATCTGAACGTATGAAGTTCGATTGGGAACCGGAATCCAGCAGGATTCGCACAACATGAGGCGTACCATCATCAGCGATGAGTTTAGCGGTAGCCGTAGGTAAGAGTACCTGCAAAGCATTCGAACAGAATGCCGAAATCGATTGATTTAGTTCAACAGGGGTTTCCGCCGACATCGCAGATCCTGGTTGAGTAGAAGAAGCATTTTGAAGTTTATCCTCATGAAGAAGGGTGTTGTGCCTTGATTTGCACTTTCTACACGTATATTTGGAGCTACAGCGGCTCGAAAGGTGACCCTGAGTTAGGCAATTGAAGCATACACGGAGCTCTTTTGCCTTTGAATTTCTGTCAAGAGACAAACTTATCGCATTTGTACAAGGGATGAGATCCTTTACAAAATGGACACGAAGGGGTACCTGACACAAATGATTTCGAATGTACCTTGGAAGACTTTTCGGGTACAAGCTTAATATTTTTTACTTCCAGAGTTTCTAGAAGATTTGCTGTGTTTTGTAAAAATTTCTTGAACTCGTCAAGATTAGGCAGGTCAGAACTTGACCGGTTTCTAAGGACCTCCCATTCACGGAATGTAGTGGGGTCCAGTTTTTTAGAAACGACATAAATGATAACAACATCTAGAAGCTCGATTTCGGTTGCTAATGATTTGATTGCTGTAAAATGTTTGAATAACATATCGCTAATCGTACGTAATTTAGTTGCAGATTCCTTACTGCACGATTCAAGTTCAAAAATAGCATTGAGGTGGTTATGAATCAGAATTTTTGGATCATTGTAACGAGTACACAATGCATCCCAAGCTAGAGTATAATTACTCGCAGTAAACTCTAAACTTTTTATAATTTGGCTTGCATCACCCTGTAAACTAGCCTTTAAGTAATGCAGTTTTTGAATATTAGTTAGCGTTTGATTCTCATGAATTAAGCTAATAAAAATCTCACGAAATTCCAACCACTCTGACACGTTCCCTGAATATTTGGGAATGGAGATGGTAGGAAGGCGTACAGCTCGATTATTGCAATGCGAGCTGCAGTTTGAATGCGTTGATCTCACGCTACCGTTAGGAGATCCAGAACGATCTGGTGCAACATCAGACTGTTTGTTGTATTCATTAATCAAATATTCAGCTTGTGAAATTGCAAAATAATAAGAATCTTTAAATTCAACTTGTTGCTGCATTTCAGATTCTCTATCCTTACTGTTTTCTAACATTTGTTCATGAACCGCATAATATTCTGATAACAAGGTGGCTGTATCATTCAATCTTTTTTGCAATTGAATAATCTGAGCGCTAGATAAGAATTGATCTTCATCGTGAATTGTTTGCAACGATTGCACGTGATTTGCGAAACGCGTAAGCTTGCCTTTGATTGAGCCTCGTACTCTTACAAGCGGATCCATAATTGTTGAAATTAAAACAGTTTAACAGATAGAACTAACTCTCGTACGCCACTGGTACGGAATTTTGTTTACAACTCAAGACAGCCTCGATAACAACGTGAGATTAACTTGGCGCTAACGACGCAGAAAACGGCACTGGTACAACGCGAGATTAACTTGTGAATAAATTGTACTCGCGAATCAAACGAAATAGCCTGGCATTTTACGCAATTAAAATGTTTATATGACTCATAAACCATTTGTTTACGCAATAATACGCAGCTGAAATTATGCACATGCATAACACAGATGATAGAAAACCAAATTCATGCATAGGAAATCACAAAAAAGGGAACTCAGGCTTACATTGATATTGTTGCATGTGCCGCCTTTTCATTATTGTGGCTTGAACTGCCGTCTCGTCTGCAGCTGGCCGCTGCCTGCACACCTGCACGAACTTGGCGTTTGTCTTTCTCGCTCCTACGTTTATAGCACCGTCTGCTGTCTTCCTTCCTCTCGTTAGGGATGAATTTAACACGATTGAAACTGCGTGTTGTACTTACTTGCCTTGTACAACTGCGAATCCGGGCCGATGATCCATGCGGCTCGAAGGAACAATGTTGGGGAGCCTCTCAGTTTTCCGTTATGTTTGGAAAATTCCTGATTGCTAGCTCGCCTTGGACGTTAATGGACTGTATTGATTTTCTTTACTAAATTATACACACGTTGAAAGCAAAGTAGGTAATTTATTCGCAATAAATTAGTACACAAACATTTGAACATTTAAACAAAGAATTAACGTTTCTCGGTGTGGACCGGTTCGCGTGCTGCGACGTTGACAGACGGAACGTAAGTGAAGGGCAGTCGCGCCCAAGAAGTGCTGAAAGGCGCATAGTACAACGCACAACTACAAGCGAGGCGGCACAATTTTATGAAACACTTAACAATCCTAAACCCAAAAAACATGTTTTTGTTCATTGGTCTGTCTGGGTGTGTGTCTGTGAACAGAATATCTCAAAAACGAAAAGAGCTATGGCGTTAAAACTTCTCTTGTAAGTTTTGTGTACTATGTAGATGCGACAGCAAGCTTTTAAAGAAAATCGCATAACCGGAAGTAGATGTTTGCGCTTGTGTTTTTTCAGTTATTTTCGATTTTCGCAAAAACGGCTCTAACGATTTTTTCAAACTTTACATTTTTATTACATTTTTAATGTATATTGATGTGAGATAGGTGATTTTCCAGTTGAATGCTTCTAAAATGGATTTCTTTTGTTTTTTTCTTCTATTTTTTTATTAACTCTTATTTTAAATAGAATACCCGGTATATTACTATAACATTTTTGAAGTCAGCTTAAAATTCTAGAAAAAAATTGTCTCTTCTATTAACGCTCTATTTTGTACCGTTTTTGTAGTTTGTAATTTCTAAAATGTTTGAGAAATGATTAAAAATTAAATAGTGTATCTAGGACGAAAAGCGTAACACTGGAATCTGGGAATGTTGCTTTTTGTCCAAGATACACTATTTTTCCGCCGATCGATACGAGTAATTAAAAAAATTAGGAAATAGTACTCGAATATTCCCTGTCTAGGCCGGGAAAATTTTGTCCATCGAGCGAAGCACATCGATTCTTGTGCGGAGCTAAACAACTTGTAATTTTTAATGATAATGTATTTATTGTCTAACAGCATATAGCCAATAACAAGACAATATTAGATATACGGATAAACAGTAAGAGTAAGTATAACTTAGTAACTAATCATAAATTCGAATTTATTTGATATTTATTTTAATATAATAACTAATAACTTAAATATATTTGTTTATTCACCAATAAGTTCTATTAGTTTTGGTAATGTACAATTATTAATATCACATTGGCTGCTTATACGGTTATAATTACTGCACATGGTATAGATAGGAGATTTTAATATAATATTAGTTCGAGCGCCAGGTAAATAGAATAGCGATGACTGTCTAGAATGTATTCGAGGCACGTGAAAGTTTAACTTTTGCAACAAATATGAGCATTCAACTTTATTATGTAGCAAATTAAAGAGAAAAGTCAAACTGATACGTACCCTTCTGTGTTCACATGAATTAATATTAAATGTATTTAGTAAGGTTAAGTGCTCAAAACCTCTAGGCGGATAGACATGGTACACCTTGAACCACAAATATTTTAAAAGTTTTCTTTGTACATTTTCTATAGACGTTATATGACATTCATAAATTGGATTCCATATGATACTTGCGTACTCTAATTTTGAACGTACAAAAGCAAAATATAATGCCATAATAGTAGAAATATTTTTAAATTCCTTACAGCTGCGTACTATGAAACCAACATTTTATAAGCAGAAGACACAATTTCATTAATATGATTTACAAACCTAAACTCAGCATCAAATACCACACCCAAATCTTTTATTGAGTGTAGTCTAGATAACAATTCTGAATTTAATGTGTAGTCAAAAAGGATTAGATTAATTTTACGAGAATACGTAACAATTTTACATTTGCTAACATTTAGATTTAACTTATTTCTCTTACACCAGTTGGAGAGTCTGGTAAGGTCGGTTTGAAGGTTCATAGCATCATGGTGACTTGCAATTGATGAAAATATTTTTACGTCGTCAGCGAACATAAGTACATTACACTGCAATTGATAACTGAGATCGTTGATGAATAAGAGGAATAGTAAGGGCCCCAGATTAGAGCCCTGGGGCACTCCGGATGTGGGAATATATTGAGTAGATCTATACCCATTATACACAACACGGTGTGGTCTATTTTGTAAATACGATTTGAATAGTGCGACATTTGTATCACTAACACCAATGCTATGTAGTTTTTGAAGTAAAATACCATGATCTATTTTGTCGAAAGCTTTAGATAAATCTGTATAAACAACATCGACTTGGCCTTGATTATCTAATTGTTCAGAAACAAATTGCGAAAAGCAACAGAGGTTAGTGATGGTGGAGCGGCCTTCCATGAATCCATGCTGGGAAGATGATATGACATGTTTCACACTACTATATATGTGTTTGTACAGAATAATTTCAAATACTTTGGAAAAGTTAGAGAGAATAGCAATGGGCCTGTAGTTCGTAACATTGGAAATATCGCCATTCTTAAAGATGGGACAAACACGTGCAATTTTCCAGATTTGAGGAAATGTCGACGTTTTTAAGATTAAATTGAAAATGATTGAAAGCGGAGAAGTAAGAACGTTTGTGCAGTCTTTGATCATATAGCTAGGCACTTGGTCAAAACCAGCAGTTGGTTTGTTTTTCAGTTTCTTGATGGCGGAAATGATATCGTTTTCAGAAATGGAAATGAGATTGATACAGGGTAGATTATCATAACAGGAGATATCAAGCTTATGAATATTGTCGGTATGTTGAAAGGGTTGATAGACACTGTTAAAATACTGTCCAAAACCATCTACTATATGTTGAGGAGTAGAATATTTTATATTGCCGTTGTAAGTAGTACCGGGTATTCTGGTAGCGTTTTTCTTATTATGAATGAACTGCCAGAGTTGATTTGGATCTTTACCTATAGACTGTTCTGCGTTAAGAGTGTATATAGTGTATGCTTCGTTGATTTTTTTCTTAACGTGACTTCTGAGGCGTTTAAATTCATTATAGTATTCTAGCGATCCAGTGCTAAGATATTTTTTGTGCAATTTTATTTTAGTTTTTAGGCTTTCAACTATTTCAGGTGTAAACCATACAGGATGTTTGTGGGGTCTATTTTTGTGTAGTGGTACATAAATATCAAATAGTGAATAGAGTATTTCGTAAAACTTGTCGCATGCTAAATTAACGTCAGTATAATTCTGCAGGATTGACCAATCCACAGCGAGTATCGAACTGTAAAGGGATGGAAAGTCAGCTTTTTTAAAGTTGTACGACCTGTTATTTGGATTTGCAATAAAATTAGTGTACGGACTAGTATTTAAATTTACACAAGTCTTCAATGCAGGATGAAAAGCATCTTCAGTAACAAAAGGTGTATTGTCCCTAGTTACCTTACAGGAAATGTTAGAAAAAATAAGATCCAATAGCTTTCCTTGATAGTTTTTGACATTATTGTGTTGAGTTAAATTAAGAAGATTGGAGAAATTATTTAATAAGCGGTTTAAGGTATCATCTATAAGATTATTAGCGGCATCTGGTATGTTGAAATCACCAAAAAGTATCAGGTGCTTAGTATGCAGATGGAACTCGCTAAAATAGTCTAATAAAATTTCTAGAGTGTCAGCTGTAGGAGTGCGTGAAATATATATAACATAAACATAAAAGCACAAAGAATTAATGGTACATTTACAACCTACTATATCTACTAAGTTAAGACTATTTAATAGTTCAGTCAGATCCATTTGTTCAACAACTATATTACTTTTGAGAGCTAAAAGTACCCCACCACCACGAGAGAGTCCTACTTGATGAAAAGGGCGGTCGCGTCTATAGACGGAGTACATAGATGGACTAAAATATTCGGCACTTGAAAAGTCACTGGATAACCAAGTTTCAGTTATGGCAATAATGTCAAATTCTCCGTCCATCGTTGAAGGATAGAACTGTTGGGTTTTAGTTCTTAGGCTACGAGTGTTTTGATAATAGCACTGCAGTTGTCTTAGTTTTTTGTTGGGACTATTTTTGGAACACCACGTATATAGCGAATGGTAATATCTTTTTCACCGAGTTTTAAGCGATTTTCAAGATCTTCCCGAAGTTTTTTCATATACTCTTGTTGCATAGGTGTTTTATCAGATGTAACTGATAATATCTTACCATCCAGTTTTAAATGCTTCTTATTGCGAAGTACTTCAATAGCGTCGGATGCAGTATTTAGAATAACTTTTAGCGGACGAGGTTTGTTTGGTAAAGGTTGTTTTCCCAGGCGAAACATTTTAATATTGGCGATATTGATTTGCGAAAGTGGATTTAAAATAGATTTTACCTTATTTAGGTCGTCCGTAGGTCTAGTTTCGGCGTCAAGAGGGCCTTCAGCAACGTCAAAAATGATAACATTATTTGCACGACGTTGGCGCTCCGCTACTTCATTAATAATGTCTTCTTTATCCGTCAAATTAAATTGAGCAGATTTATCGGTGCCTAAAACTTGATTTCTTAATTCAGCCAGTTCTGATTTTAGGTCCAAAATCAATTTCTTGAGGTCATCTTTTTCATATCGTTGAGCTGCACACCTGTCGCATTGATAAGTAATACGACGCTCCTTGTTTGATAAACATTGAACCTCACCACGTGTAAGGCCAGAGCAAGTTGTATGTAAAGGTAATTTGCAGTAATCACACTTTATTTCTTTTTCGGGGTTGAGATTATCATTGCACACTGAACACTCACTGATTAACGGCATTTTTCGATACAAAAGCAGTTCTAGTTATTATAAATATTTAGGTAAATCAAGAGCCAAACCGCGGCACCACAGAACACGTCCGCTCAGCTCGAAAATTCAATAAAAAAGAAGCTCAAGATATAAATTTTATACATTTTTACGTTTTATATAATCAAATCCGCGAAAATGCCGTACGGGTCAGTGTGTACATCTTGTAATAATAAGTGTGGCAGATATGACGATTATCTTGAGTGCCAAAACTGCAAAAAAGCGTTCCATATAAGTTGCATAAATATGAACATAAGTGATTACGAGAGCCTTAAAAGAAACCCTGGTCTAAAGGAGTGGAGATGTAAAGCTTGTCTACAATCACCTACAAAAATTAATTCTATTGTTGCCGAGGCCGAGAATGTGGAAGTAGAAGATCCTACAGCTGGAGCAGGTCAGGAGGTCGCCGATAAATTTAGTTCAGATGTAAGCATTAGAACAACTTTGAATGATATTTTAAATGAACTAAAATTTATACGGCAAGTACAGAATGCTGCGGAAAAATCAATTGACGCATGCCACGAAAAAATCGACGAATATAATCTTCGCCTAAAACAACAAGAGATAAACATTAACGAGTCGTTAAAGAAGATTCAAGATTTGGAGAGCAGAAGTAATAGGATCGAAAAAGAAAATGAAGAATTAAAATCTCAGTTAAATGATCTCGAGCAGTATACGCGGAAAAATAGCGTCGAAATTCATGGCCTTCCCATAATACGCAACGAAAACCCCATAACAGTAGTTCAAGCTGTAGGTACTGCAGTTGGTTTCCAAATAGATCCAAGTATGATCGATGCATGTCACAGACTTGGCTCCAGGATGTAGCAGTCTTCCAAACCCCCCGGATTAATTGTAAAATTCGTAAGACGTATCGATAAGGAAGAATTTTTGCGGCTAAAACGGGTGAAACGTGATCTGAGATTAAAGCATATTCCGGAAAACTTTTACTACAAAACCCCAGCAGATATAAATGAACCCGTATTCATCAATGATTCATTAACTAAACAAAATAAGCAATTATTTAGTAAAGCCAGAGAATATAAAAAAAGTAATAACATCAAGTTTTTATGGACGAAAAATGGAAAAATATTTATGCGAGTTAAAGAAGAGAGTAAAATATTTAAAATAAATACCATAAACGACTTTAAAGATGTCCACTAGTATAAGAGAATTAAGTATATACTATCAGAACGCAGGTGGCATTAGAACAAAAACAAATGTACTATTTAATAATGCTCTCTCGGAAAACTATGATGTGATTATAATTGTAGAATCATGGTTGAACTCCAACATTTTAGATAGTGAAATCTTAGACAATAGATATACTATCTTTAGAAAAGATAGGAATTATTTTGCTACAGGGAAAAGGTTAGGAGGGCGAGTACTTATAGCTTTAAAAAGCAATATTTATGGTGAACGCGTAACTGACTTAGAAACCTGATCTATCGAATGCATGTACTGCCCTGGAAAATGACACATGGTAGGATTTGTTAATTTTTTTGGCCTGACTCAATATAATAAGGTACGTAATAGTAACCGCCGCACTCTCGATCTCGTTTTAGCATCCATAAATATGACAGTAACTGGCTGTGAGTCTCCGCTTCTTCAGCAAAGTGGTCATCATCCTTCTCTTGAAATTTATTTTAATTCTGAAGTTACGTTACGTGATGGCTTTGCTGGTGAACAATATAATTTCCAAAAAGCAAATTTTTATCAACTATACTTGAATCTTAGGGATACAAATTGGAACAGCTTAAATTCATGTAAAGATGTAAATGCGATGGTGGAGGAATATTATCGATTATTTTATATTGCATTAGACAATTCGGTTCCTAAGTGTAAGCCTGTAAAAAAGAAATATCCGCCATGGTTTAATAATGATATTGTCAAATTTAGGAGTCAAATTAAACGAGATATTGATATTGCCTATCGTAACTATCTAAATAAAATTGAACAAAATATAAATAGTGATCCATATGCTTTTTGGTCTTTTCTAAAAAACAAAAAAGAAGGTAACGCATTAAGGGGAGAAGATACCCGATAATATTTGGACTTGAAACAATTATTTACTTGTTTATGAAAAACGTTTTTCGGAAATTGTTGGCAGGAGAAGTATTCAATAGGGCTGTACTTAATATATCTGCAATAAAAAGTCATTATTACCCATAGTTTAAGAGTTAGGTTTTTAGACAAGCACGCCCTTAGTTTAGATTCAATTAAATTCACCTTTACAAGGTAGATAGAGAACAAGTTATTCTAGGGTATGACATATTTTATTAAGTAAAATCGGCACCCCAAACCTATATATAGCAATTATACTGAAATTTTATATAATTCAATATCAAAAAACAAACGTAAAATCTCTCCTAATTACTAATTCGCTTTAATACTTTATCATTACCTAAAATGAAACATTAGACGTCGTTTTTTGGTTTTAAACATTTACACAATCAATAATTGAACCTGTACTTGTCTATGAAACTTACTAGAATTTTAAAGAATAATGAAAGAGACAGTAGAAAAGGATAGATTATATTCGAACTTGTTCCAAGTGCGCCACCAGCAGGTAAAAGGATTTCCGTTTAGAAATATTTATCGGTATGCAGATAGGGCAGTGGTTTCTGCAATTTGTAAATGAATTTGTGACTGAAGATGTTTTGATTCGTATAAGCAAATTATTTATATACTTATATTACTTATGGTTTCACTAAACACTTATGTACATAATTACTTGATATTTAATAGTTAACTAATTGGTAATTTAAATAATTATATTAAATAAATTGTTATGTATGCTATGATTTAATTTATGTTATTTGTGCGTATTGCCGAACTAGTATTTACATTAAAGTATAGAAGTTTCAAAGGTGATTCACCTCTAACTCTATTCCACTAATAATGTTTTACTTGCGCACTCAGTAATCCTCGATAAGAATCTCTCAAAGGAAAAGATTATTTTTACATCCAGGTAACTAGCGTTATATTAGTCGTGAGTTGTTCTGGCTGGGTACTGGTTTTTCAATTACGCTCTTGCATTCGTTATTACTATCGTTTATTATTCGTTGTTCTTGTTGCTTGTTTCTGTTATTGTTGTTATATTTTGTAAATTTTATTGTTATCTGCTGTTGTGCTGTTTATTTCGTTTGATTGTGTGTTCCACCTTGCCTGTTCTACAATGCGAAGTACTTGCATTGTACGAAAACGCGGGATGAAATCAGAAAGGCAGCGCCGCCGAAGAATACGCGAAAAAGCGCTTCATGCTTGTCAAAGTAACAGCAACGTTTCTGAAGATAGGCATCTGAAATATTTTGAAAAGTAAGTTATCCTTGCATATTTTTTAAACATGACATTTGAGTGGCAATTCCTCTCCAGAGCCGGCCAAAAATGTATGAAAAAAATTGAACCATCAATTAGAACTCCCAAAAAAAGTCTTATAGTTTTATAATGGTATCTTTTAATATTTTTAGTTTGTCCGAAGAGGTATTACCAGAGCTGGAAATCGAAAAAAAGGCATCCCACGTACAAGAGCTTCCAATTCTGTCAGGAAATAGAGTTGTAGACATCAATTTTTTTCTGAAGGAGGCAAATAAACTTCACGTACATGACACAACATGTACCATGGGAAAAATGATATTCAAGCAAGAAAAACGGCAGGGACTTGTGTCACATCTTTATTACTACTGCGATAGTTGCGAAAAAACAATTTTGTTGTCTTCGCATTCAATCAATAATCATTTAAACGAAGCCTTTGCTTAGGGAGCAACATCTATTGGCATAGGATATGGTCAAGGCGATGAATTATTGTCGGTTATGAACATACCAAGTCTGTCAGCGAAATATTACAGGAAAGTTGAAACGGAAGTCGGGGCCATTTGGGAGAAAAAACTTCAAGTAGAAATGGAGGAGGCAGCAAAAGAAGAGCGAAGAATGGCTGTTGAAAGAGGCGATATAGAACATGGTGTTCCATTTGATACTGTAATTATTGTTGATGGTGGTTGGGCGAAACGTTCGTATGGACACGGCTTTTCATCTTTGTCCGGAGTAGGCTGCATAATCGGGGAAAAAACCAAAAAATTGCTATATCTGGGCATTAGAAATAAATTTTGCCTTGTTTGTGCCACAGCCAGTACTAAGAATATCGAACCAAAGGCACATAAGTGTTTCAAAAACTACAACGGACCATCTTCCAGCATGGAGCAAGATATTATAGTACAAGGATTTAATGAAAGTGAAGTGCTATATGACTTAAGATACAAGTACGTCGTTGGAGATGGCGATTCAAGTGTTTACGCAAGAATTTTAGAGAATGTTAGTTATGGAAGATACGTTTTGAAATTAGAGTGCGCGAACCATATTACACGAGCTTTTACTTCTAACATGCATAAATTAGCAGTAAACACCAAATACGAAATTTCTGTCAGAAGAATTTTAAAATCCAGACTACCTCGACTTAGTGCAGCTGTCAGAAAATCTATTGCGAAAGCAAATGACACAAAAATATTATACGAGGATCTTAGAAATATACCTTACCACGTTTTTGGCAATCACGCAAATTGTAGAGAGGAATATTGCACAAGAAAAAACGACAAAGAAGATAACTTAATACATATTTTGCAAACAAGTCCAATATTCGAAGAAATTAATAAAATTATAGATAACGTTGTACGAAAAGCAAACCGCCTTTCAAGAAATGTAACCACCAATTATGCTGAGAGGTATATGAGCCTTATAGCTAAGTTTTCCGGTGGAAAGAGGCTTAATTATATTTTGAGGGGCTCATATCAGAGGCGGTGTTACGCAGCAGCGCTATCCTTTAATTCAGGGCCATCGTGGCATAGTTAAAATTAATCAAAAATAATGTGCAACTATTTGGTAGGCTATACATCGCATGCTAGAATAGGAGTGGAGATTTGAATACATTTTTCAGTCATGAAAACCAACCACACCCGCCGTCACTATCCGATAATGGACACATAAGTACAAAATCGAATCTGATTCCTTGTTTGATGGAGAAAGTAGAAACTGTAACCAAATCACCTGTTTATAGTGCCGGAATATTTGATAGTCCAGTTGCAGTACAAATGTTGAAACCTGGTAATTCTAAGACATTTCAAGACTACTTCAACAATGTATTCCTTCCACATGTTTACCGACAACTTGACGTTATTGAAAGAATTGACATTATTTGGGATATTTACCAAACCAATAGCATTAAAGCACATACATGACAAGCACATGGGGATGATACCAGATATCACGTCACCCCTTCAACTCCTCTTCCCATTCAATGGCAGACATTCCTCAGAGTGGATGAGAATAAAGAAGAGCTCTTCTCCTTTCTTAGCACAGAGCTATTAAATACCAAAACAGACAAAGAATTGGTTGTTACAGCAGGGAGGCTGGCTCATTCTACTACTGATAATCATGACTTAACCTGGATTTCTCCTTGTTCGCATGAAGAAGCTGATGTTAGAATTATACTCCACGTGTCTGATGCAGTTCGAAATGGTCATAATTCGAACTGTGGATACTGATGTTTTGGTACTAGCAGTAGCTGCGTTCTATCAATTGAATCTAAAATACTTATAGATTGCATTTGGAACGGTAAAAACTATTCTTACCTACCTGCACATGAAATTGCTAAAGGAATTGGTCCCTGGAAATCACTTTCGTTGTCACTGTTTCGCGCTTTAACAGGATGTGACTCTACCATTTCTTGGCAAAGGCAAACGAACAGCTTGGAGAATTTGAAATAGTTTCGACAACCTAACCAAAGCTTTACTACAAATAAATACGAAACGTGAAGTGGAACCTGATGCGTTGCGGATTATTGGACGTTTCGTGATATTATTGTATGACAAATCAAGCACTACATGTGATCTAGTTGAGGCAAAGAAACATCTTTTCACTAAAAAGCAAAGACCGCTTCAATCACTACCGCCGACAAAAGAAGCTCTTGTTCAGCACGTAAAGCGTGCAGTTTTCCAGGGAGCTTTTATATGGGGACAATGTTTGATTTCAAACCCAAATCATCCAGATCGTAAATCTTGGGGGTGGCAACTGGAAAATGGAGTTTACCAGCCTCTTTGGACTACATCTCCAGAAGCGTGCCATGAGCTGGTTTCTTGTAAATGTCGAGTTATATGTAGTAAAAAATGTTCATGAGCTCGTGCAGAGTTAAATTGTACAGTACTGTGTTTATGTGATGGAGACTGCTGTGAAACCGACAGTGACTGAAAATTTTAAATTTTAGGCATTCCTTTCTGCTATTTTCTAAAAAAGCACAAGAGTAGAAATATTTTGTTAAAATAAAGCTTACAAAAAAAATTTATTTAGCTATTTTTTATTAAAAATAAAATCATATTACAGCTATAAATATATTATTTCCCCGCCACTGAGAAAACTAATGGAGTCACAAAAAACTCATTACACGATTTTTGTAGAAAATTTAGTTTACTTTAATTTGTGTAATAACAAAAATGTTAATACAATTTGCCGTTTTCGAGATAATGTCGATTTCTGACGATTTTGAGGTTATAACGGCCGAACCAACTTTTTTTTGAGTGGCACTATATCCCATTTTGTTCGTCTCAAAAAACTGCATATGCTCACCCAATTTCAGGTTAGTATCACAATCTGAACAATTCTTAAGAAAATTCGAATTAACTCCACTATTAGTGCTCATCCAAACGAACTCGTTCATCCTTTAATGCTTGAAAACGACGAAACAAGAAGGCTAAAAAGATTTAAACCTTCAGATTTGCCGACTCGATTTAATTAATCCTGTATAACACTTATTATGTCAAAACCGTTATAGTAATTGTCCTTTACCTAAGAAACTTTTGTATGGAAAGGGTTTTCTGGAACCCATTTCCACAAGACTCTTGTAAGACAACTTAGACTGTCATAAGTTAACTTCAAACATATATATTACTTATTGCCCTCAGCACGGGCAAATTGTATACAATGGAGTTATTAAAAAAAAGTAATCACTATTACTTGTACGTAACATCTTAGTGATATTTTAACCTCGGCTTGATTTTGCATTCTGTAGCTGTCAAGTTATAGTGGCAACGCGAGTACCGAGTACATCGGCTCCGTCAGACAGCAACGTGTTTAGCAATTTAAACAGAGTAAAACAGTGAGTAAAGTGTAAAAAAGTGTAGAGGAGCTAATTCATAAAGACAGGAAAACAAGACAACAAAGAACAGGTCAGATAGCCCATAGTATAGGGGAGAGTAGTACACAGTGACACAAAAAACAGTATTTTATTTTTCACAACTTTATTTTCAAATAAAACTCAAATATTATAAAATACCATGTTAAATTAGCCTTTTGGCAATGAAATGGAAACAAAACATATTCTAATTTAATATCAGTTAAGGATGTACTAATTTAAAAAAAAAACTCAAAAAGCGTTTCACTGTGTACCACACGTGGTGCACAGTGAAACAATATAAAACATAATAAGAAAATATTCTGTAACATTAAAACTTACATTCATAAATGCCTATACGATATAAAAATAAAGTTTAATATAATAAATGATTTTTCGAAACACTACTTAACGAACATCTAAAGAATCAAAGTCGATATTAAATTTGTAATAATTTGCCAAGCGCTTATTCATTATTGGAGCAGGATTAGGTAAAACAATTTTAATATCTTTTTTGTTTACTACAGCTAATTCGGGTTCTAAAGGAAAACGAAAAGAACCACCTAGCTTTTCACATTTTCGCAAATATGACACTTCATAGTCTCCTTCGCCGTCAATATTAGAAAGAAGTTTTCCAACATAGTGCACATTCTTATTAAAACGTACCAACACAAAATCATCCTTATTAGCCGTCCTACAATATCAGGCTCCTCTTCAGGCATTTGGGGACTCCAACTATTATCGGAAAATTCTTCTAGTTCCAGATCAGCGTTTTCCTCATCAGCATCAGAGTCTGAGTCTCGATCTATGTGTTTAATAACCTGAGATCTTCTAGTAAATTCCTTTAAATTCTGCTTAGTCTTCTTGCTTAAAACAACTTTCACTTTTCCTTTTTCTTTTTCTATTAAAGCATCTTTCTCGGGTGTATCAGTAATTATCGTACTTCTACCCCGTTTTCTAGGTTTCCTGTTACCTTTTCGCGGTTGTGCTTTCGGATATCCTCTAAAGTCTTCGGGACTAGAGAATGTAACAGTTATATTGGAAGGCCCAGGCTGGTCATTGTCTGAAATTGTTTCTTTTTCAAAACTTTCATTTGATTGACCAGATTCTTCATGATCAGGTGTCCTTTCTCTTTCCACTCTATCAGACACAGCAGACATTAAAAAATCCGTTTCATTAAATACCAAGTCATCAAACGGGAATATTCCACTTTTTTTAAACCCTGCCATGATATTAGTGGGTGTGAAGGATTTAGCATGAGCCTCTCCAACACATAGTGCTATTTGGTAGATAGTCATTGGAATTCCAGCATGCCCTAGAAGCCAGGAGTTAATAGAAGCATTATAATGGGCTTTGAAAGGCCCAAATACCGCTATATCTAAAGACTGCATCCGATGACTCGAATGTGGTGGTAACGTTAATATAGTCACACCTGCAGCCCGAGCTTTCTCAACCACATTTACAGATACGTGACTCTCATGGTTGTCATAAACTAAGATAGATGGATTGTCAATAGTGCTATGGGAATATTTAATGAAGTGATTTAAAACTTGTGGAAAGAGTTCAGTGGTCATCCAACCATTTGGTGTTGCTAAGCCCAAAGTTCCAGGGGGTGCACCGGAAATCATGTGAGTCTTGAAGTATTTCCTTGGAAACACCATTGCTGGTGGAAGATATGTGCCATTAGCACATATTATTGCACAAGTTGTTACCAAAACGCCACGCTCTGCGCTACTACATTGATTGACTTGTTTTGAACCTTTTTTGGCCACAATTTTTCCAGGTCTCTGGACCGTGGTTGTCCCGGTCTCATCAAGATTGAATATCCTTGAAGCGTCAGCAAGTTTTGGGTTTCTTTCAAAAATATTCTTTAGGTTGTCAAAAAACATTTTCACGTTATGTGGATTGAAGGATGTTAGTCTACTTAGACTGCACGCTTCTGGTTGGCGGATACTAAGGACTTTACGTCTTTTCAAAAACTGTCGTAACCACTCAACTCCAGCACACTTATTTTCTGACCAAGACCTTGGCATTACTAGTTTGTTCGTATCAGCCATTTCCCATGCAAGTTTTCTACATTCCTTTGTCGACAATCCATACGCCATCTTACTACATGTATTAATGTAGTCCGCTAACTTCACTTCCTGCTCTTCTGTGAATACTTGTCTTACAGAATAATTTGGTTCCATATTTTTAATAGCTATTTCGGGATTATTTCGTTTTTTAATGACATATCTACGTAACGTTATAAAGTTTATGTTATGTACATCAGCCGCTCTCCGCAGAGAATAATTATCTTCTAGCACTAATCTAGTAGCTGCAGCCATTGTTTCTGCGGATGTGTTTCCTATTTTTCTAGGTTTTTGCTTTCTAACCATCTAAAATAATAAAAACAAAATGTTAAAAAGGTGTAGTACACAGTGAAACATGTTTCACTGTGTACTACGAACTACTGTTTCAGTGTGTACTTGGACCATGATTTGAAAAATAAATTAGTCACTAGCCAAAGACAACATTTGTGGTGCTACAAGATTTTTAGGTTATGTTATTGTTCATATATGATATCATAAGCAAGGTAGAGGTTTGAAAAATCAATCGCTTCTAACATAAAACAAACGTGAATTAAACCCAACATATTACGACTTACCTTTTAAAATGAATATTTTCCTTTAACTTTTAAACAACAACGGCTGGCTGCTTCGTCACCCGCACAGACTTGCCACTAACTGGGAACGCTTCAAGGCTAAAACCGCAGCGAAATTGAAGCGCCAAATTTAAAAATATTTAGAGTGTTTCACTGTGAAATATGTTTCACTGTGAAATATGTTTCACTGTGTACGACTCTCCCCTAGTGTTAAATTAGCAATTTAAAAGTACAAATATAAATGCAGCAACCGCTGGCACAGCGCGAAAGCAAGAGAAGCGCTTATCGGTCTTCGAGGGGTCGACCCGGGCAGATAAGCGCGCGTAATCACGCCAACAAAATAACCAGCCTGCAGAATTGGGAACAGGGACGTATTACGGAATAATATTTGTGCACGGAATTTGCAATTAATATTTAAAATTTCCTAAAAATCATTAACAGGCGCCCGAAACCCCACCTGATCATTAAGTAACTAAGTTAAGCTCATCAAGTAACTAAGCTGCAAACACAGCAGAAATGGTTAACACGGACGGCGAGTCAACTGATGGAGAAAAAGGAAGAGAATCAAAGGCGATGACAGCGACGAAGAAGCTACAGTCATCGCCAAAAACCAAAAAAAACCCACAGATCAACATGAAAACCGAAACTAAAGAGCGAGGAGAAATTAGATAAAGTGCTAGAAATGTTACAACTAACACTAGATGTGCACCAAATAAAACTAGACCAAGCCAATAATAATAAGGAAATAAGGGAATTAAAGAAAGCTAATGAGAAATTGGCGGACGAGAACACTGGCATAAAAAGTGATTACCTGTTGATTAAGAAGGAGATACAAGACACAAATATAACACTAGAACAACTGGAAAGAGGAAAGAAACGGAATAACATAGTAATACAAAGACTAACGATGAATTCAAGCAACCCAGAGGAAATAAAGAAGGAAATGGATAAATTCGTTAATGAAAACCTAGAAGTAGATTAAGGCAGCGCATAAAATGGGCCCAAAAATAGGCTTAATTGAACTTGGAAGCTTCGAAGACAAATTGAAGATTATGAAGAACAAAGCAAAACTAAAGAATATAAGAGTAGATAAGATATACATTAACAACGACCAAACAAAACAAGAAAGGGACATCGACGCGGAAATCAGGAAAAGAGCAGGTGAGGAGAGAAGGCAAGGGAAAAATGTAAAAAGCGGATACCAGAAGTTGATCATTGTTGGGAAAGAATGGAAGTGGAACAAAGGAAAGGGTACGTTAGAGGAAGCGAAACAGAACACGATGGAACTAGATTAAAAAAACTAATGGCTACGCGGACCGAACATATCGAGACGAAAATGGCGAAGAAAAAGGACACGCAAATGGTAAATAAGAAATGTGAAGACGACAGGAAAATACCGAGAAAAATTATAAGAATAGGCACCTGGAATATAAGAAGCTTAAACAACAAACAACAAGAACTCATAGATGAATTTGAAAAGACAAAAATAGATTTATTAACAATCACTGAAACTAAGAAGAAAGGATGAGCAATGAGAGAACTAGAAAGAGGTCATATATTGCTATACAGTGGAGAAAATCCGGAAACGAAAGCAGCAGTGTGTTCCGTATGTTTGACGTGTAAGTTCTACGTTCTTGTAGCATTTGATATAAGTACAAAATACATATTCTTCAAAATTTTCCATTATAAGTTGAAGTAATAACACTGACACTACTAACAGGTACGTGTGATGATAAGCGTGCTTTGGTTTCGAAACATAATTTCACAGATAACGTGCTAAACAAAAAACAAAATTATTGCGATCATGGCACTAGTGATTTGTGCCTGTAAAAAGAATAAGCGCAGTTTTTCAAAATTTTAAGAAATTTCCATATCATTTAATACATCATTGCATTCAGAAAAAGATGCTCTCTTAAAAGGGCCAACAAAATTGCACGGTACCAATTTAAAATTTTGAGGTTACGTTAGATTACTAAAAATTTGCACAAATGAAATTGGTTTTATTAAGTGCCAGTAAATATATTTAAATTGCCATGCAAATTAGTTTAAATCGCATCTCAATATCTTAAGTAACAACAAAATTACAGCATGTAAAAGAAATTAGATTTTTTTAAAATTTTAAAGTGGGCCATGACAAGTACAATTTGAAAATGGATTCTTAATGAGCTCTCAAACCTGCACCTTTTTGCTAATTTAACCATCTCTCTATCTCTTCAAATACAAAAGTTACCCATGTTGTCCCTACGAAATCCGGGCACCCTGTATATGCAGAATGGGTAAAAACAGACAAGAAGACGTGAAACGACGAAGTAGCAGTAATATTGAAGAGAAAAGGCAAATCTGGTGCGATACATTGTTTTAATTGACGCTTTTATAATTTATTTCGTTGACGTATATATCTGTCAAATTGTGCTGTGGCTATGCCACCACTCGCGGGATTATTGCCGTGATTAACTTAGTCGCCCGCTTCTAAATTCTCTTTTAAGATCAGGGTCTTGGATATCGCAAGTGAATTGCTTGAAACTTTGCAGAACGAATTATGAATTTCTTATAGGTCATAGCACCCCTTGTGTGGTCTCATAATCTGCAATGTATCGCCCCATCTAAATTTTGATTGCTGTAAACTCGACTCAGTAAGCCAACTCTCGGGGTTGATCGTTGGCATCTTCTTACATTTGCGCTGTTCGCACCCAGGTCCCGTTTTAGACCGCACTCTGCTTCACAGAGTTCATTTTAATATTTAAGGCTATGTTTTTGTTTGCAGATTTATTTAGACATGCCACGTTATGTGTCGATTTCCGCTGCACGGAGACCGCGATAGTAATGAAAGCCACACATGCTTTTGAGTTTATTTATTTGATTTATGATTTGGAGGTACAACGAGGTGGTTACTTAGCATCTAACGCCCCTTTGGCTAGTTTTGGATTACGCAGCACTATGTTTTTCATTAGGTCGAATTTGTTGTGATACTTATGATATTTGTTGATCTTGCTGTGATATATTTGTGATATTTTTTTGGCATGTATTTATATGAGTTTTTATGATGTGATTTGGTAAACACTATAGAACCAGAAATTAGTAAATCTCGTTATAGTTCGTTTTAGCATTATTTTAGTTAGCTTGGTATATCTTAACCTTGGGAAAGTCCGACCCAAGGATCTGTCTGCGTCGAGGACCTGGCGTCCATTCCCTTAGTTTCCTTTTCAGCTTTGCTGGAACCCCGACCCTCACGACGAGTTAGCCAACCTAGGCGCCGATAATTACCAGCTTGCAAAATACCCAGTACAAGTTTCGCCAACAGGTAAGGGCCGCCCTTCGCCATCCTTCGTTACACAGTCAACGCCTACTTGGTTCCTTTTTGTACAAATAATTAGCCAAAAGTTCTTGCATTTACGTGAAGTTTTTTGCATTTCAGTGAGAACATTTCCCTTGTGCAACTTTGATTTTTTTGTAAATTTACAAAGAAAATTAAAAAAGGAATCATAATTGATGAAAAAAGGTACCAGTATCATTTAAAAAATCCAAGATGGCAGAGCTGATAAAACAGGGTGCCGTGAAAAAAACAATTAACTACACACAACTATAGAGTAGTCCCATTACGGTTTTAAATTGAACTTTTTTTGCTACAGTGTATGGCATCAAACAATAGACAATTATCGTAAGTGATGCAAAAGTACTCTGTATTTTGGTGCATCGTCTTTCTAGTATCAACAATGAGCGAATTTTTATTTTCTAAGCCTGGGTTAATAATGTTCTATTCGGAGAGTGCAAGTGTTTAAATTGACACTGCTTGTTATCCCTTTAAATACAGCACCTTGAGGAACTTTATTTTTTTTAAAAATCGAATATGTATTTGAAAAGTGTGTGAATTTAGGGGCATGAAGTAAGATGTCAGAAGAACTCATTAAAATGGCTTTTGGAAAATAGAAAAATAACATTTTCGAAACAGTTAACTTTAGATTCATACAACTTGATATAAAAATGAAAAAAGTAAGTTTAGTTTGCTTTTTTGAGCCACCCTGTATAATAAAAAATATTTTAGTAATGTGCACCGCCCTCGTACCTCCAATTTCTACACAAACAAATTTTACGCAGCTCTCATACTTTTAGAAGTACATTCAGCCCCTGCATTGCTGCCAAACCCTGTTACGTTCATTTGAATTCATCATTACAAACCAAATTGAAGAATCACTCACCTGTTAAAAAAATTAATTTAGAAAAACACCCTGTAGGTGACAGATATTCAAAATCTTTAAAACTTTTAGCTACTCTATAAAATTTCACATTATAAAACAAACGGTGCCACTAATGAGGCATTGCCTACAGCAATAGTTTTCAAATACAAAGCATTCGTTTATTGCTTTTAATCATATAACATAATAAATACAAAAACATGTAGATGTCTAAGAAATGCCCTAACCGTACATCTGTTTGCACCATTAAAAATCATCTTTAGCTTAATTCTGTAACATAATACTATTGAACGATAAATGGTTAAAGAAACAGAATAACCGCCACGGAGCTTATATTTCATAGCTTTACTGGTCATCATGGGATATTCACACACACCATAGAAGCCAATAGCTGTTGTAAATATCAGTGGAATGCAGATAGGATGTCTTAAATATGTCATTCAATTTTGTAAGAGAACAAATAGGTACTATGGAAACAAAATATACAATTCTACCTTATGACTATTACCTACTTAGATTAACTACCATATTTTCAAGAACACCTAATTAGAAGGAAGATTTACACCCAACACATACTTAATATCACATATACTTACAAATACTTACACGAGTCTAAAATTCAAGAAATCGCATGATACTAAATCGCAACATTAATCGCGGATAGTAAACACAAAATCAAGTCACTTGCGTGATATTTGTCACCAGTAACTTACCGTCTATCCACAGCTTAAAAATACATAAATAATTTTTTCGCAATTAAATTATTATATACCTACCTTAATTCACTATTTTTAAAATTCATTATAAACATTAGGGGAGTTCTGGGCAAGATGATAGAGTAAGGTAAGATGACACAGTGCATTCGCGCCAGTTGAGTAACCAGTTTACTCATAGGTTCATAGATGACGCTTCAGCAGAAATTGTTTACGGCTGTCAGTTGAACGGAGTTTTCAGAGTGAAACGATCACAAATATTTTTGGCAGTTGAAAAATTATTTTTCCTCAATATTGTAGTGGTAATATCTACAGACAGGTACGTTTTTAAGTATGGTGATGCTAATAGCAGTTACTGTTTTCGAAGGACCAATGTTTTTTGTATGATTAACTGGATAAGAGGCTTCCACGAATGGGGCCCCCAATTAATCCGCTGCGAATTCCGGTTCAATGGAATTGCCGGGAACTGCCACTTAATAACCCTGACTTGGGTTCAGTTATTTGTTGGAGTGAAACAAGACTTAACAAACACGAGTATATTGAGTAACAACGATTACAAACGTCACTGATGGACCGATGGTTTTTTACAAAAGCTTCAACTGTTGTGACACGCTTGGATTGGCCACGCGAAAATAGCGAATTGCGCGTAACCGTAACACAAAACAACCTGGAAACGTCTTTCCCAGGGAGTTAGACCGACCTCAACCCAGCACAAAGCATAGCTGAACTTACTTACTTACTTACTTATTCTTCTTTATAGGTCATTGACCTGTTTTACTTCGGGTTTAAGATTTACTTCAGGCCTGTTCTTGGGAGGTGGAGGTCCAGCTGTCTTTCCAGCGTTTTGGAGGTCTCCCTCTTGTTCTCTTTCCGTGTGGTGTACTGGTCATACATATCTTAGTTATTCGATCGTCGTCCATTCGTTGTACGTGTTCCCTCCATTTTTTTCTTCTTGCTCTTCCCCACCTTACTATGTCTTCCACGCCGCATTCTTCTCTTATGCTGCGGTTGCTCACTCTATCTACTAATCTTTTGCCTGTTATATTTCGTAATATTTTCATCTCGTTTGTTCTTAGTATTTGTTTTGTTTTTCGTGTGTCTGATCTTGTTTCTATACTATATGCAAGTATTGGTCTAACACAGGTCTTATATATTTTTGTTTTGCTGCTTACATGCAGGTCTTTATTTCGCCATACTATCTCCCTAAGTGCGCCAGAAACTGCTGCGGCCTTGTTGGCTTGTTTTTTCACTTCTTCATGTATATTGCCGTAGCTAGTTATTAAAACTCCGAGATATGGAAAAGACATAACTTGTTCAATTATCTTGTTTTCTACCTCTAGCTTGCATCGTAATGGTTCCTTAGAAATCGTTAAACATTTAGTTTTCGTAACATTGATTTGCATGTTGTAGGTTTGTGCTGTTAGCCTGAATTTGTTTAATAATCTTTGTAATCCATCTTCATCCTCTGCTAGCAGGACGATGTCGTCTGCATATCCTACAATTTTAATAGTTTCGGCTCCCATTCGATATCCATCAGTTATGGTTTTGGTTTCATTTATTATTTTATCCATTATTAGGCAAAATAGTAACGGGCTTAGACTATCCCCTTGTCTTACACCTGCTCCGATTTTTATATTTTCTGTTAATTCGTTGTTATATTTTATTTTTGTGTAGTTATCAGTGTTAAGTTCCTTTATTATGTGTATTAGCTGTTGAGGTACCTTTATTTGCTCTAGGGTTTTTATTATATCTTTTAGTTTTACTCTATCAAAGGCGCTAGTGAGGTCTATGAAACAGAGGTATGCTGGTTTTTGATACTCTATTGACTTTTCTCTTACCTGTCGAATTATGAATATTGCGTCCGGTGTTGATCGGTTTTGTCGAAATCCCTGTTGTTCGTCATTTATTTCTATGTGTTTGCTTATTTCTTCTTTTATAATGCATGTGAATAGTTTCATTACGGATTCAAGTAGAGTTATGCCTCTATAATTACTTGTATCTCCTTTGTCACCTTTCTTGTATATAGGAATTGTAACACTTTGTTTCCAGTCTTTTGGTATATTACATGTGGATAATATTTTCTGAAATAGGGTTGTTATTTCTAGGAATAGTTCTTGCCCTCCATACTTGATCAGTTCATTGGTTATTCCATCCTCACTCGGTGCTTTTCTGTTTTTTAATTTGCTTATGGCTTGTTGTACTTGATGTTTTTCTATTGTTATGTTTCGTGCATAGCTGAACTTGCATACTCGAAATTCTGAATCTAACTAACTCTGAATTTACAACGAGCCGAACTCGCAAATTCATCAAGGAGGGGAAAGCTCAAACACTATTGGCTGAGGCGATCCTGCGTAGCCAATCGGAGCGTCGCACGTAGGAATAAATACTTATTCTAAGAATCTTAATGCTAAGCTCTCTCAATGAGGCAATTGAACGAAATCCATAAACCCATGATTCCCAAATATGCTAAGTCGGCTTAAGTTCTAGTAGAAAATGTATCCATCCGCTTAAAAGCCATTAAGGGAAGCTTACAAATTCCTTTCCAATATTAACAGAGGCAAACAAATACGGCAAGATGCAAATTTGACTTTACCACGACCTTTGAATGAGATAGAACAGTTATGACTTGAATTACATGATTAATTATAATCAAAAAGGTTTTGATGCACGCATCTGTGTGAATCAAACATGCCGCCCCCGAAGTGCCGAATATGGCACGTGATTAAATCCCAAAATTAAACTGAAATCTGACACTACCAAATAATCAAATGCATAACTAGAACTAAGGACAGATGATAATCCAAGAGCCTTACAGATAACCTACAACTAGCATGAATACAAGCAAATAAACAACTAAACCTAGTAAAATGTTCAATTAACGAAAACTACCAACTAAGAGCAAAGTCAATGTTTATTGCCCTTGATCGCAATGATCGTCTTTGGGTAGGATGTACACTTTACGCACCGAGCGTTTCAGGAGATTCCCTCGGGAATCGCGCACTTGCACCACACGCACAACACCATCCGCTCCTGGATATGTGGCCGAGATGATTGCCAGTGGCCAACGGTAGCTTGGAGATGCCTCGTCGTGGACGAGTACCACGTCGCCCACCTGGGGGGCTAGAGACATGCTGGAGGACTTCCACTTAGGCCGGCGCTGCAGGAGGTGGAGGTAGTCCCGGGACCAACGATCCCAAAACTGCTGGGACAGCCGCTGGACCAGCCCATAGCGGCTGAGACGATTTTCCGGTATGTCCTGGAGTTGGGCTTCCGGAAACGAAGTCAGCTTCCGACCGATCAAGAAGTGGGCAGGAGTAAGGACTTCGGGGAATGAGGCGTCGGCAGGGAGAACACAGAGTGGGCGGGAATTTAGTATCGCCTCCACTTGAGTCAGCATGGTGTAATACTCAACGAAAGTTAACTTTGCATTGCAAGATATTCGCCTTAAATAATATTTCAATGACTTTACCCCCGCTTCCCAAATGCCGCCAAAGTGCGGAGAGCGTGCCGGAATAAAATTCCACTTAATGCTATGTTTCGACAATTCCTCCCTTATGCATTGCTCACTAGAGCCTGACAGGATATTTTTTAATTCCGATAGCTGATTTCTGGCACCGGTGAAACTGGAATAGCGTCTGAAAAGTTCAAATTCTGGGACGCGATGGTGAAGAGTGGCCACTACTGGGCGCGACTCTTGGGCTGCTAGCTCACCCGACTCAATTTTAACGGGCTGGGGTTTTAACTCCGCCTGTGACAAAAATTCTGGCCCGTGCCACCACAAGCGTGAGTTGAGTAACTCCTGGGGTAACATTCCCCTGCTAATTATATCGGACGGGTTGCAATTTGTACGCACGTGAAACCATGCTTCCCTATTGCTTAGTTCGTGAATCTCGGACACCCGGTTCGCGACGAACGTCTTCCAATTACTCGCATCCTTATTTATCCAGTGCAGAGTTATGGTGGAGTCCGACCAATAGTACACGCGGTCAAATTTAAATGCGGAGGAATCGAGTCTAGTTTTAATCAAACGAGCCAACAGTAAGGCTGCGCAAAGCTCCAGACGAGGCAAGGATATTGTTTTTAATGGAGCGACCCTTGACTTAGCACAAAGCAAATTGGTGGTGACATTACCGCGCGCGTCAACGCAACGTATATACACGGCGCACCCATAGGCTACAAAACTCGCGTCCGCAAATCCGTGGAGATCTATCGAATTTATGTCATCGCAAATTACCCGTCTCGGAATTGCCAATGAGCCCAAAGCGCGTAATGAAGAATGGAGTTCGTCGTATCTGGAGCGCATCTCCATGGGCACCGTTTCGTCCCATGGCAACTTCAACTGCCAAAGCCGTTGCACGAGAAGTTTCAAAGTTAGAACGCTTGGACCAAGTAGTCCCAAGGGATCGAATACTTGAGCCATACTAGAGAGTATAGCCCGCTTGGTAACTGATTTGCAACAGCTAGGGTTCACTCTGTAACTTAGCACGTCCCGCCGAGTATCCCAAAAAATGCCGAGAGTTTTCTCCGTGGCGTCTTCCGTCAAAGAAATGGGCTCTACGCTGCCGCGATCTACACCAATGGCGCTAGCTACTTCACTGTCGTTGGATGCCCACTTTCGCAATTCAAACCCGTACCCCGACAAAGCGCTACTAATTTCGAATTGCGTTTTTATGGCTTCCGCCCTATTTTCAAAACCAGTCAGTAGGTCATCTACATAAAAATCCCGGCTAATTCTTAATGAGGCCTCTGGAAGCGATGCTTCGATTTCCTGGGCGATTTGTATCAAGAACCTAGTTGCTAGGTACGAGGCTGATTTAGTACCGTAGGTGACCGTTAATAATTTGAAGCATTTTACCGCTGAGGTTTTGTCGTCACGCCATAAAATTAATTGGTATTGCGTCTGCGAGGGGTCCACGAGGATTTGCCTATACATTTTGGTGCAATCTGCTTTCAGCACGTACTTGAATTGCCTAAAGCGACAAAGAATTGCAAACAACGACTGCTGGACCACTGGGCCCTTATGTTGAAGGTCGTTAAGCGATACTCCGGAGGAGGACGCACAACTGCCGTCAAAAACAACGCGATGTTTGGTCGTTGAACTGTCCTCCTTTATGACTGGCAAATGTGGCAAATAAAACCGAGGATGAGGAAGGCTCGCTTCGTCGTCCACCTTGCTCAAGTGACCAAGCGACTCGTATTCTTTGAGAAATGCGGAATACGCGGTTTTCAACTCGGGATTTTTTGACAATTTGTTTTCTAATGAATAGAAACGCTTTAACGCTATACCGCGCGAGTCTCCCAGCGATGGAGCATCTTTCCTGAAAGGTATGCTCACGATGAACCTACGCGGCTCCGACGACGCCCGTTTCGTAGTCGATTGAAAATGGTCTTCGCAAAATTTGTCATCAGCAGAGAGTCGGCCTGATGAACCGTAAGCCCCCTCGATTTCCCAAAATCTCTGAATGCCGTGCTCGATGCCGGCTACACTTAAATGAACTCTATTTGAAAGAATGAGCGCTCGATTTTCGACATTCATGTTTCCGCCTAAAACCCAACCAAAAAGAGTTTTTGTTAAGAATGGCTTCTCTGGGCCCAATTTCACCTGTCCCTGACAGAGCACTTGCCAAAAGACATTCGCGCCTAATAAAAGATCAATCTTTCCCGGTGTATTACAATCTGAATCGGCTAGCACAATGTTTGGTGGGATCTTCAAATCCCTCAACGAGAAAGAAAGGACCGGCAGAGGGTCCGTAATTTTGTCTAACACAACACAGCTCAAAATGTCCTCGTATTTCCCGTTGCGGGAGCGGATTCGAACGTTTGCTCTGAATTCAGCGTTCAGAGCCCTGGCACCAACACCCGACAGTGAGGTGATATTACCTCGTTTCTCAATTTTCAAATTTTGACACAAGTCGGCGCTAACTAAGTTAAGTTGGGATCCGGGGTCCAAAAGAGCTTTTGCCCGGGAAAATGACCCGGAGGATCCTTCTACGAATACGCTAACCGTGGACAATAAAACTTGCGCTGGCGCCGCGATTGCAGGACGGCTACAAGCTGCTGAAACGGATGCGACGGGTGCCTCGCTCGGAGCGACGGCCCCGACCTCCCGTGTATCGCTGCTGGTTTCTGGCGGTCCAGGACGCGGCGACGGAGTATTTTCGTGCGCGTCGCGCTTTGGACGCAAACACAGTAAAGTATGGTGCTTTTTTCTGCATACGCGGCATCTCGACGATGTGCATTTTACCACGAAATGTCCGGACTTGAGACAATTGTTGCATAATTTCAAACGACGCGTCTCTTCGATACGAGCGTTTACCGACAATTTTAAAAATGATTCGCAAGCGCTAATCGAATGATTACTATTTTTGCAAAAATCACAAGAGTGATTACCTTGCTCTCTGGCTACATGAGCGCGTGCATGACTTTTTTGCTCGGATCCCTGATTTCCCAAACTCGAACCTATTTTCGCGGCTTCCAGCGAACCTAATAAGTGACTTTTGCTCTCTAAAAAATCTAACAACTCTCGCAAAGTAGGAAATTGTCCGGTATGTTTGTATAATTCCCAGTCAGTCTGCATTGCTAAGCTGAGCTTCGAAACTATGATATGTATTAATATGGTGTCGACTGTGGGTTCCCCTTACGCCTTTAACATTTCCAAAATTCTAACTACACTATCGAGCAGCCTTTGAACAGACGAATGTGAATCCTTTTTTACGCTCTCTAAACTGAATAACGCATTTATGTTTGATTTTACTATCAGTTTCTTATTTTCAAATCGCTTGACTAGGATATCCCAAGCAATAGTATAGTTATCGTTGGTAACTTTTAACGACGAGATTGAACTAGCAGCTTCTCCCTTAAGGGAAGAAATCAAATAGTAAAATTTCTGAACGTTGGTCAAATTAGCGTTGTTATGAATAAGCGACGTAAAGGAGTCATGAAATTGAACCCAATTCTCGAATTTCCCCGAAAAGGAAGGCAAATCTAAGGGTGGTAATCTTAATCCAGCGAGCTCTCCTGAAGGGCCACTTTGCAAAGAATTTTGACCTAGATTCGATTTTATACCCTGACTGATCTTATTTTTTGATAAGAATTCCTCGACTGTGCTACTAATCTCGCTAAAATGAGTCATAAAAGAGTCGAATTCATTGAAAAGTTTATCAAAGTGTTCAGCGTCGGCCTCCATTAGGCCCTCCATTGACTTCTTATACTCATCCAACAAATTTTGGAAACAACTAAACTCTTTTGACAAGTTGCCTACCTCGTGAGCCTTCACGGGACTGGACGAAGAAATTCTATCAAATAGCGTTTTGAACCGATCTACTTGGGCTTTTATGAATTTGCAACGAGTGGTTAAAGAGCGAGTTTCCGGCATGACCGCTGATGTCCACCATGACTGACACAAGCAAAAAACAACACTAAACGAAGGTGTAATGGAAAAGGACTTACTTTTGATTTGAGAACGTAGTAACTTCTTGACGAACAGAAAACCAACCCGCTGCCGATCGCTGCCGCTTGACGTGGGACCTAGACTCGGTGTAGGCTCTCGATGGTTGAATTTCCTGGTGTTGGCAAAGCTTCTTGACGCTCTCCGACGAAATGATGTTGGAGCAATTGCATCCACCAGCTACTGGAAACTTGTACACTCGCGTTTTTTAGCTTCTTCCACATCCGGCTCGAAGGACCAATGTTTTTTGTATGTTTAACTTGAAAAGAGGCTTCCACGAATGGGGCCCCCAGTTAATCCGCTGCGAATTCCGGTTCAATGGGATTGCCGGGAACTGCCACTTAATAACCCTAACTTGGGTTCAGTTATTTGTTGGAGTGAAACAAGACTTAACAAACAGAAGTATATTGAGTAACAACGATTACAAACGTCACTGATGGACCGATGGTTTTTTTACAATAGCTTCAACTGTTGTGATAAGCTTGGATTGGCCACGCGAAAATAGGAAATTGCGCGTAACCGTCACACATAACAACCTGGAACCGTCTTTACCAGGGAGTTAGACCGAACCGCAAACCAGCACAAAGCATAGCTGAACTTGCTTACTCGAAATTCTGAATCTAACTAACGCTGAATTTACAACGAGCCGAACTCGCAAATTCATCAAGGAGGAGAAAGCTCAAACACTATTGGCTGAGGCGATCCTGCGTAGCCAATCGGAGCGTCGCACGTAGGAATAAATACTTATTCTAAGAATCTTAATGCTAAGCTCTCTCAATGAGGCATTGTATTGAACGAAATCCATAAACACATGAATCCCAAATATGCTAAGTCGGCTTAAGTTATATTAGAAAATGTATCCATCCGCTTAAAAGCCATTAAGGGAAGCTTACAAATTCCTTTCCAATATTAACAGAGGCAAACAAATACGGCAGGATGCAAATTTGACTTTACCACGACCTTTTAATGAGATAGAACAGTTATGACTTGAATTACATGAATAATTATAATCAAAAAGGTTTTGATGCACGCATCTGTGTGAATCAAACAAAACCTTTTGGCCCACGACCTAAAAATGATACATACTATAAAAATTTTGCATTTCGGGAAGATTTGCAACGACAGATTTGGAATTATCACTTGAAAAATGAGCACTTTATTTTGGCTAGACTATTAAAGGACGTGCGTGAAAATTTCGAATTCGATAAGGGGAAAACGACTTTATATAATATTCTAAAATCAATGGGTTATAAATACAAACATGTAAACGGACGTAAAATTCTATGTGAACAGAAACATGTTGTTGCATCCAAAATTACTTATTTGAGAAAATTCTTGCAATACCAAAATTCTAGTGAAAATATAACATTCGTGTACCTAGACGAAACCTGGATTTATCAAAATGGATCTAGCGTCCGACAATGGGTACACGATTCTGAAATTAAAAGCAATCCGTCTAAAATTAAATCGGAGGGAAAGCGTTTCACTGTTTTGCATGCGGGAACTAAATTTGGGTTTTTGGAAGGGTGTGATCTATTCTTATCTTCAACTAATAACGATAGGGATTATCACAAAACCATGAACGGGGAGATTTTTCAAAATTGGGTGGTTAATCAGTTACTTCCTGCTCTGAATAAAATTCCTGGTAAATGTGTGGTAATCTTGGACAATGCACCGCACCATTCGGTGCAGTTGGAAAAGTTACCCTCACTTAATTGGAAGAAGGATCAGATGCAGGATTGGTTGATTAAACACAATGTCAAAATTGAGGGCAAAATTACAAAAAAACATCTTTGGAGTTTAATTCAACCTTTTAGGAAAGACAATAACAAACGTTACGTGACTGACGAATTTTTGAAAGAGAATGGTCATGAGGTTCTTAGATTACCTCCGTACCATTGCCAATACAATCCTATTGAAATGGCATGGGGGTTCTGTAAAACTTACTACAACAAGCATATAAATTCTCAGCTTTCATCCAAGGATAAGGTTAAGAATTTATGGCTTGAAGCTCTTTCAAAGTGTACCTCCGACATGTGGCAAAATTATTGTGATCATTGTGAAAAAACTATTTCGGAAGACTGGGTGAAACATATGGGAAATATTTCGTTTGAAAACATTCCACCTTTCATTATTTCATTGGAGGAATCTGAGTCAGAACCAAGTATTGATAATGATTCAGATACTAGCAATGAAACAATGGAAGTGGAATAGGGGGTTTTTGGCATCAAAATTCTTGTTTATGACATGGAAAATGAGTGGCTATCTTCTGATAGTCCAAACCACCCAACTCCCAACGCTGATCCGGCCCCAGTGTAAACCAAGCTCAAGACATTTCTCGTATGAAAATTTAAAGCCGCTCGAAGTTTAGACTTTAGACCAGCACACCGACATCCATGCCAACAAGGAATCTCATTCGCAGTCTCATATTCTTTACATTTGCATTTATTTAAATGTGGAAGCATTAATTTGTAAAGTCGATGAAAATTGGATTTATTCTATTGAAGGCTCCTTTAGGAAATTTAATGAGGAGTTTCCCGCGACAGCTATACAATATAAGGTATTTAGTGATGCTTTATCAAGAATGGTCCATAACTTCCGCGAAACTGGAAATGTACACCGGAAGCAAGGCAGTTGTCGTCCAAACATAAGCACTGAAGAAGTAGTTAACAATGCGAGACAAATTGTGCAAGAACAACCACACGTATCTGTTCGCCATTTAGGACAGCAATTAAATGTTTCGTATACAACTGTTACAGTTTCAAATGCTCAGATCGACATTGATCGAGAGCACTGTCAAAAATCGGGTAAAAACTACAGGGTTCGCCGGCTTTACTAAAAAGGACACAGATCTTAATGTGCTGGAGCAGATTTTGTTGCTCCGGTTACCTGCACTTAGCTCAGACGGGAAGGCGTGGTTCGAGAGTACAAAGAAAAACCGACGGCACTTACCCTAAAGATTGCTTAAAAGAATTGCCTATGGACGCCACTCGTTTTGATAAATTAACAGCCCTCGTGACCCAAAACGAGAAATATCACAGGGCTCTACTGAAGATGCGCTGGGTTAGCTGCACGCTGCGAAGCGTCGTCCACTAGGTTCCCTCCAAGTCGGGCGGTCAGCACCAGGTGGCCTTAATGACTTACCGTATGACCACCTCCCTAAAGGGGCTCAAAAGAATTTACTCAAGCCAAAAACTGTATGGCTTTTCCAATAAAAGCACGTGTTCTAGCTTCACATTTGATTACACTTGGCTTTTTGCCACATTAGGATTGAAGATCCACAGATTGCAGGTTTAAGTCAATTAAACAAACTAAGTGTGACTATATTATTGTTTAATGAATGAAAATCGACACACACAGGGCCACAAGTTGGCCATAAGAAGGTAACATACACCCTAACTGAAAATTGTCGGGGCTCCCAAGCAAAAGTTAACTTAATGACGAAGTACAATACACAAGTTATTTGACGAAATTAAATTCGCAGGCGCAAAGTCCTACAGCATGCGAGGCACAATAAACATACAATTCGGTAGCACTTTCGCGACACATTAAATCAGGAAGCAAGACAAAAATACATTGGTAGATCCTACCTTTTATAGCTAGAACACCTACTGCGTTGACGATGACCGAAGGCTGGACCGGATCCTGGAGAAGCTTAGTGGCCGCCTGCAGCAATACAGCTCCCCAAAGGGTTGTTGAAGGGCTTTGCCAAAAGCCAAGCGGTGACTGCAGAAGGTCGAGGACTGCAGAAGACGGCGTCCACAAAGACCAAGGTTACGTCCCGCAGCGAACGTAGAACAGGATTGCCCAAAGGGGTTGAGCGAAGGCAGTGGCCAGCGGCCCGAAAGAGTGTTGAATTAATTCGAGGTGAAAATGGTAGTCCCCGGGAACGCAGAAAATACTTTGGGTTCGGCACGACGTGGTAGAATTTGCAAAAGCAGATATTTCCCACTCACTATGAGAAAATTACGTAGGCTTCATAAGGCGTCTTGGAGTGGATGTGCAACAGGATGCAAAGTAACTTTCCTCCGGCTCTAGGGGTCGAAGTAAACGAAATCCAAAACGCCCGCCCAAACCGGCGTCGGCCTAACCCACACACGTCCCGCGGGAACTTTATCACTTAACGAGCTATCTGCTTCGAAGCCTGCAGCAGAACTGACTTAAGAATTTAATTAACACGCGAAGAACACAACCCCCGTTCCCCGCTATCATGCAATCATCCTTTTCTTACCGCTGTTAAAGGAAATCCTTCCTCTCAAGAAAATATTAATGCGTAAGCGTTGAACAAGCGAAAGGGCCTTGGAACATTCGAGAAAGAATTTGTTGTTGTTGCAGCAAGTCCCAGGGTATTGAATTACTACAGAAAATTCTCCGAGGGCCGGGTTGAATTATCGCTAAGCAGGAATAGCCTTCGAAACCTAATTTCTTTGTTGCGTGAAACAAAGAGGGTTATTCAAAATTTGTTGGATGCATATCAGTTCCATGAATTTCTGGCTACAGGCGCCCGCGCGCCGGGATAAATAAAGCAATTAGCACAGGCCGCAGAAGTGCTTTCAAAGAAAATTTCCATTGGTTGCGTGCATGTTAGAGTTTGGCCCAAATAAATTCGGTTGCAGATTTCAGGTGCAGGGCCGGCTTTGCGAAAATTAAATCGGCCATGCTTTAGATAAAAAACAATATCACACCCCCCTTACTAGAGGTCAATTTCCTAAATTGATCCTTAGGACAACTAAAGAAGTTGCTAGAAGAATGGCTTAACCTAGGGTGCGGATTGAGATAGCCGTCACTACTCAGGATCCCAACCACGCGATGACGGATAGCGTCAATGGACAGAGTGAGAAGGAAGAAGAGTTTGCCAAAAAGACCGGGTACGCCGGTGGAAATTACGTAAAACCCCAATCGGGTACTGACGGTTCGGTAAAGCCTAGAACACCCCTCCCCGGACCAGGGAATCGGGCGACAAATGCAAAACATAATTTGTCCCAAAGGAGGGTACTCCGCCAGGGGTCCCATTCGACTTGGCGATCGAAACTCAACATCAAAAGTGTTCAAGAACATAAAACACGGACCACTCCACCCCGGTAAAGGGTGGTGCCCACATCTCAAAATAATACCGACCATGGCCGAGCGACCATGGCACGCGCCTATGGGGTGACGGGTAAGCAAGGCGACCGGACCCACTGCCTACTCACTATCCGGCCCCATGACACGGTTTGAAAGGAAAAGTGCCAAAGGCAGAACGGGTGAGGACAATGACAGGTGTCGCCGGACACACGGTAAAGGGAGGATAGAACGAAAGAAGAAAGATGAGAGAGAAGAGTTGGTATCCGACCTGGGATTTGGGTTTTGCTCGTGAATGAGCTTGTCATAATAGGGTATAAGTCATCACTGTGCACTCTTCCGTCCAACCTACCAATCGAACACAGGGTTACGAAGCCCCAAGTTTCGCAACCTAACTCCCGAAGACCCGTTGAAGAGGGCACGCGAGGCGTCACGGGATCAGCCTCTTGTGTTTGTCCCACAGCAACAAACGATCAAAGAAAGAGGTAGCCACGAACGACAGGAGTCTCGAAGGCCTTGAAGGCCGCCTAGCCTAAACTAACCTATCCTATTCTAATGAAACGAACAATTATATACAACAGTATGTCACCCATGGTTAATCCATTGTAACTTGGGGATTATTGAAGACCAACGACTTAATTATTAACTGGACTGGGTTTTAAGTCCTTTGCGTGCCAAATGCCCTTAGAAGCTCCACTCTGATCCGATAACTCATAAGTGGCCAGCGAGACTTTTCTCGAGATATAAAAGGGGCCTACAAACTTAGGTGCGAGCTTTGCATTGAAATGCTTGGCTGCATCAGAGAGGACATAATTCCGGCGCCAAACAGTGTCACCGACAGCAAAAAGAGCAGGGCGCCGCCTCAAATCATAAGTAGCCTTAGAGGTCCTATATGCGGATTCCAACCGCTTCACAATATCGTCATAAAGAGGCTTAAAGGCAGGTGCACGACGCAAGAGATTATCGCGGCCAGCTATCTGGACATCACCCACATCTACTTCCTCATCGGGGGCCTCAGCCTCATTACCTTCCAACTGAATTTCCCTTCCAAAGTTAGCAAAATAAGGGGACATTCCAATGACTTCATGAATGGCAGTCCGTACTGCACATGCGACCTTAGATAGATACTTGTCCCAGTCACGGTGATTGTCTTTAACGTAAGAAGCCAACATAGTCTTTAAAACCCTATTCACCCTTTCAACGGGATTTGCTTGCGCATGATAATATGCGTTGAAGATGATTTTGGATTTATAGTTACTCGCCAAGGTGCGGAATTCTTTGCTACGAAACTGGACACCATTGTCCGCTAGAATAAATTGAGGTGCTCCAAAGAGCAAGATAACGTCATTCTCAATCTTTTGGGAAACCGCGGCAGCGGTAGCTGCTCGTAATGGAAAGAACAGGGTAAACTTAGTGAAGCAATCAGAGACAGAGAGAATGTATACATAACCCTGCCTAGAGCGTGGTAACGGGCCTACTATATCAATGGAGATCATTTGCCAAGGTTTGTTTACTATTGGATGGCGAGCCATCAGTCCGGCAGGTCGCTTTTGTTCCGGTTTATGTGAAACGCAAGTTGTACAACGATTTACATAGCGCGCGACGTATGCCTTCATCTTTGGCCAATAATATTTTTGCGCGACTTGTCCATACGTTTTGAAAATTCCTAAGTGACCCGCGGTAGGTTCATCATGCGCCTTGCGTAAAATCTCACTACGTTGGCCGGTTGGTGCCACTTTTCTCCAATTGTCTCCGTCATTCAACTCTGGGTACCTGCTTCTAACATGTTTGAACAGCTGTCCGTCCACGATCCTCCAATTTGGATAAGCTAAAGGTTTCTCAGTGATGCGTCGGCGCATCAGTTCATACCAACGATCGGTCTTCTGGTCATTAGTGACATCACCAGGGTCCACTTGATCCGTCTCAGGGGCCTCTACAACGTCCGCTACAGGTATAGCGCAAGACAGCGCGTCCGGGACAACGTAATCCTTTCCCTTACGGTGCTGAATAGTAAAATCGTACTGTTGTACGCGAACAGCCCAACGGGCAAGTCGACCCGTAGGTTCCTTCAAGTTATTAAGCCATAATAACGAATGGTGGTCGGTTATGATCGTGAAATGAGTACCCTCAAGGTACGGTCTGAGCTTTTCTATGGCCCATAAGACTGCTAAACACTCTCGTTCGGTGACTGAGTAATTTCTCTCGGCCTTTGATAGTGTTCGGCTGATGTAGCAAATAACACGTTCCTCCCCATCTATGGTTTGGGTAAGTACTGCGCCTACTCCCACATTGGAGGCGTCTGTTTGTACCGTAAAGGGTACTGAAAAATCGGGGCAAGTCAAAATAGGTGCGGACACCAGACAGTTCTTGATAGATGAGAATGATTCTTCACAGTTGTTATCCCACTCGAACCGTTTTGATTTCCTTAGCAATGACGTCATTGGTGCGATGATTGATGAGAAATTAGGTATAAACCGTCGATACCAAGAGGCCATGCCTATTTTTCGTCGGATCTCGGCGACGTTTGTGGGTTGGGGTAAATTCATGATGGCGGTTACCTTTTCAGGGTCCACCAGTAGACCTTGTGCGTTGACAACATATCCAAGATATTTTAGCTCGGGTTGGCAAAAATGGCACTTGTCTCGTCCTAGTGTCAAGCCTGCTTCTCGTAGGCGTCTCAAAACCTCTCCCAAGACCTCTAAATGTTTTTCGAAAGTTGGGGCACAAATTATCACGTCATCTAAATATACAAAAACGTAGGGTTCTAGTTCTGGACCTAAGACTTGGTCAACGAAACGCTGCCACGTGGCAGCTGCATTATGGAGCCCGAACGGCATACGATTAAACTCATACAAGCCACGTCCTGGGACTGTAAAGGCTGTTAGCTCCTTAGAATCCTCGCTCATCTTAATTTGCCAATAGGCTGACTTGATGTCCAATGATGTAATAAAGCGCGCGTCGCGTAAGCGGTCTAAAATTGATGATACGTAGGGTAAAGGGTAGGCGTCCTTTTCAGTAACACTGTTTACCTTGCGAAAGTCCACGCAGAATCGGTAAGATCCGTCTTTCTTCTTAACCAATAGGATTGGACTGGACCATGCTGATCGTGATCGTTGGATGACCCCTGCTTTGAGCATTTTGTCTAACTCGGCGTCAATATGAGCTTGCATGGCAAGTGAGACTGGATAATACCTTTGCTTGATGGGTGCAGAGTTGGTTACAATGCGATGTTCAATATGCTTGGCACAGCCAAGCTCATTGCTACTGTCAGAGAAATGTTGGTCAAGTACTTCCTTCAGTTGGTTTCGTTGGGTCATGGTCAAATCGAATTCAGATTGCAGAGTGCCTGTAGGGGTACTGATGGTAGCTAAGTCGGGTTTTGAAAACTCCCACTCGCCTCGAAACACATCAGGGACTATGCCCACCATTTTCCAGAAGTCTATTCCCAAAATCATAGTATGGGGTACGTCAGGTACGATTAAGACGTCAAGAGTAGCGACTTTGTTATTTAAATTTATCGGCAAAAACACGGTGCCTAGACTTTCTACTGTTTGTCCGTTAGCTACTGCGCACACTGGTCGTAATTTCTTATTAACACGAAGGCCTAACGTTTCCAAAACTTCCCATCCCTTACCTCCAATGATGGTGCGGTTGGCACCAGAGTCCAACAAAGCTAAAATTTTAAGACCCATTATCTCAACAGTGACATAAGGACGGCGATCGTCCGACGATTTTTCTAAAACATAATCTAAAATGACTTTATTTTTTTCAAATTTTTCCTCACGCTCATTAATAAGTTGTTTAATATACCTAGTCGAGTTAACAAATGTTTGCGAAGACACCACTCGCCCTTCAGCGTTTCGCCGGGCCATTTCCCGAACCTCGGTTTCCGCGACTACAATTTGGACAATTCCTGACAATTACATCGGGCTTACCGCAACGATAGCAAAATTTCTTATCCCGCGGGCGTTTGCACGCGACGGCCCTATGGCCTACTTCTTGACAATTCCAGCATTTAGTTCCCGAACCCGGAGCTGAATTTTTAACATTTTTCAAAGAGCTCGGTTTTACCGGCGCTTGAACGATTGCCACAGGTGTTTGTACCGTATTCACGCTAGGTGTTTCCTCTAAAGATACGGTCTCAACATAAGCTAAGTCCGTTTCCAAGTCAGTTCGGCGTCTTGATGGCGGTACATAAGTCTCGACGGCGTAATGGCGTTCCTCAATCTTGCGTCCATATTGAAGTAATTCCTCGATTGAACGAATCTCTACCAGTCCCAACTGGGTTTGGTACATTGGTGCGACGTTACGCAAAATAATTCTTAACTGCTTTGCTTCAGTCAAAGGTTCGACCAATCTCGCGAACATATTTTGCAAAATTGCAATGTAAATGCCCATGGACTCCGAAGGTCCCTGAGTTCTTCTCTTAATTTCCTCCAGCAGGCGCTCATCGTAATCCGCTGATTGGAATTGTTGACGTAAAAGGGAAACTAATTGTTGCCAATTGACAGGCTTAGCTCTATTAGCGCGGTACCATAATAATGCGTTACCGGTAAATAAATCGATAGCTTGCGCGAATAATTCATCTTCAGGCAAGTTTCTAGCTATTCGTAATTCATTGACGCGTTCGATAAAAGCATTAACCGAAAGTCCTCTAGGGTCTCCTGAAAATTGCAAACTTCATTGTGCTACTGGTATCGCTTTAAACGAAATCGTCCTCATAGCTGTTGTACTAGAGCTTAAACTCGTAGTCGGGGTCGTAACTGTCAATGAAACACTGCTCGAAGCTATGGTAGACACCGGAGTCGAAGGTGCCTGGTGAGTCTCAGGTGCTTCAGTGATTGATGCTACCATTAACTGCGTAACCTCGAAGGTAAAACGCATGACTGCTACTTTCGCGAATAACTCCGCTCGTTTATTTCCCTCTTCATCATTAGCCGGTTTACTATTGCTAATCCTACTTAAAGCGCAATAAAATTTTGTTTCTATTGCCGCAGCACGATCCCTATCGGGTTCCAGAGCGTATTCGTCAGTTTTCTGTACAATGGCCGCGACCAAATCAGAAACCGCCTTATAATCTTCTTCGAACGAGTATGGGTACGCTGGGCGCGCTGTCGCCCCCTCACGGCCTTCATCGCGTAACGCGTCACGTAAGCGCGTACGCAAAACCGATACAACACCGGTGTTGTCCAATCCTCTAATGTGTAATGCATATTCTAAATCTGCCTTGAGTAGGCGGTCGATATGCCACTTCGGTACCATTGTGTTATTTAAGAATAAAAAATGCAAAATACTAGAAGAAACGATGCTTGTTCCCTACTTGGGGTTAACTTGAAGCCTTTCAACACGAAAAGTTATTCTTTCAAAACGTTTCAGCTTTATAAGAAACAATTTAAATTTTCAAACTTCCAAAAATTTCCGAATTTTCAGAAAAACTACCAATAGATTATAAAAACACGAATGCCTAATAGTTATTGCTAAAAGCAAACGATAGTATCAAAAAGAATGGCTCCAAAATATGCCCTAGCACGGAAAAGATAATGCTAAAATGTTAAACACGAAAAAACACAAAAATCCCGCGAAAAATCCCGGGAAAAACAATGTTTGGTCTATCAAAGGGATAGCAAGGAACTCATTTACTAAAAGAAAACATATAGGATACGCGTTCCGATATAAAAAAAACACGGTTCCAAACTTCAAAGTTTTAAAAAGTCAAATTTTCATGAAAAATACTGGAAAAAACTATATGACGTTAATGCCAAACACTAAAATTAAGCTGTATGACAAGAAAAGAAACACAAAAACAATGCCCTAATGGCGTTATCGACAAAACTTTGCCCCACGGCCGGGCAGCCACTTAGATCTGTTACAGTTTCAAATGCTCAGATCGACATTGATCGAGAGCACTGTCAAAAATCGGGTAAAAACTACAGGGTTCGCCGGCTTTACTAAAAAGGACACAGATCTTAATGTGCTGGAGCAGATTTTGTTGCTCCGGTTACCTGCACTTAGCTCAGACGGGAAGGCGTGGTTCGAGAGTACAAAGAAAAACCGACGGCACTTACCCTAAAGATTGCTTAAAAGAATTGCCTATGGACGCCACTCGTTTTGATAAATTAACAGCCCTCGTGACCCAAAACGAGAAATATTACAGGGCTTACTGAAGATGCGCTGGGTTAGCTGCACGCTGCGAAGCGTCGTCCACTAGGTTCCCTCCAAGTCGGGCGGTCAGCACCAGGTGGCCTTAATGACTTACCGTATGACCACCTCCCTAAAGGGGCTCAAAAGAATTTACTCAAGCCAAAAACTGTATGGCTTTTCCAATAAAAGCACGTGTTCTAGCTTCACATTTGATTACACTTGGCTTTTTGCCACATTAGGATTGAAGATCCACAGATTGCAGGTTTAAGTCAATTAAACAAACTAAGTGTGACTATATTATTGTTTAATGAATGAAAATCGACACACACAGGGCCACAAGTTGGCCATAAGAAGGTAACATACACCCTAACTGAAAATTGTCGGGGCTCCCAAGCAAAAGTTAACTTAATGACGAAGTACAATACACAAGTTATTTGACGAAATTAAATTCGCAGGCGCAAAGTCCTACAGCATGCGAGGCACAATAAACATACAATTCGGTAGCACTTTCGCGACACATTAAATCAGGAAGCAAGACAAAAATACATTGGTAGATCCTACCTTTTATAGCTAGAACACCTACTGCGTTGACGATGACCGAAGGCTGGACCGGATCCTGGAGAAGCTTAGTGGCCGCCTGCAGCAATACAGCTCCCCAAAGGGTTGTTGAAGGGCTTTGCCAAAAGCCAAGCGGTGACTGCAGAAGGTCGAGGACTGCAGAAGACGGCGTCCACAAAGACCAAGGTTACGTCCCGCAGCGAACGTAGAACAGGATTGCCCAAAGGGGTTGAGCGAAGGCAGTGGCCAGCGGCCCGAAAGAGTGTTGAATTAATTCGAGGTGAAAACGGTAGTCCCCGGGAACGCAGAAAATACTTTGGGTTCGGCACGACGTGGTAGAATTTGCAAAAGCAGATATTTCCCACTCACTATGAGAAAATTACGTAGGCTTCATAAGGCGTCTTGGAGTGGATGTGCAACAGGATGCAAAGTAACTTTCCCCCGGCTCTGGGGGTCGAAGTAAACGAAATCCAAAACGCCCGCCCAAACCGGCGTCGGCCTAACCCACACACGTCCCGCGGGAACTTTATCACTTAACGAGCTATCTGCTTCGAAGCCTGCAGCAGAACTGACTTAAGAATTTAATTAACACGCGAAGAACACAACCCCCGTTCCCCGCTATCATGCAATCATCCTTTTCTTACCGCTGTTAAAGGAAATCCTTCCTCTCAAGAAAATATTAATGCGTAAGCGTTGAACAAGCGAAAGGGCCTTGGAACATTCGAGAAAGAATTTGTTGTTGTTGCAGCAAGTCCCAGGGTATTGAATTACTACAGAAAATTCTCCGAGGGCCGGGTTGAATTATCGCTAAGCAGGAATAGCCTTCGAAACCTAATTTCTTTGTTGCGTGAAACAAAGAGGGTTATTCAAAATTTGTTGGATGCATATCAGTTCCATGAATTTCTGGCTACAGGCGCCCGCGCGCCGGGATAAATAAAGCAATTAGCACACGCCGCAGAAGTGCTTTCAAAGAAAATTTCCATTGGTTGCGTGCATGTTAGAGTTTGGCCCAAATAAATTCGGTTGCAGATTTCAGGTGCAGGGCCGGCTTTGCGAAAATTAAATCGGCCATGCTTTAGATAAAAAACAATATCACACAACATCTCATAGGATATTAAGAAGCAATTTGCATTATTTTCCTTACCGGTTGCTGCCAAACGATCCTCCGGTTAGATTGGAATTCTGTAACTGGTTTATCAATAATTTAGGAAATAAGGATAATGCGTTTGAGAAAACTGTCTTTACCGATGAGGCATACTTCTATTTATCAGGCTATACTAATTCACAAAATATGAGTATGTGAAGCTCTGAGAATCCCAATTTTTATGTTGAAGAACCGCTTCACCCCCCAAAAAACGGGGTTTAGGCTGCAATTAGTAAAAGAAGAGTTATAGGTCCTGTATTTTCTGAAGGTAAGTGCAGCAAAACGATTAAATTTTATTTTAATAATTGAAATTTTAGGTTTGCTATATGCACAACAATATCGTATTGACATTTTGTCGCCGGTTTTTTAAGAGTTACGTGACGATGAACTACAAAAGGGTTACTTTCAATAAGATGGGGCAAGACTTCACACAACACAAGAAAATTTAAATTTACTTGGAGAGTTTTACGAAAACAGAGTTATTAGTCAAAACATGTCTACAGTGCGGCCTCCGAGGTCTTTTGACTTAACTCCCTGCGATTTTCTTCTGTGGCCATATTCAAAAAAATATCCATTTTTCAACTTCCACTGGACAATATTCAGCAACTTTAACAAAGAAGTAGTGGAAAAAATAAATAAATCAATAATAATGCCGTAATATTAAGAGTTGAAAATAGAACGAGTTAAGGAGTTTACTTCCTTAGGAACATTAATCTCTGAAAACTTAACTTACACACAAGAAATTAAATCAAGGTTAATAGCATCGAGATGTGCGGGCGCGTTAACTAGTATAATGTCCTCAAAACAAATCTCGCTAAATGCAGACCTACGACTCATAAGACTGTAATTCGACCCACAGCTACGTACGCATGTGAAACATGGACGATGAATGTGGCAGATCAAGACATGATAAGTAGGTGGAAGAGAAAAATGCTGCGAAAAATATTTGGAGGGACTCGAACGGAGGATGGTTGGAGAAGACTTACAAACGAAGACGTACAGGAGAAGTATGGGGAGCCAAGTATAGTAGACTTCATTAAAGCTCAGAGGTTAAGAAGGTTTAGGCATATATGGAGAATGCCAGATGGAAGAGCTACTAAGATAGTATTGGAAGGCAGAGCGCAAGAAACTAGATGAAGGGGGAGACCAAGGAATAGGTGGGAGAAGGCAGTAATGGAAGACATAGCAAGGAAAGGAATAGAAGACTGGAGAAATAAAATCATGAATAAAGGACAATGGAGATTGTTATGCAATGGGCCTAAAGTGGCTTGTAAAAGCTTTATTTATTTATACTGAAAAAATACATAAATTGTAATATTTAAATATTTTTGTATACAATTTATAATTACAATAAAAAAACGACTTTCATTATACCATTATTCCTACTCAACAAAGTATGACACGTATTCAGAATCAGCAAGTTGTCTTTCATGAAATTTATCTTAACCAATAATAAAAGTGGCACAAAATCCAAAACCAAATCTGGCAACCACGTTTTGTACATTAACATAAGATTATCATTTTGTATAAAATGGGCATAACCTAACTTTTCTTAATGACCGACAGCATATTTACAGGGTGAAATTCATCACCCTAACATGGCCTCCTATCTGGCAAATAACTATTGAACGGTTTATATAAGAGTGGCGGCTAACTATACTCCATTTTCTAATTACGCTATTTTAGTGTTAGCAAAGAATATCTATATTCTTTGGTGTTAGGAAATATTTTTGTTATTATGTGTAAAGATTTATGTTTATTTTTTCTTTCGAGGACTTATTGCAAGAGGGGGTCGATAAATTTAATTGAATTGATGTTTGATTTATTATTCTGTGGATTATGTAAAATAGCATTCTGATTAGTGTAATTACGTTTATTATTTTTGTTATTATAAAAACGTATTAATATTTTTTTGTACTATACTTCTTCTCTCACCGTCGAATTGATTGTAAGTGATTGTTGGCAAATTTAAATTTTATTTTATTTAATTGGTGTTGGTTGATTTTTTGTTCTGTGCCACATACAGAACAACGTTGCTTAACTTAAGTTGTTTGTATATCAACAGGTGCAATTTTTCAAATGCTGACATTTACTCATTTAAACATCAGATCTTTATTATCTTGCTTTAACAATGTAAAAGATTTTGTCAGTATTAATATGTTCGATATCTTTGCTGTAACAGAGTCCTAGCTTTATCCAAATATCTGTAACGACCTTGTACAGCTCGATGGCTACTATCTGTTAGATCATTTTCGACCTCGTTAATTTCTGAAGCCGGTTCTGCCCTAAAACCGGCCCTGCCTTAAAACCGATTGTATAATTTAAAGTCATTCAAGCTGCGGCGGCGAATTGCCCGAGCTTGTTTGTATTGCATTGTTTCTCACGAGCCTATTTAGTTTTTTTGGGACCTTGCAATTCATGGTAAATCATTTACAACCTACATATCCGTCGAAATTTTGGTATCAGGTCAGGCTTATTTCTGTTCAGGGTGACGTAATCTATATTCGCACACAGCTCAGCTGCTTTTTTTCGTAGAATTCTTAACGCCGTTAGGGACATTTGATACTAGTCGGTCTTGCGAACAAATTGTCAAAAGGAAGAAAATTTTAGTAGAGCTTTTGTTATTCTGTGCATTATATTTCTGACTTCAGACCTTAATACTGCTTTCCTTTTCAAAGACAGCTTTGTTTTAGTTTATCGATAAGGCAACTCAATCGCCTTGCCTTCCGTAGTACACTGCAAGCTCTTTGGAAATCAGTTTTGATTAATCTGTTGTGCCCAAGTAATAGGGCCACGTTCTGTAAAGCCCAAACCTTCTTTTCGATTAATTTAACTTCTGAATTTAAGACATTTGATACGCCTGGACTTTCCTGACTTGGCAGTTCCAAGTATGTGAGACTTCCTTTGTGCTTTGTTTTAATCGGGGTTTCCCCGAGTTCATGATGCAGTGTTTCCTTTCGTGTTGCAACAAGGAGACGAAAGATTTAGTGTGGATTAGTAAAAGTGATATGGACTCTTCTTTAGCGCGGGGGCAATCTTTAAGCTCCGCGATTTTAAAATTAATTAGTAGCCAGCCTTCAGTTCAGACAGACGTGTTTGTTTTGCACCCTCGGGGGTCGCCTCGGCGATTTGCCGGGGGACCTTTTGTGTTAACCCACTTCGGTGCTATCCAGTTAACTTAATGTTTTGTGAAAGATTTCTGTTCTTTCTCCGCGGGACGTTGTGTGTTCGGCAGTCGTATTTTTTTTTGGGTGGCGTCTTAATGTTTGTTTAACTCAACCCCAGAGTCGGGAACGGAGTTCTTTTGCATCCTGTTGCACATGTAATACAAGACGCCCTATGAAGCCTACTTAATGTGCCCATAGTGAGTGGGAAACTTCTGCTGTTTGCAAATCCAGTTACGTCGCTCCGAAATCCGAATATCTTTTCGTTCCCGGGGGGGACGACCGCATTCATCGTGAATTTACTCTGCCCTCTTTTGGACCGCTGTCTACCGTTCCACTTAACCCTTGGGTCTACCCTGTTCTACACTGCAGGAAGCAGTACCAACCCCAGCGTCCTTTGAAGCACCACCGAGGCTTGGACTTCCAACAGACTACCATGCCTGGGCTAAGGTAAATTTGTACATTGTTAACTATTACTGTTACGCTTATACTATACATGGATATCTCTGCTGTAGGCATGTATTACGAGAGATATCTGTGCTGGGGGTCTTGGCTTCACCGCCCGGACCAAGAGGAGAAAACCTCAATAAAAATCCTAAATCTTACGGCGGGGGACCAGGCTCAAGAGATGCATGGCTGTCTAGAAGATCAGCCTTTCTGGTTCCAAAATCTCCTTTTCGAATGTGTTATGCGACCCGTGCAAAGCAGAGCACCAGCAGGTGTAGGCGCAGGGGTTTATAATATGCTTCATGAACGGAGCCTTCTGGATACCAGGCGCCCTCCAGAAGTATTTAGCCAAACCTCGTACAGTTAAATTAAATATTTACCTGTATGGATTTAACAACTGCTTTTCCACAGTGTGAAGACGACACACTGATGGAGTCATTACCGCTTCTGACCACTGATGCTCAGACTTTGGTGACCGAGACAAAAATGGAACAGTGTGCCTCTACTTCAGAGTTGACAGTCCAGACTTCCAGTCAAGGACAGTCTTCCGAGCAGAAAGAGGCAGCAACCGGAGCGGACATAGCCGATCAACTAGGCAAAGTGTCCCTCAAAAAGGTCCAACTTACAGCCAAGGAACGCAGAGAACGTGCCAAGCGAGCCTGCGAAGCCAAGGGCATTAAGTACGACCCAAACTTTAAAAGAAAGCAGAAGATGGAGAAGAAGAGGGAAGCAGACCCAGCTTCGAAATCTGAAAAACCCGCAACCAACCAGGGACAAAAGAGGCAACCCTCTGACGAAGCCACTCCCTCTCCGGTAAACGCCAAAAAGAGGCCCAGGCAGAAAGTAGACAAGCCGACCTCACCAAAGGCAGGCACCAGCAAGCTTGATTTTGCTGAGGCAGCCACTACGGTGAAGATGGACATCTACCCTGCTGCATATCCAGACGTCAAACTGACAAAGGGACAAGGTGACCTAGTCAGAGACAGTCTGATAAATCTCATCTTCCAAATGGAAGAAGAAGAGAACACACCTCTCTTTACCAGCCACTATCTCGAAGCTGGTACATACGTGGTTGCGTGCAAGGACAAACTCACAAAACACTGGTTAAGTGAGCAAGTACCTAAGCTGCACCCGTGGACCAATGCCAAGCTGGAGGTAAAAGAGCGGGCAAAAGTTATTAACCCCGTCCGGGTAGTGTTCAACGTCCCCAAGTGGTATGACACACAGAAACCCGAGATTATTCTCCGTTTGATCGGAAAACAGAACAAAGGGAAGGCAGATCTCCAGACCGATACCTGGAGAATACTCAACGTCACTCCACTAGAAGATGGCGGTAGAACGTTCTCAGCAATGATAGATGACAGGGTAAAACAAGCACTAACATCCATCAACTGTGTAGCGCACCTAGGCCTCAACAAGGTCACTTTCCTTATCCGCTCCAAGGATAGGAAATAAGCACCTGAAAGTAGTGCAAATTAACCTCCACCACTGCAAAGCAGCCACTGCAAATCTAAGCAGAAAGCTGCTAGCAGATGACATCGATTTAGCACTGATCCAAGAACCATGGATAGTTAAGGGACAAGTCCGTGGATTAGGGGGTGCTAAATGTAAGCTTATTTATAATCATGCAAGTCCTAGAACGTGCATACTTATAAGAAATAATCTAGACTGTTTACCACTAACGGAATTCTGTTCTAGAGACATAACCACAATTAAAATAAAATGGAATAACGATGAAGGTTGTGACCAAGCCATTATAAGCTCCGTCTACCTTCCATCCGATTCCAGGGACCCACCGCCCAGCGAGGAACTAGAGAACCTAGTATCATCTGCCTCCCAAGACGATCTAGACCTCATCCTAGGCTGCGACACAAATTCTCACCACACCATTTGGAGCAGCACCAACTGCAACATTCTAAAAGAGACTCACCTCTTGGTAAGTCACTTTTAGAATTTATCTTAACTAACAATCTAGTAGTAGTCAATAAAGGTAACACTCCAACCTTTTATAACTCTAATAGACATGAAGTTATAGATATTACCATAACCACTATGAGAATTAGTCAATCAGTGAATAAATGGCAAGTTTCAGACGAACCATCACTCTCTGACCACAATTATATAACCTTTGAACTGTCTCAACGGGAAGTAAGCCAAAGAGTTTACTACAACCCAAGAAAGACAGACTGGGACCTATATAAACGAAAACTACAAGAGAAGATAGAACACCTAAAGTTCAGATCTCCCAATAAAGTAGTTTTAGACTCAAATGCTGACCGGTTAAACGAGGCCATGATTGACTCCTTTCAGAGTAGCTGTCCTCTAATAGACCCAAGTCAGCCAAGAGCAAAAAAACACACAAATTGGTGGAATAAAGACCTAGAAAAGACCAGACAAGAAGTCAGACGTCTGTTTAACAGGTCTAAAGCCACAAATAACTGGAAGAACTATCACATGGCTCTCACAGACTATGGCAAAAAGATCAAGGCAGCTAAGATACCAGCCTGGAAAAAGTTTTGCCAGGAGGTGGAGACCACGCGATCCACAGCTAGACTCCACAAAATCATCTCAAAGCAAGCCATGAACCCAGTAGGCACTCTTAAAAAAGAAAGCGGAAAATACACTACAACTGAAGAGGAGACGTTATCTCTTTTGATAAAAACTCACCTACCCGGAGCAGTGGAACAACCTACTCTGGCTGAACCCCTAGGAGGGAAGACTGGGAAACAGCTAAGCGAATAGTCAGCAAAGAAAGGATTAGATGGGCAACTAGCCTCTTCAGTCCTTTCAAATCTGCTGGAAACGACGGCATACGACCCGTAATGCTGCAGAAAGGGATAGATATACTGCTGAACCCACTCAAAGACATGTTCCAAGCAAGTCTTGCCTTAGGCTACATTCTCCAAGTCTGGAGAGTGACTAAGTAGTATTTATCCCTAAGCCTGGTAAGAGCAGCTATACAGAAGCTAAATCTTACAGACCTATCAACCTAACGTCATTCCTCCTTAAAACGTTGGAAAGATTAGTAGACAGGTACTGGAGGGAGGAAGCTCTAACTTCACTCCCGATTTACAAATATCAACATGCTTACCAAACAGGGAAGTCATGTGAAACCGCCCTACACCAACTAGTGGGGAAAATTGAGAGAACCTTGGAGTACAAGGAGTACGCAGTCGGAGCATTTTTAGACATAGAAGGTGCCCTCGACAACACCTCCTACCACTCTATTGAAAGAGCAATGGCAAACCACCAGATCGATAACACCACGATAAGATGGACTATGGCAATGCTCAACACTAGAGTTGTAAAAGTCAAGTTATTTGACAAGGAAAAGACAGTGCAGGCGACAAGGGGATGTCCACAGGGAGGTGTTCTTTCTCCACTTCTGTGGTGCCTCACAGTTGATGAACTGCTGATCCAACTCAATAACACAGGCTACTACAATCAAGGATACGCTGATGACATTGTCATACTGATTCAAGGTAAATACCAAAGAACCGTAGACAATGTAATGAAATCAGCACTAAAGATAAGAGTGGTGTCTAGAGAATAATCTTAGAATTAATCCCATCAAAGCCACTCTCGTCGCTTTCACTCGTAGAAAGAACATCACGAACAGAATCAACATAAAACTGTTTAAGACAAATGTCAACTGGGAGAACGAGGTTAAGTACTTAGGTCTAACAATCGATTCCAATTCCAAACTAACTTGGAACTCCTACTTAGACAAAACAATCACCAGGTGCATACAAACATTAGTAATTGGAAAAAGAGCCATAGGTAGTACGTGGAAGCTCAAACCGGAACTGACCCTCTGGCTGTACAAAACCATGGTTCGACCAATAATTTCATATGGAATAATCGCCTGGTGGCCCAAAATAAAACAAGCAACTGCGATCCACAATATCAGCAGAATACAATATCTTGCTAATGAGTGCATCACTGGAGCCTTTAAAGGCACCTCAGGACAAGCACTGAATTCTATTTTAAATCTGCCAGCTCTGCACATCTTCTTTGAAGGTGAAGCCAGAATGGCAGCCTACAGATTACAAAGTACTGGTCACTGGATGACCGCAGCTAATAATCTAGGACATGGCAAGATCATGTCACACATCAGCAACCCAATATTAGAAATGGGTTCTGATCTTATAATCAAAGCCTATGACTTTGAAAAGAACTTTACTGTACACACAAGTTGGAATCCGGACCAACTACCAACTCCAACAAATAAGAACATTATTTTTTACACTGATGGATCTAAGTTTGAAGGGGGTACAGGCTCCGGTGTGTACAGTACCAATCCTAGAACCAACGAAAAAGTCAGTCTGGGAAAGTTTTGTAACATCTTTCAGGCTGAAGTACAAGCTATTAACGTATGCGCAAACATCAGCATAGAAAAGAAGCTGCTCAATCGAGACATATACATTCTCTCAGACAATCAGGCAGCACTGAAAGCGCTAAACGCTTTCAGTACTTCATCGAGACTGGTCAAGGAATGCAAATCCAAACTTCAAACCTTAAGCCAGGGAAATACAGTAAAATTATGCTGGATCCCAGGTCACCAAGGTATTGAAGGACACGAGACGGCGGACAAGCTCGCAAAAGAAGCAGCCCGTAATGCAATGACCGGTCCAGAACCTGGTCTAAGCATTCAGAAAAACCAAGCCCGCTCAGCCAATAATGAATGGGTCAATACCGCACACCAAATAAGGTGGAGAAACTACAATCAAGCAACACACTGCAAAAGATTGCTAAAACACCACCAAAACCCTGTTGAGACTGAACACAACTCGAATCAAGCAAGTAGTCAGTCTACTAACAGGCACTGGAGCATTCAGAGAATTTATGCACAGGATCAATATCTATAGAGATGAACCTGTTTGCAGACTATGCCAAGAGGATGATGAAACAGCCTATCATATCCTCTTTGAATGCCCAGCATTAGAGCGTAAAAGACACCAACTCGATTGGAGCCTTAACTCTATTGACAACCGCAAGCTACTAGGGGACATTGCAAGTCTAGTAAAAGATACGGATGTCGGCCTGCTAACTTGAAAACTCCCGACAGTACAAAAAGCCCAGAGGGCTGACGTGCGCATGCCAGCAAAAGGCAGTCGTGGAATCTAAACTAATCTAATCTAATCTAATCTAACCTATAAATTCAACTTTAAAGAGATAAGCGATTTGGAGGTTTCCACAGTTATTTCCAAAATAAAGACAAAATCGGTCGAACCTGATGGCGTGGACGTGAATTTAATCAATCTGTGTTTGCCAGTTGTTTTCCATATTTAACACACATAATTACATTTTTCTTAGTTAAGGGTGAATTTCCTTCTACATGGAAGCAAGCCCTAGTTCTTTTTATTTCTAAAAAAGCTGATCCTGCTGAGTTTTACGATTTAAGGCCCAGCGTCGGACTGGCAAAATCTGGCCTACCGGACAAAAATTCCATGTGGCTTCCACTTGTGAATCAATAAACCTACTCCGGATGATGCTCCTTTACTTTTAACTTTGCCACTGTATATGAAGATGTAGTTTTGATATTGTGAAGTACCTTTTCCTCTTTTCTTAGTTTCGGAGAGGGCACAAATATCTATTTTGTGCTGGGTCATCTCGAGTATTATTTCCTGGTCTTTGTTATTGAATGATCGTACGTTCCAGCAAGCAATTCTTAGTTGTTTCTTTGTCCATTCTCGTTTATTCCTTATTCTTGCGTTGGTCGTCGTTTTTTTTATCCGTCCTGTGTCCGAGGCTGGGTTTCCAGTTCTGTGAGCGATATTATTTTTTTACGGAGGGGTAGGCTGCTAACCCGTTCCCTCCAACCCTTTTAGTCGCCTCTTACGACAAGCAGGGATACTGTGAGTCTATTCTGTTCCCAACCCACAACACTACCAAGATACGAGTAAAGAACGGCCTTACAAGAGAAATACAGACACCAACTGGTATCCGTCAGGGAGACAGCCTCAGCCCCCTGCTCTTTAACCTCATAATGGACAAAATTATAGATGCTGTAAAATCAAAACCATATGGCTACAGACTAGGGAACCGCCTAATAAAAATATTATGTTATGCTGATGATGCCGCTCTGGTTGCCGAATCGGAAGACGAATTACAACGGCTGACACATACTTTTAAATTGGAAGCCGAAAAATACAACATGCTGATATCTATAAATAAAACCAAAAGCATGACCATAGCGAAAGAACCACTGCGCTGCAAGGTGGTCATAGATAATAGCAGCATAGAACAAGTTATGTTCTTTAACTACCTAGGGACACGAATTTCAAGCTACGGAGACCTAACGAGCGACGCAAAACATGTAATGTAGCATGCTGTGAGAATGCTTAATTATTTTCAATTAATATCAAGATATCAAAAGGGTATCATGTGATAACAAGTGTAAGAGAATAACGGGTGGCAGTAAATATTAGCAACCAAGAGGTTGTTGACAAGAGTAAAAAAGTTTCTATAATTTAAAAGAATCTCCGTCAAAATAGTCACATTAAAGGTCTAATAATACCTTTAATTGTGAGGATATAATTGCAATTTGATACGTGTTAGTAAGAATAGCCTTCTGCATGATCAAATACTGACCAAGGGGTCAATATTATTCTTCACATAGTGAGTTGGAGATTTATAGAAGCCATTTCAAGTGGTCATTGGTTTACAAGCCATCAGTTTAGTGAGTGTTTGTGTGTTGGGCATGCTGCAATACCGTTCTAAGAAAATATTAAACGGTCAAGTCTGTCTACAACGAGCTTTTATGGGTCCTCATCATCTCCAAGTAGGTGTTTGACGACTTCGATCAGTGTGAAACTGATATTAGAATCACATCGGAAGTACGAGTTCGGCTGTTGAAGGTTAGTGTATTATAGTAACAGTTGGATACGGCAAATTTAGAATTTAAAACTTGTATTTAGATTTAGAGAATCTTAGAATATTAAGTTTTCTAAATTAATATTGTGATTTGAGTACTCGACGTTTTCGATCTTTATAATTAGAAATTTATCATTTTGATCTAGTTATTTTAAAAAGTATTTAACCGCATTTATTGGAAATTTCATTTAATTAAATAATTTTGACAACTTTAATCTGACTATTAATTTGTAATGTCAATTCAAACGTTTAATACACTATAACAGTTAATTAGATTCAAACTCAAGTACTAAGAGTGTGATTTAAATAATTACATTAATATTTATTTAATTATTCAAAGTACAATTCATTAATACAGTATATATATATTTGACATTAACTCATTCAGCTGGGAAGTACAGAGAGTCTCAATTGCTAAATAAGCTGGCTAGCCGAGGTATATTTAAACATGACATAATTTCAAAGTCAATTATGAAAGTATGATATATGTCAATATATGATTCAGTTGAAAGCAACAAGGTAAGTGAGAATTATATACATTATTATTGATATTACTTCTGTGAATTAAGAAAACAGGGTAGATATCACTAATTTTTATTATACATTAAAATCTCCTACAAAAGGGGTGGTGTAATAAACAACAAGTCAATAAAGCAGCAGTCGTATCTGGATATCTCAAGGACACCATATGGAAGAACACTAACATAACAGAAGAATGTAAAACTAGAATATATAAGACATGCGTGAGACCGATTATGACATACGCAGGAGAGACCAGAGCGGACACAGCAACCACCAAAAGACTTATAAGAACCACTGAGATGAAAACTCTAAGGATGATAACAGGAAATACACTCCTCGATAGAAAAAGAAACTCACCCATAAGAGAACAGTGTAAAATAGAAGATGTAGTACGATGGCTCAGACAGCGAAGAAGGCAATGGAACGAGCACATTAACAGAATGGATAATAACAGGATGGCAAAAGTCGCAAGAAACGGAAAACCCCACGGCAAAAGACCCCCAGGAAGACCCCATAAACGATGGCGCGACAGCTGGCAGTCTACATCGCAAGAGCAAAACTAACTAGCTCGGAATCCAGTAACAAACAAGCGTATCGCTTACAAAAAGAAGAAGAAGAAGAAGAAGAAGGCTTCCACTTGTAAAAATAAGAGTAAGGAGGGAGGGTGCAGACCCGTGGCTAATGGGAGTCCCGGGGGTGGGGGGCGGTCGACAAAGCTCTGCCGCAGGCGAAATTTTTATGATTGTAGGGGGCTCGAAGATCCAAAACGCACCCCTCTTACCAGTAATGGCAGGTGAAAGTACAACAAAATCAATAACTACGATAAATAAAACGATGGAGGAACAAAAAACAATTTTTTGAAAAAGAAATTGTGTCTAAATTTTGGCCTCCAAACTGGATTGGCTTACCGGCATTTACCCGTTTGCCCGGTGGGCTAGTCCGACACTGTTAAAGCTTATAAACATCTTGTCCGTGTTACCTAAAGTTTTCGAACGGGGTTATTAATACTCAATTGTTAGTTCACCTTAACACATAGAAAATCTTGCCGTATGTGCAGTCCAGATTTCGCTCAGAGCATAGTTGCACCACCGCGCTCCTTAATGTAACTGTTGATATTTCAAATTTATTGATTAAGGTGATATGGTCTCTGTTACTGTTAGTTTATTTTAAGGCGTTTGGCATGATCAATCCTGAGCTCTTACTTGCAATTCTTCATCATATAGGAGCTAATAGCAGTGCTTTGAACTTTTTTAATAGTTATATTTCTAGTAGAATACAAGTGGGCAACATTTCAAACATCATCTAACAATCTATACAGGTCACGTGTGGTGTGCATCAAGGATCAATTCTGGGCCCCACCCTTTATGCTTAGGGTCCCGAGTGGTGTAGCTTGAACAAGCGTCCACGTTCGATCAGCAGAGTTAAGCAACGATGTCTCTGGTCAGAACTTGGATGGGAGTTCCACGGCTGCATCTCTCGGCGCCTCGTGGTACGGCTATCACGGAAAAAAGTTGGTCCCGGCGGTCATACAACATCATGACAGTCGTTAGTGGGTTGGAAGTCCTCATAACTGCACAGCGACGCCTATAATTGGCCTAACGGCTGTTGGCTGAGTGTGAATTAAATAAATAAATAAATAAATAAATAATTTACTTTTAAATTATTAACTTTGTTAACTTTTTTAAATACCATTTTTATGCTGATGATTGATGATACTCAGCTTTACCTTAATTTCTCACCGAGCGAAACTCAGAGTGCAACCGCTCTTATAAATAGAGATCTCAAGAATCTAGTAACTGTATCTAAAACCCACTGCATTAAAATAAATCCTGTCAAATCATGCTTTATAATATTTGGGAATCGCAATCTAAAATCAACAATTGGGACTGAATTAAATCTTGTTGTGGATAGAAATAGGATTGGGTAACAACATTCGTTTTAACACCCATATTACTAAGCTTGTTAGCTATATTTATCTATAAATTCCTTTACCTACCTTTAGGTCATCGCTATATCTCTTAGTTAACAATCGATCACTATAAAAGTATATTTGAGGCCCGTCTCTAGCATCAGTGAAGACGTCGCGGATTCTAGTTTATGATGTTATAATTGGCGCCAACAAGTTAAACTCAAATATACTGATATAAGCCAAGAAACTTGTAACTTCACTTTCTATCAACTAATAACAATACGATTATTGAACTCCCTATCAAAATGAAAGAAAGCAATACTTGTAACTAGTTTTATTACTACTCGAACATTACTACCATCGATCAGACAATTAGCATCTTTAATATTACTACCTCACGCAGGGTACCCTAAATAGCGTAAATTAAACCGCTCGTAAGTTTAATGGTTACACAGTTTTTATATGCAAAAATATCATCAGATTCTAGCTAAAACACTTATCTTTGTGCCGATATACTCGCAGACATTTAATACGTCCCGTTACTCCTATTACATGTCAGCTTGACAGGTTCCAACCTCGGCTGTCATTCGCTATACCTCGACCCCTAATACTGCGGTAGATTAGTTTTCCAAGATTTTCCGCCTAATAGTTGTTGCTATAAATCGAATTTCCAGGTAACAAAAGGCAAATTCCACATTAAACTACATACCCTGTTCACAGGCAATAAACTTCGCAATCGTTGTATTCGTGTTTCCCAGATCGCTTCATAGCTTGAATATAAATATTCATTGGAAAAATGACATCCGCTTAATGAACTCCCTTACAGGAACGGCTGGCTAGTAACCCAATTCTTTACTATCACCAAACCATATTAAATGGCGAGATTGTCATTTACATCCCACGAAAACTCTTGCCTTTTTTAAAAGCTGATATACAAATTTTTTCTCAAACAAACAAACGTTGTTATTATCTCTTCCCTAGCAACGAACAAAGCCAATCTGATATTAATTTTATCGCGTCACTCTCACTAGATTCCTCATTCAACACTAGTATTAATATCAAATGCTTTTGACACGTAACAAACTCCCCCCTTACCAGAAAGGAAAAATTTCAACGAAATTTTTAACTAAATAAAAACTTTATCCTAAAAGGATACATATCTATACGCTAGAGAGTCAGTAAACCGTCTGGCATAAGACGTCTCTAACAATTAATCTAAAAAAAAAAACCCAATACCCACACCACAAACAAGCAACTACACTGTAGAGACGGTGATGACCCCAGGAGGAACCCAGGACCAGATCAACCCCACGACAAGGATCAAGATTGTTCGTCGCTGCTGGATGTAAATGCTGCGCCGGTGAACAACCCTGTAACAACCTGTCGTGAAGAAGCTCCACCCCCATGAACCCCACAAAATCACTCCAAATCCCTACAGCGTACCCCCCCTGACAACTTCCAATAAACCACCGAGGCGGAAGCACACCTCCACACAGTTTCAGGTACTGTCAGACCGAAAATAGTTAAGCCAAAACAAAGAATAACCAGGATCTTTTTTTTGACAACCCTGGGGAGAAAGCAACCCCAGTGAAAGAGGGTTAAAGAAACCAGAAAAGTGAGAGGCAGAAGCCAACATCCACACAACTCTCATACGCTCCGACGGAGGGATCCTTCAGCGCCCCGAACGGCCTGAAGAAAATCCCCACCAATCTTCATCCACATCCAACAATCACTCATCACCAGAGATTTCATCCGCACCAGATCAAAGAGAAATAAAAGAAAACAAATTGTCATTCATCTAAGTAAACAGTTCATTCAAAACAAAATCGACATTCACTACATTACAAGAGAGAAATATAGACAAAGCTTTAAGAAGAAAAGAAGGCGAAGAATGAAGGACTGGTCATCTTAAAAATTTTGTATTGTAGGGAAACACCCTATATCCCCAAACTCCAAGGGATACCTAAAAGAAACGAAGAAGTTGTACTTCTTTAACGATTAATCTCGTTACCCTTATGTCCCCTTAGGAAAAGCAGGATAACGTAACGCTCTTCCAATACAATCAAAAAGAAAACCATCCATTAACATTTCCCAACAGGGAACTCCGTATACGTTATACCCAAAAGAGAGAAAAGAACAAGATATTAAAGTTTCCCAAATAGTGTCCTTCCCGACTGTGCCCTTCCAACCACCCTATACCTTAAAATGGGGAAAGAACAAGATATTAAAAGTTCCCCAAAGAGTGACCTACCCTACTGTGCCCTTCCAACCACCCTATACTTTACACGAAATTCAATAACAGCTGGAATAGCCAATCACAGCAGCAGATCATACCAAAGACTTCATTCGGCAACAACGGCTCAAAAGGAAACTAAAGGACATTCACTCGGGGACAGAGGCAGGTCCCATAAATCCGGATCAAGCCGATACTCTAAATGAGTAAACGAAACCGTTCTCCAACTCCAAGCATGACCAAAAGCGAAACCAAAACAAGGATTCGAGACTCACTTGTGGATCTAAATCCGCGTAAGCGAAATGGATACCGAAAAAAAAACTCACACAATACACATGGTAATAATAATAATGGTGAGGCACTAACACCCCATGAAGGAGCTTGGCCTGCAAGGCGAAAGGTTAGAGCTTCCGTATCCTCGCTCTCACACCCGACTGTCGCGTGTCAAATTCATGACACGTGGTGATGTGGTGAGCACCACGCATTAGACAGCCGCATTATTACCCCTTGTTCTTTCGAACTCAGGTTCCCAATTATTTAAAGCGACTGGGTAGGCCGCCCGCCAGGCATCGATCTGGGATTTGAACTCCAGACTTCCGCGCCGCAGTCCGATGCTCTAACCATCTGAGCCACGCTGGCGCTACACAATACACATAGCTGAAGGTAACCATACAACAACAGCTACGCCACCAAAATCCCAAAAAGATATCCAACAAAACCCAACAAGCTAACTCAAACCTACGCTAAAGCGAAAGATGAACTTCACTCGACACGAATGCAAGTCAAACCACACAATGAACCCAACAGCTATCTGCAAGCTACTCCAGTGTTATTATAGGAAGAACTAGATGAAATAGCTCCCTACAGTGACCTTCCCTGCAATGCCCAACCAACCACCCTATACTTTACAAGAGGGAAAGCAAGATAAAAATGCTCCCTAAAGTGACCTTCCCTACAGTGCCCATCCAACCACCCTATATGAAATATAAACCCAATCAAAAGAAAGGAGAGAATATTCCACAACCGCAAGTTCACACAAAACCACAATCATACTAACGATCCAGCTGAAGGCTGACCGACACCAAAAGAACCACACACCAATGCACTGCTAGAGCTCTATACCATAAAACGACTACATAAAAAAAACCCGAAGAAACAAAGTCTATCAACACACACAGAAACCACCAGAAGATCGAAAGCGGAAGAAATAACAGAAGAAGAACCAATTACATTAGTCGAAGGAAGGGACAATGTATTGAGAAAAGAATTAAGTTCCAATTTACCAAGCCAGCCAGCAACCCAATGACAAATAACCAGTCACAAAGACTCCGGGAAATCGTCCCATAACAGTACCCAAGACCCAAAAATCCGCATACCAACGGAGCTTCATCAGGTCCAATTAACAATTCACCAATCTCTGAAGCTAAGGGATAATGGTACACACAATTCAAAGGTATGCTGCCGCCATTACATCACCAAACCGTTTTCTCAAACATGTCTAACATCGTTACACAACAAGGAATGAGAATCACCCCCAGGAAAAATAGATACTACTCAATTCGGGGACACAAAAACAGCCACCGAAGGAACCACCACAAACCTAATCTCGATAACTAAAGAGCTAATCGACGATTCAGAAATCATAATCAACAACCTATCTTACCCAACGGGCGTACTCGAACCTCATCAGAAACAAAGGAAAATAAAATTGAAGATCCAACAAATAATAACTACCATAATCAAAACTAGGAAGATGGTTTGAGAGACGTGATATCTGCATAAGCAAAATCTCCCAAACACACCAACACCAAGCCACGTTATCTTACCAACAAACCAGAAGAAGATGAAAGAGCCAATCGAAGAACTGTATGCCAACCCAAACTAGAAAGATGTACTGAGAGACCTAATAATCATCAAGGATTAAAAGAAAACCGCAGAGCGAATCCCTCAGACACACCAAAATCGAACCCACATCACAATCAACACCCCAAAAAGAAAAGGAAAAGAAGCAATCAACTACACCACGCCAACCTAACTAGAAGGAGGCTTATAAATCCCGCAAGAGCAAACTGCTCCAAACACATCACCATCACACTCATAACAGAGTTATCACCAAACTAAGAAGAAGACACAAAAAAAAACTCAAACACACTAAACCTTTCACACATACATTCAATTAAAAAAAAAATCAAGCACATCAAACCACCAGGACTCTAACATTCAATGAAGAAAAACTCAAGCACATTTGGCCAGCATATCCTCGAGGTTCCGTCAATGAAAATCGCAATCATTCAATGAAAAACTCTAAAAGATAATTCATCATGATACCTGAATAGCGTGATGTCTTCACCATTCATACAAATGAAAATAAAAGCAGTCTTTATAAACATACACACAGAGCTCCTAAATCTAACATGCAACACACCCACTGAATCAAATAAAAATAAAACCAGCAAGAATTAAATGTCCAATTATAAAATATCCAAATAAGATACTACTTCCACAAATCAATAAATAAATCGACAAAGGCTCGCTCTCTTATTTCACCTACGGCAAGGTACTACCTACATTAGCTTTGTACTACTACGAGTACTATACTTGTTAAAACCACAAATAAACAATCCACATTAATCCAAAACAATCCCGTATTAAACACAAACCCTAAAGTTTAATTTCAATCTGATTATCCAAAACAAACTACTCAAAATTTTGCCAAGTAGGTATACCGTTTTATGTATTATTCTCAAAGTAATTCTTTGGTTTGTCACGTTCTGACGATATTTTTCCACTTACATAAACGAGTACAGAAAGTTATGTATAACTATTGTCAGTATTGCTCCTTTCTATTATAGTACGACCTAAAGGTATATGTTCCAAACTATAGCCGCTCGTTAGCTCTTCAAAAATCTTATTAAAGCCCCCGTTGGGTGCCAAACTTGTTAGCTATATTTATCTATAAATTCCTTTACCTACCTTTAGGTCATCGCTATATCTCTTAGTTAACAATCGATCACTATAAAAGTATATTTGAGGCCCGTCTCTAGCATCAGTGAAGACGTCGCGGATTCTAGTTTATGATGTTATAATTGGCGCCAACAAGTTAAACTCAAATATACTGATATAAGCCAAGAAACTTGTAACTTCACTTTCTATCAACTAATAACAATACGATTATTGAACTCCCTATCAAAATGAAAGAAAGCAATACTTGTAACTAGTTTTATTACTACTCGAACATTACTACCATCGATCAGACAATTAGCATCTTTAATATTACTACCTCACGCAGGGTACCCTAAATAGCGTAAATTAAACCGCTCGTAAGTTTAATGGTTACACAGTTTTTATATGCAAAAATATCATCAGATTCTAGCTAAAACACTTATCTTTGTGCCGATATACTCGCAGACATTTAATACGTCCCGTTACTCCTATCACATGTCAGCTTGACAGGTTCCAACCTCGGCTGTCATTCGCTATACCTCGACCCCCAATACTGCGGTAGATTAGTTTTCCAAGATTTTCCGCCTAATAGTTGTTGCTATAAATCGAATTTCCAGGTAACAAAAGGCAAATTCCACATTAAACTACATACCCTGTTCACAGGCAATAAACTTTGCAATCGTTGTATTCGTGTTTCCCAGATCGCTTCACAGCTTGAATATAAATATTCATTGGAAAAATGACATCCGCTTAATGAACTCCCTTACAGGAACGGCTGGCTAGTAACCCAATTCTTTACTATCACCAAACCATATTAAATGGCGAGATTGTCATTTACATCCCACGAAAACTCTTGCCTTTTTTAAAAGCTGATATACAAATTTTTTCTCAAACAAACAAACGTTGTTATTATCTCTTCCCTAGCAACGAACAAAGCCAATCTGATATTAATTTTATCGCGTCACTCTCACTAGATTCCTCATTCAACACTAGTATTAATATCAAATGCTTTTGACACGTAACAAGCTAATCCAAAAAGCATATTTCAATCTAAAACTTTTATACTTTAATAAAAATATCTTTAATGTTTATCTAAAAATTATGCTTTGTGATAATTTGGTTCTATCTCACTTCAATCGTTACAGTCAGATTTACGGTAATATCTAAAATTCCTGTTTACGTTTTATCTATGGCATTAAAAAAAAGATCAAATTTTTTACAAACTAGCAGATGCAAATTGGTTAAATATGATAAATAGACGTACGTTGCAAGCTGCTTGTAATACAAAATTATCAACAAGAAGGTTCCTACCTATGTTTTCTAACGTTTAAGCTTTCGTACAGAAGTGCACAATTTGAATTTAAGGTACAGGGGTTTATTGACTCCTCCAGTGCGCAAAACTGTACTCTTTGAGAAATCCTTTTCATATAATATAGTTTCTGAGTGCAATAGTAGGCTCCACAGCATTGAAGCAGTTTCTTCACAAGCCTTTTAATATAAGTTAAGGTATCTGTTACAGTCAGATCAGTAAATAAAGTTTGATCTGTTGTTACCTATATGTTTAGCATGTGCTAAATCGCTACTACTGCGCGAGGAAGAGCAAAAGGCACTTAGTGCCTTTCTGAATGCACGCCATTTAGTCTTTCTTGTACTTTAATTATGTTGCGATTTATCTCATGAATTTTACCAATATGTACATGTTTTTCTATGTAAATGTAAATATTATCAGAACTAATAAAAGCCGTTATTATTATTATTATAAATTAACATGCACATTCTCAACCAATGTTGGGGTTATAACCCGTCCCGGATTCAAGAATCAAAAGGAGTGGGCTAATCATTGATTCATGTATTGTCCAGTAAGAATTTCCTCACTATGTGGCATGTCCTAAGTAGGACTACTTTCTGAATGTTGATAAAGGTGTGCAGTCCTAGACTTGTGAGGTTCTATTCCATGGTTTTTGAAATATGTCCGGTTGATGATACGATAATCGGTATTACAGGAACCTTATTCAGTTGCCACATTTGCTGTATCTCCATGACCAGCTCTGCGTATTTGGGCGTTTTCTCCCTATATTTGTCCAGCATGTTGTTATTGTTGGGTACAGCCACATCTATCAGGTAAGCTGTTTTCGTTTCCTTGTTTACCAGTACAACATCAAGCCGATTATTTGTCACCTGTCTATCAGTAATAATTGCCCGATCGTAGTAGAGTTTAAAGGAACGATTTTCAAGGACTGTGCTTGGCTGGTACTTGTAATAGGGTAAATAGATGTTAAGTAGCCCATATTTATAACTAACTTATGGTGTAGGATGTTGCACACCTGGTTGTGTCGCTGAAGGTAGTCGATATTGGCCAAGTAGGTGCAGCCAGAAGTTATGTGCTGTATTGTCTCTGATTTCTCGTTACATTTTCTGCACTTGTTTCTGCACGGTTTCAATGAATCGGTCTTTAATGATAAATTTGGCGTAATTTCGAGTGTTGATTACTTGGTCTTGTATAGCCATCACAAATTCTTCTGTTTCTGGAAATAGTAGACCGTCCTTAAACCACCTGTTTGATGCCTCCTTGTCTATATGGGGCTGGTTCAGATCGTTGTGATGAAGTCCATGCAATGCCATTTGTGCCCATTGGTTTTGTTTTTCGACATCAGAAAGAGATCTGAAATCAATGTTGGCACTGGCAAGATTAAGGGGAGTGTATGATTTGTCACTTAACAGCGTAATTCGGTGCAATCTTGATGTTTGTGCCTTGCTGTTAAAGAACGCTCTCAATTTCACCAGCTGCCTGGAGTGCTGATTGGCCAAGTCAATAAGAGATCTTCCTTCTTCTTTACTCGGTAAAGTCATTCGAAGAGTTGATGCTCTTGGGTGATGCGCATTGTACTTAGTCATCATTGTTCGAGTAATCCGCTGTAGTTGTTCTAGATCTGTGTTGGTCCACTTCAAAACCGCAAAACTGTAGGTCAGAACAGGTATAGCATAGGTGTTGATTGCTGTAATAAGATTCCTTACGTTCAGCTCTGTCTTTAGGAGAACACGTATTCGTTACAGGTACTGATCCTTCACCCTTGATATTCCTTGTTTGTTTTAAAGTAGTCTAGCTTGTTGAAAACCATGATATTTGTAAGTTTCTTTTTCGTTCATAGCCTGAACTATGTCTCCATTTGGGAGTGCAACCTCGCCATTAATGACTTTGTCTTTTTCGATGGTCAAGACTTTACATTTTTCCATTCCGAATTCCATACGAATGTCTTTGGAGAAAGTGTAAGTCACGTCAATCAGGTTCTCCAACTGTTTATGGGTGCTACCATACAGCTTAATGTCATCCATATACAGATGATTGGAGATAGTCTGGCATTATTATTATTATTAGATACATTGGCATTAGAACTGGGGTGCATGTTGACAGTCTACGTATGCCCCATATCTCCATGTCCACGTGTGCCTCAAATTACAACTTGTAGGTTAGAAATTATTTATAAGAACGCGATGGTTTCGTAGCCAAAACATTTTAGCTAGAAAAACATCTAATTACGGCTTATAAACATAAACTGCTAAATGTAGTGTATATATATATATATAAATAATGTACTTACTTGAATATCACACACGAATGTATCACTCATAAAATTACTTTGACACCACTAAAACACGTTTTCAACTGCAACACAAGAAGTAATAATATTTAGGAGTCGTAACTTAGCTGCTATTTCCAATACAATCAGAGACGTCTAGGAGATTTTTTTCGATTTTATTCATACTGTCTATAGCGGAAAGCTCTAGTTGTCCACATATACCCCTTGTCCACATGAGCCTTCTTCTCCCCTACTTAATTCTACCAGTAGGTAATCCATCATTACCTTTTTCTATATGAAAATGTCAGTGAAACAATTAACGGCTTCCCCGCTTCTCCATGCCAGCTCTACAGCAACAATGAGGTAAAACTTGCGTTGAAAACCTTCTGGTGTCCTCATTTCATAAATATATTATTTTGTCGGTTTCATTTGCACTTAGTGACATTGAGCTAATTTTTATTTTCTTAGGCATTTTTGTAAAATTCTGCTCCTTGCATTTTGGGCGTCACGGGCTTGTTTAAAAGCAATATTATTAAAAGGGTCCAGTTTCCTGTTATACTCGTTATTAAATTTTTCTTGAAGCAACTTCGCTGAAATGTCCCATATCGTTTTTAATGTAGACTCGTTATATGCTTCACCATTTTGTTGTCCCATGTTCGCAATCCAGTCCTTTAAAATATCCCCTAGTTTCTACTAGAGTCCCTATATATACAAGAGTTGGGACATGTAGGGTGACTAGTTTTGGATCCACAAATCATGAAGTAGGTACCTGATTTTTTCAGATTTTAAACTTTATGCATACTTCTTTTAACTAAAACAAACGAAATATTTCTTTGCTACATTACATAGTCCTTGATTTGTGGATTCAATTGCTTATCTCTTAGTACATATAGGAACTCTAGATTCTTCTCTGGTATACCGCCATGCATTAAAAACTTTTTCTTGTCGCAGAATTCGGTGAAAAGCTTCTATACGTACTTTTACTGTTTTTCGTATTTGTTGGTGTCGTTTCGTCTATTAACTTAAGCATCATCCGTTCCGTATTGTTTTTCGCTCATTTTTACTCCCCTCGTCTGAAAGATGAAAGAAGTATTGTAATCACGAAAAAATCACCTTCCTAGATTTCCTCAGATCTTCACGTTTCAGGGTCCCTAGATGACGAAAAACAGGTTTTTTCAATGTCGTCTCTCTCTCTGTCTGTCTGTTGGCGGTACAGCTTAAAAAATATTTGTGGGAGAAAGACGATATTTTGCATTCACATTATATATCTACCTGGAATGAAACCGGGAAAATTTCGTACAAATATATGCACGGTGAGCACCTCAAAAAAATTTTTGTTTGTTTATTTTTCATTCAACTTAGTAATAAATAGATACAGGTAATAATTTGTACACAGTGCGGGCTTTATTCTTGCCAAAAATGGAAGCCAATAGATACAGAAGAACTTTTTTACGATATAAAAACGAGGCACAAATTAGCGCGTTACAAGTATAGCTGCGACGCAGGAAAGGTCGGTGCTAGTGGAGCAGGTAGAAATTTCCCGGTCCCTTACAGATCTCAGAAACGTTGTGGGCTGCCGTTCGAATTCGACCACCGGTAACGTTTGTTTTTATTTGAACATTTATTTAATCTATTAGAAACGTGAAGATATTTTTACTCCTAACTCAATTTGATTTTTAATAGCTATTTATATATCAAGGGAGCAAAGTGTATAATTTCCTCCCGCGGGCAAAGTTTGCGGCCCGACGCAAAGCGGAGGGCCGTAATTGCACGAGGGAGGAAATTCACTTTGCTCCCATGATATATATATATGGTTTTTTCGACTCGCTAAAGAATGAGACTTGCTATTTTTTTAATTAAAGAATATCAAAATACGTGTGGCATTTTGGGTATATTGCTAATCAGGTCATCTATGTAATGCGATCAACAAACAACGATTTGTTGTGAGTGAAAATAGAGTGCTAGTGAAAACAAACAAACCGACGAAACATATTTTGCAGTAGATGTCAAACTATTATAAAAATGTGTAGCAGCGGTGACGACGATTCAGATTTGCCCCCTGATATTGCAGAAGAAGAAAATGCTGCAACATTGGATTGGTTACCGGAAAAGTCAAAGGAAAAGTAGCGGTGTAGGAAAATATTGACATCAAAAACCCAAAATTGATTGCATTACTAAAGCGTCGGGCTGCAGGTTACAGGCCAAAGAAACCCGAAACATTCACGCGTGGAGATCTCAACTGATTTTAATTGGAAGCTCCAGATGAGTACCTACTGATGAAGGTATTAAATACAAAATTGTTATAAACAAGAGTGCTCCGTTTTAAAATAATTGTTATCCGTTACAGCTTGTCCTGGTCATAGCTATCTCAGGTGCCCGTCGGTATGACGAACTCACCAAATTTAATATCAGCGATATTGGAGCAAAAGACGGAATTTTAATTATTCAAATCCCAGATTCGAAAACAACAAATGCAAGCGCCTTTACTGGCCATTGTCTAAGGATGATTCAGCTACACCTTTAGTGGATGCTTGAGCAAACATTTTAAGCATCAAACGTCACGGGGGGTGAAAGTCCACGTCTGTCGCTGAAATTTATGTGGCTTGAGTCAATTGCAAGTTAAGTGCAAGCCTCGAATCAATTATAGGAGAAACATTCGGTAAGAATCTAGTTTAGCGACCAACTCCGATCGACATGTGCTATACACCATTCGACGCGTCTCGTCGAGCTGAACAATATTGTCCATGGGGACAATCGGGGCAGACCAATGGTTACTGAGATACAGCACTCTAAAGTTTTTTTTTTATAAATTTTTTTCTTCGTGGAAAACACTCTGGAGAGTTTGGCGGGGCGCCGCGCAGCATTTCGCGCAGCGTACCTAACCGAAGGCTAATAACAAGTCACACTGTGCGCCACCTAACCTAACCTTACCTAACATAACCTAACTTAACCTAATCTAGTTTAACGACCAACTCCGATCGACATGTGCTATACACCATTCGACTCGTCTCGTCGAGCTGAACAGTATTGCTGCTGGGGACATTCGGGGCAGACCAACGGTTACTAAGCTACAGCACTATAAAGTTTTTTTTCTAAACCTTTCTTGTGGAAAATACTCTGAGGCCTTCGGCGAAGCGCCGCGCAGCGTACCTCACCAAAGGCTCATAACAAGTCACAATGCGCGGCACCTAACCTAACCTAACCTTACCTAACCTAACCTAACCTAACCTTACCTTACCTTACCTTACCTAACCTAACCTAACTTTACTTAACCTAACCTTACCTAACCTAACCTAATCTAATCTAACGTAACCTAACTTAACCTAACCTAACCTAACTTAACCTAACTTAACCTAACCTAACCTAACCTAACCTAACTAGAGCTGACCTAACCTAACCTAACCTAACCTACCCTAACCTAACCTACCCTAACCTAACCTAACCTAACCTAACCTAAACTTACCTAACCTAATCTAACCTTACCTAACCTAACCTAACTTAACCTAACCTAACCTAACCTAACCTAACCTCACCTAACCTAACCTAACCTAACCTTACCTAACCTAACCTAACCTAACCTAACCTTACCTTACCTAACCCAACCTAACCTAACCTCACCTAACTTAACCTAACCTAACCTTATCTAACTTAACCTAACCTAACCTACCCAAACCTAACCTAACCTAACCTAACCTAACTTCACCTGACCTAACCTAACCTAACATAACCTACGCTAACCTAACATAACCTAACCTAACCTAACCTAACCTATCCTAACCTAACGTTACCTAAGCTAACCTCACCTAACCTAACCTAACCTAACCTAACCTAACCTACCCTAACCTAACCTAACCTATCCTAACCTAACCTAACCTTACCTAACCTAACCTAACCTAACCTAACTTGACCTGACCTAACCTAACCTAACCTAACCTACCCTAACATAATCTACCCTAACCTAACCTAGCCTAACTTAACCTAACCTCACCTACCCTAACCTAACCTAACCTATCCTAACCTAACCTAACCTTACCTAACCTAACCTAACCTAACCTAACCTAACTTGACCTGACCTAACCTAACCTAACCTAACCTAACCTACCCTAACCTAACCTACCCTAAACTAACCTAACCTAACCTAACCTTACCTAACCTAACCTAACCTAACCTACCCTAACCTAACTTAACCTAACCTAACCTAACCTTATCTAACCTAACCTAACCTAACCTACCCAAACCTAACCTAACCTAACCTAACCTAACCTAACTTCACCTGACCTAACCTAACCTAACCTAACCTAACCTACCCTAACCTAACATAACCTAACCTAACCTAACCTATCCTAACCTAACCTAACCTTACCTAACCTAACCTCACCTAACCTAACCTAACCTAACCTAAGCTACCCTACCCTAACCTAACCTAACCTAACCTAACCTAACCTTACCTAACCTAACCTAACCTAACCTAACCTAACCTACCCTAACCTAACCTAACCTAACCTAATCTAACCTCACCTAACCTAACCTAACCTAACCTAACCTTACCTAACCTAACCTAACCTAACCTAACCTACCCTAACCTTACCTAACCTAACCTAACCTCACCTAACCTAACCTTACCTAACCTAACCTAACCTAACCTTTTTTTTTGTTTAATGGATGTAGAAATTTTTAAAAAGACTTGTGTTATCCGACTCACTAAAACCACACCCTTAACAGATACCTGTTAGTTCTGGTGATCTGCTGTTCCCCCATCGCCAGGGCTACGCTCTCTCCCTATTTCTCCTCCGCAGTCTTTTTCTTGCGGTCCCTTCGTGTGTGTTTAACCCTTGGCGCGAGGAACATCGATTCTCGTCCGCTCCGTTGCATTTTCCTCTGCTCGGAGAACTTAGTGCAGAGGGAATCCGGTCTTTGCGTTCTAATCGTGTCCCGCCCTTCCCCTATTCTTCCTTTCTCTCCGCTTTGCTCTGTCGCTCGCCTAACCTAACTTAACCTAACCTAACCTAACTTCACCTGCCCTAACCTAACCTAACCTAACCTAACCTAACCTACCCTAACCTAACCTAACCTGTCCTAACCTAACCTAACCTTACCTAACCTAACCTAACCTAACTTCACTTAACCTAACCTAACCTAACCTAACCTAACCTAACCTACCCTAACTTAACCTAACCTAACCTAACCTATCCTAACCTAACCTAACCTATCTAAACCTAACCTAACCTCACCTAACCTAAACTAGCCTTACCTAACCTTACCTAACCTAACCTAGCCTACCCTAACCTAACCTAACCTAACCTAGCCTACCCTAACCTAACCTAACCTATCCTAACCTAACCTAACCTAACCTAACCTAACCTAACCTTATCTAACCTAACCTAACCTTACCTAACCTAACCTAACATAACCTAACCTAACCTAACTTAACCTTGCATAACCTCACCTGACCTAACATAATCTAACCTAACCTAACCTAACCTAACCTAACCTACCCAAACCTAACCTAACCTAACCTATCCTAACCTAACCTAACCTAACCTAACCTATCCTAACCTAACCTAACCTAACCTAACCTAACCTTACCTAATCTAACCTAACCTTACCTTACCTAACCTAACCTTACCTTACCTAACCTAACCTAACATAACCTTACCTAACCTAAGCTATCCTAACCTAACCTAACCTAACCTAACCTATCCTAACCTAACCAAACCTAACCTAACCTAACCTTACCTAACCTTACCTTACCTAACCTAACATAACCTAACCTAACCTATCCTATCCTGACCTAACCTAGCCTAACCTAACCTTGCTTAACCTCACTTGACCTAACAGAACCTAACCTAACCTAACCTAGCCTAACCTAACCTAACCTACCTAAACCTAACCTAACATAACCTTACCTAACCTAACCTAACGTAACCTAACCTATCCGAACCTAACCTAACCTAACCTAACCTAACCTATCCTAACCTAACCTAACCTAACCTAACCTCACCCAACCCAAACCAACCCAACCCAACTCAGCTCAACCCAACCCGACCCAACCCGACCCAACCCAACCCAACCCAACCCAACCCAAACCAATCCAAACCAACCCAACCCAATTCAACCCTACCCAACCCAACCCAACCCAACACCAATGATTTAACATAAACATATTTTAAAGCGAACGCGCCATAGACTTAGTGGGACATTTTAATTTTTACTGTGCTGTATCTCGGTAACCGTTGGTCTGCCCCGAATGTCCCCAGCAGCAATATTGTTCAGCTCGACGAGACGAGTCGAATGGTGTATAGCACATGTTGATCGGAGTTGGTCGCTAAACTAGATTAGGTTAAGTTAGGTTATGTTAGGTAAGGTTAGGTCAGGTGGCGCGCAGTGTGACTTGTTATTAGCCTTCGGTGAGGTACGCTGCGCGAAGTGCTTTGCGGCGCCCCGCCAAAGGCTCCAGAGTGTTTTCCACGAAGAAAAAAGTTTATAGAAAAAAAACTTTAGAGTGCTGTATCTCAGTAACCATTGGTCTGCCTCGAATGTCCCCAGCAGCAATATTGTTCAGCTCGACGAGACGCGTCAAATGGTGTATAGCACATGTCGATCGGAGTTGGTCGCTAAATTAGATTAGGTTAAGTTAGGTTATGTTAGGTAAGGTTAGGTTAGGTGGCGCGCAGTGTGACTTGTTATTGGCCTTCGGTTAGGTACGCTGCGCGAAACGCTGCGCGGCGCCCCGCCAAACTCTCCAGAGTGTTTTCCACGAAGAAAAAAATTTATAAAAAAAAAACTTTAGAGTGCTGTATCTCAGTAACCATTGGTCTGCCCCGATTGTCCCCATGGACAATATTGTTCAGCTCGACGAGACGCGTCGAATGGTGTATAGCACATGTCGATCGGAGTTGGTCGCTAAACTAGATTCAAGCCAAACATTCTTAGAATACTGTGAAATAAAGTTTTTTTAAATGCAATTTGACATTTTTGAAATTTACTGTCAATTTTAATGTACCTATTAAATTTAATCATTAATAGCTACAGTTTCTATGGAAATTACTTTACCTCCCGTGGGAATTTTTGTTTACTTTACCTCCCGTGTGAGGTAAAGGCATCCTTTGCTCCCTCAAATTAGGGAGAAAAAGATCATTTTCTATAGAGCGAGGCGAAAATAGTATATTATACATCAAGGTAGCGAAGCGCAGTATTATAACCTGAGCGCATATTAGATACTGAGCACGCAGCGCGAAGTATCTAAAGCGCGAAGGTTATAAGAGGATTCGCTACCGTGGTGTATATACTATTTTTTGCACTACCAAACGGCTTAATACCTAAATTCCAAACAAATTTCGAAAATATTTTAACTGTCAACCTGACAATACAGCTCTTTAAAACGTCAAAATTAAAATAGTCATATTTGGTAACTTAGCAATTTAGTAGTTACTACGGTGAAAATTGTTTATTTTACTTTCTCTCCCTTGGTGGAGAAAATCAACTTCACGACCTAAAAATAGGCCAATAACGGTGCGTTCTGAGACCTGTAGTGCAAAAAATCATTTATTGTCACAATGTTGACGAGGGAAGTTCTGAGTAAAGCCTTTTGCAGATTTTTACTTTTATTGTAAACAAACAAGCCAAGTTAAATTGACAGATTGATTATGTTTGACAAAACAAAAAGTAATTTCATAGGTAGCTACAAAATTTTATTTGACAGAAAAACCAGGTTGTTATCACATATAATCTCATAGGAGCGTTAATTCTTTCCGGATTTTGCCCGAGCGGAAAGCGAGGGCAAAATTAGGACGTTGTTGAAATGAACGAAAAATAATTTCCCGATATGAATTAATGTTCGAATGCAGATTCGGTAAGAAAATCGTAACGACACAAACCCTCACAGTTAGGTTGGTCTACCTACAAAAAATTTCCAAGAATGTTTGTTAATGAGTGTCGTACGATTTTTAATGTAATTTTAACAAATCGCCCTATTTTTGAGGGTTATCATTATTTCAGAGTGTCGTTTATGCTCTAAGTTTGTTTGGAATGGTTACTATGACACATGCGATTATAAATAAATTATAAATTATAAATATAGTATTTTGATTAGCATTGTTACAATTTGCGTTCTTTAATGAAATGAACTATGTAGGAATATACTGTACTTTAGTTAGCTGTAAGCCATCTGTATAATATTTTAAGGTAAAATTCGTAGGAAAAATGTCATATTTAAATTACAACAAGCGGATGTTTAGAAACGTGCCTTTCGTTTGGGAAGCTGGAGATATTCCAATCTCACGAATAGATTAGAGTAAGTTTATGCAGGGTTTACTTCATAAACCGAAATATTGAGTGATGTATATGACCGGTACGTGATTAGAAGAAGCAACGGTTGCAACTCGATCATAAAAATTATTTGCAGCTGGGACCAAATGCTTTTAGTAGAATTTTAATCCTTTATAGCGGTAATTTCCCAAGGGTCCGAGCAAACCACATTTCACCGTGGGAAAGCCTCAAACTTTTAAAATTCATAGAACTATTATGAACTATCACGTCCGTGTGTACGTGCCAAAATTCCAAAATTTAGACCAGCTCTGATAGGTTTTTGGGAACTTTGTAAACGCCCACCGAGCTTTCTTGGTCAGAATGGACTTAGAATTAAGTTAGTAAGAAGATGTAAATACGTTAAGTTAAGAAACAACGCTATTAAACTTAAGTGTTCTGTAAACGGCAGAAAAATAAATGCAAGTGTTTGTACTTAAGTGTTCTTATTAATCTCGCAACAGTAGCTTTGGTCTTCGTGTCCGAGTGTGTTTCAACTAAAAGGATTGCCAGTTACCCCGACTTTAGGCGTCTCGCAATAGTGGTGATCAAGCGGTGTGATTTATAACTTATTTAAATCGCACGACAGAAGATTTCGTTTGTTTCGAAGTCGGACCAAGTGCAAGCGTTGAAATATACAAGGGGAAGCACGTCAACAGGACAGAAAAAGCATCTAATAAATTGAGGCGGTACAACGGAAGCGGTCATTCCGGGAAGCGGCGTAGATAAAATCCAGGAGCGTCGAGGAGTGAATACAGGAAATTCCGTGGTCCAACGGGAGCGGTCAATCCGGGAACGGCGTAGAGGACTGGGGACGGCGTCACGTAAGAGTGGAAACGTTGGAAAACCAGCAAGCGTCGAGGAGGTGACGGCAAGGAATCCGTGGAGGTGGCCAGACAACAGGAGGGCAGTCATTCGAAGGGGCGGCGAGGCAGCATTCTGGGAACAACGTCAGTAAAACTGACAACGAAGAAAAACCAGTGTAGTGCAGTAAAAGCCAGTAAATGTGTCGAAGTGAGTGACGGCGAAAACTCCAGGAAACAAGACAGGGAAGCGGCTTCAGGACAGGGAGGCGGCGTCCAGATCTGTGGGAATAAGACGACAGCACGGCGGGGAAAACAGAAAATTGCAGTTGTGCGTAAGTAATGCTTGTTGTTTATTTCGGGATTATATGGTCTTATTATGCGATTTAGTAAGGTTGTGTATATATTTTTTTGAAATAATAGGATCAGGTATTGCTCGTAGTTGTCAGTAATAGTAAATTTTCGACGGGTTGTGAACTAGTTAAGTTTTTACAGCAGCGATAGGTAATTTACGGGTTACGCAAAATTCCTGGTTTACAGAATTTAAATTTTATCAAGTGTTTCATTTAAAAGAAACAATGGTTTCCGAATACAGTATTTTTTCGGTGAACGAATTAAAATACGTTGCTAATCTGTTGGAATTACCGGAGAAAAAGTTAAAGGCAGAGATCATAGAAGAATTGATTAAGTCTCAACATTCGGTAGAGGACATTAAAGTAGAATTAAGTGCCTGGGAGGAAAACCCTCGGAAGGACAAGTGGGAAGAATTAGCTAGCAGGGAACGAGAATTAGCTGAAAGGGAACGAAAAGAAAAATTAGAATTAGCTGAAAGGGAACGAAGAGAAAGGTTAGAATTAGCTGAAAGGAGAGAAAGGTTAGAATTAGCTGAAAGGGAGCGAGAAGAAAGATTGGAGGTAGCTAGATTAGATGCTCAAGTGAAAATGGCTCAGGCCCAAGCTCAAACGGCAAATGAAAATAATGTACATGATGTCAATGCAATTAGGAATATGTCCTTGAATATGACAAAACAATTGCAACCTTTCAAGGATGACGGTGACATGGGATTGTATTTAACGAATTTCGAGCGGGTTTGTGTGCAATTAAACTTCTCCAAGGAATCGTGGCCAATTCGATTGACGAGTGTGTTGTCACCAACAGCGAATGAGGTCGTGGCTCGATTAACAGAAGAGGACAGCAAAGATTACGACAAAGTCAGGGCTAGTCTGCTCAATAAATATCAGCTAACAGCAGAAGTTTTTAGAACAAAATTTCGGTACGGGAAACGGAAAACTGACCAGAGTTATGCGGAGTTTGCATACCAACTAAAAACCAATTTCCAGGAATGGATCAAGAGCGAAGAAGCGGAAGGAAACTTCGACAAGCTAACTCAACTGATGTGCTTGGAGAAATTTTATAGTTCGTTGCCAGGGGAGATGAAATTTTGGGTGGAGGACCGAAACAAGTCCAAGACGATGGAGGAAGCTGCAGAGCATGCAGACACATACGTCACCAAAGGAGGACCAGGTACGGAACGGAAATATAATGGAAACTTCAAGCCATCGAAAAATAAGTTCGAAACTAAGCCAACGACGTCGAACTTGAAAAATGACTTAGGGAAAGGTCAGGTGCAAACGGAAGGTGTTGTCAAGGAAAACTTGGACAAACGCAGTTTCGACAGACGAAGGCCGGGGAAGTGCTTTGGATGTGGGGCAGTAGGTCACTATAAAGGTTCACCGGAATGTCTTAAAACACAAGTCGTTTTAGCAACGATAGGCCAGAGCAAGAACGAGGAAGGTCTGCTAGAACCTTATACCATAATAGCGAAAGTAAATGGAGTGGAAGCAAAATTACTACGAAATAGCGGAGCCAGCTATGATATCGTGCACACAAATTTAATCAAAGGAGCCGATTATACAGGGAAATATGTATATGTGCAAGGACTCCTGAATGAAGAATGTGTGGCGTTACCAGTTGCGAAGGTAAAATTAAATTTGCCAGAAATTCAGGTGGAAACTGAAGCAGCTGTAGCGAATCGTTTGCCTCGAGATTATACGTATCTGCTATCGAATAGAACGTGGGAGATGCTGCCGAAGGAAAATGATGTGGTAATTCAACAAGTGCTCGCATTAACGAGAGCGCAGGCGAAGGCTATAATGGAAAAGGAAAAGGTTCACGATGAAAATAAAGAAACGAATGCCGAAGTAAAGAGTTCAGAAGACGGAAAAGATTCCGACGAACAGGGAGAAGAAGCGGAAAAGGAGATTGGGTATAAATCACCGAGCCTGGAAAAGGACGAACAATTTTCAATACCTAAATCGGATATCGACTACTCGGACATAACACAACTTACACCGACAACCTTAAGAATGCTGCAATTAGAAGACCCAAAATTAAAGGAGTATTTTGAGATGGCAGAATCAAAGAAGGAGAACAATGGAGCAAAATTCTACATTGCTTATGGAATACTGCACAGGAGAATTACTGACAAATTGGGTCGGAGCTTTGAGCAAGTGATGGTGCCAGAAAAATTACAAAGCAAGTTGCTAGATATCGCACATGATAACATGTGGATGGGACACTTGGGTTGTAACAAAACCATTGACAGGATCAAGCAGAATTATTGGTGGAATCAGATGGGACGAGACGTGAAAAACAAGATCAAGTGCTGTGACGTTTGCATGCGCGTAGGGAAGCCCACTGATAGGAAAAAAGCTCCAATGTGTAGAGTGCCAGTAATCACCGAACCGTATAAGCGAGTAAATGTGGATATTGTAGGACCTTTAGCGAAAACCGAGAAGGGAAACAGATATCTACTAACGCTAATTTGTAGTGCTACAAAATTTCCTGACGCGATCCCATTGAAAGTAGCAGATTCTGAATCGGTGGTAAAAGGGTTATTAAATATATTTTCACGAGTAGGATTTCCATCCGAAATCCAGATGGATTTGGGCACTGTATTTACCAGCAATCTAACGACCGAATTTCTTGACCGATGTGGTATAAAAATCATACACAGTTCAGCATATCATCCGCAATCAAATGCAGTAGAACGATTCCACGGCGTATACAAGCGAATCCTAAGAGCGTTGTGTTACGAAAACGGAAATGAGTGGGATGAATATATCGATCAAGCGCTTTTCGCTTTGAGATGTGCACCGCACGCGGCACACGGATTTAGTCCCGCAGAATTGGTTTATGGACGTCAGATTAGATCTCCATTAAACATGATCAAGGAGTTGTGGGTTGGAAAGGAAACCAACGAACCGGTAGTAGTGTACATATTAAAGTTACTCGATAGGCTAAGGCAAATGCAGGAAATCGCGAAAACGGCGACTTTGGAAGCGCAAACCAAATCAAAATGTTATTATGATCTGAAGGCGAAGGCTTCATATTACGAGGTTGGCGAGAAGGTTATGTTATATCAGCAAGCCAGGACCAACAAATTGCAGATGCAATGGACTGGACCCAAAGAAATTGTGGAGAAAATTTCCGATACTAATTATATAATTAAAGAAATTTCGGGAAAACGTAAACAAACTCTTGTCCACGTCAATTTGTTGAAACCTTATTTTGAAAAGGCTGAAGTCATAGCGATAGTAATCAAACAACCTGGGGAAGAAGGAGCAGAACTCGATCTTCCAGAACTGGAAATAGAAGACACCGAAATCTTAAGTGCTTCGGAAGTGTTGAAACAAGCCAAAGGGGTAGGAAAACTCACGGAAATCCAAATAAAAAGCTTGGAGGAATTAATCCAAGAATTTCCAGGGTTATTTTCAAATCGACCCGGAAGAACCAACTTAGTGGAACATGATATTGCTCTCAAGGAGGAAAAAATTATCCGAACTCGAGCGTATTCACACTCACAGAGGGTACGCGAGATTATCGACAAAGAAATCGATAGAATGTTAGAATTGGGAGTAATTAGGCCCAGTAACAGCGAGTATTCATCGCCTATGATGATTGTGGAGGCTGAAGGGAAGGATCCAAGGCCTGTGATCGACTACAGAGCGTTAAATGCTATTACGGTGCCACAGCAACATCCTGTTCCTAATATAGAAGCATGTGTGGAAAAATGCAGCAAGGCCAGATACCTGAGTCTAATCGATGTAGTAAGAGCCTACTGGCAAATAGGGATGACTGAAAGAGCAAGTAAATATGCTGCTTTCATAACTCATCGTGGAGTTTTCGAACCAGTGACGTTAGCGTTCGGGCTGCAATCTGCTCCATTTTCGTTTCAGCGGCTAATGGACACCATATTGGAGGGAATGGACGATTTCGCAGAACCACTTTTGGACGATGTGGCGGTACATTCGATGACTTGGGAGGAGCATTTAGAACATCTACATGCGGTATTCAAGGCAATGCATCAAGCAGGCCTAACGATAAAGGCTAAGAAGTGTGAGTGGGGAAAAGCCGAGGTGATATATCTGGGACATAAAATAGGTCAGGGATTTAGACAACCGTCGGAGGTAAAGGTAGCGGCCATACAGGAGTTTCAACGTCCCCAAACCAAACGGGATATTCGATCATTTCTCGGGATCACTGGGTATTATAATCATTACGTCCCGAACTATGCAGACATAGCTAGTCCACTTACAGACGCATTACGGAAAAATGCGAAAACAAGAGTAGAATGGGATGATCAGAAAGAAGTTGCATTCCAAAGATTGAAGAACGAATTAATGAGCGGTAAAGTGTTGAGAGCTCCAGATTATTCCCGCGAATTTATAGTACAAACCGATTGTTCGAAGCGAGGAATGGGGGTGACTTTATCGCAACGAGATGCTAATCAAGAAGAGCATCCGGTGCTGTATCTGAGCAAAAAACTCACGGATAGGGAGCAAGCTTATAGCGCAAGTGAACTCGAATGTGCAGCTTTAGTCTGGGCAGTCGGAAAATTAAAGCCTTATTTGTTTCTGAGCCATTTTACCGTAGAAACGGATCACTGTCCTTTGACCTGGTTACGGCAGATGAGCAATAAGAATGGCAGATTACTGCGGTGGTCATTAATCTTACAAATGTTAAATTTCACTGTTCTCTATAAACCGGGAAAGAAATGCGGAAACGTGGATTCCTTATCTAGGTATTTTGTTTAGTTAAGTCACCGAGATCCAAAGTATTACTGACAATTACACCAGATAACTGATGTTAATTCACGTAGGTTAGTTAAATTAGGGTAAGCATGATGAGACCATATAGTTCTGAGATTTATGACTGGTATTGCTTAAGTACGAAAGAAGAACGTCTTGTAGTGTAAAAATCGATAGATTTAAACCCCAAAGACTATCTTAATCCGGGGGCAACTGTTACGATTCGCGTTCTTTAATTTAATGAACTATGTAGGAATATACTGTACTTTAGTTAGCTGTAAGCCATCTGTATAATAATTTAAGGTAAAATTCGTAGGAAAATGTCATATTTAAATTACAACAAGCGGATGTTTAGAAACGTGCCTTTCGCTTGGGAAGCTGGAGATATTCCAATCTCACGAATAAGCTTAGAGTAAGTTTATGCAGTGTTTACTTCATAAACCGAAATATTGAGTGATGTATATGACCGGTACGTGATTAGAAGAAGCAATGGTTGCAACTCGATCATAAAAACTATTTGCAGCTGGGACCAAATGCTTTTAGTAGAAATTTAAATCTTTATAGCGGTAATTTACTAAGGGTCCGAACAGGCCACATTTCACTGTGGGAAATCCTCAAGCTTGTAAAAATTCATAGAACTATTATGAACGGTCACGTCCGCGTAATGCCAAATGTCCAAAATTTAGACCAGCTCTGATAGGTTATTGGGAACTTTGTAAACGCCCACCGAGCTTTCTTGGTCAGAATGGACTTAGAATTAAGTTAGTTAATAAGAAGATGTAAATACGTAAACTTAAGGTTTCTGTAAACGGCAGAAAAATAAATGCAAGTATTTGTATCTACTTAAGTGTTCTTATTAATCTCAGTAGCTTTGGTCTTCGTGTCCGAGTGTGTTTCAATTAAAAGGATTGCCAGTTACCCCGACTTTAGGCGTCTCGCAACAACATATACAAAAGCAGCCTGGTAACCAATTCACAACTGGATCTGTACGGTAATATTCTTTTACCGTAGATGGCAACCACTACCATGCTGCAGCCGATAAACTACTGAACAAACCACGAATGTTATGAATCATGACAGCCTTAGATGTTTTAAAATCCTCGCTCTACAAGTACGGATTTCAAAACAACATCTGCGGAAGTTGTAATACTTATAACATTCCTAGATCTGTTAATGGCTATTACAAGGTATTCCAAAATACTAACAAAGCAAATTAGAAACTAAACTAATTTTATTAATCTAACAAGATTTTTAACAGCCCTAAAATATCTTGCCCTATACATATAATTACTAATCTTGGTGTGTTTACGCTTCTTCCTTAACTTTACAATTTTGTTCACTCTTTGGGCATATGGACTATGGAGCAATTTCCTGTCCCCATTTTAGAATGTTTTAGTAGTCAGTTTGTTTTTGATGTTCTCAGTGAGCTAATGGTATCTGCTTTGGCAGTCGAATCCATAGTAAAATACACAGCGTACGGGCGAGAGTTCGACTCCCAGCCCAGGAGTGTTAATTTCGCTTAGTTAAGTTTAGTCTAGTTGACGTCCGCACCCTGAAGTAAAGCGAATGCGATTTAAGGGTGCAACGGTGGAGGGTTAGAAGCAAAAATGTTTATCTTTGATGTCGTTGTTACACCTGCCTTAACAAATTTATTAAACCAGCGTCAGGTAAAATGTATAGTTAACGAAAATGCCTGATAATGACGTTGTAACTTACAGTAATTTAAGCAACATGACAATCAAATTTCGAGCGTAGATCATATGTAATGGATTCGCCTTCTCGTAGTGGAAGATATAACTGTATAAAAAGGGCGCTGTGTTCAGTAATTGACGATGTAATGCATCGACAAACTACGCGGAATAGACGAGCTGCAACGAAAACGATTCAAGAGAGATAACGAGTAGCCACAAAAATAAATAGTTGCAGATAGTATCAAAAATGACATAAAGATTAAGATAAAACTAAGGTATAAACAAACTATCCAGTCCGCGACGGTTATCGCGTTATTTACAGAGGGCCTGTATGTGTAAAACCCGAAAAATAGGTCGTTAACGACAATATAATCAATTCGCTCCACGAACTGTAGCCAAAAGATATTACTTGAACGAGCGCGTATGGTACTGATCAATAGAAGTGGCAAATGCCCTGCATGAAAAAATTTCAAAGTACAAATTGAACTGGTTAATTAAATAATCAGGTTGATGATAAACGGCGGGTGCAAGTAAAGTGAAATTTAATCAGGAAGCGACTGACGGTCGACAACAAAACCAAAACCTGTGACGTGAGTAACATTTAGAAGTTCTCGTACAAACAGGTCGGGTAGCGTCAGAAGCAGAACGAAGAAGAAACCTCCGGATTTCCGAATAAAGAAATGGCGGCCGAACAGATTCCCTCCCTTAAACTTCAAACTTCACACTTGGGATTTTGGAGCTACAACCGCTTCGCTTATAAATCGCAAACTAGGTGACCCATAACACATATAGGCGTTCTAGATCGTCGAATATGCAGCGGCACTTACTCTCTACAACATTGCTGGTTGATCCAGGGTTCGATGGTACTTCAGAATCAACTTACCTTTAAACCGCAGGAAATCTCAGATACGGAACCGTTTATCGTCTTAGTATTACGTGGATTGACGTTTTACTGAAATTATTCCAAACTTTCAAATAATATGTGAATAATCTGCAAGTAAATTTCAAGTAATTTCGACGTAACCTTCAAGTAATATTCAATAACGTTCAACGCTAATCGAGCTGTTCACATGTTCGAATGCACATCGCACGTTGAGAAAAGCCACTGCCACCTTTGTTATTGAATCCGTTTTAGCCCGTCTGTGACCCTCTTGGCTGCAACGTACGTGAATGCGTCTTCCAGCCGTTATCACAAGTAGTGAACAAGAGAGTACAGGTAAGATATATTTTACTGTTTTTGGTAGATTGTTATAATTGTTAAAATTAAATTAAATAATATAAATTGTTGTTTTATTTTCTCTCTAAGGAAGAATGTAGATCTTGTTAATCTCGAGCAGAGAGACTGCTCCTAGAGTGGAGGAATTGATAGACAGATCAAACTGTTACCATATCGGTGGAAAATGTAATTAAATATGTAAGATGAACCAAATTTTTATTATTATATTTGTCATGTGATTAACTTAGACCTTCCATAAGTGATTACAAATATTACAATTGAAAGCCATAATTTCGAGCAAATTAGTAAACTACATAAATGTGCAATTGGCCGAATAGATGTTCTGTTCTAAAAAACAAAAAATAATCGTTGCTTTTGGAACTAAATCTACTCGAGTCATGATTGATGACGTTTACTTTTAAATTTATTCATATCTTAGTGGCAACTAAAACGCCACACAGTTAAGAAAACTTCCTCTTATTTATTTAATTAAGTAAGTGGACAAATTTTAAGGGTGATTCCTTAATCAATACTAGCAGAAAAAGTTTATAGAAACATGAAACATAAACGTCTTCGTTTTCAAGACACAGGATGTTGACGTTTTAACAAAAATTAATTTTTTATTTCACAAATCTGCAAAACGCCTAGATGTATTCTAATGAAACTTGGTGTAGGTCAGTAGTCAAAATAAGTTTAATTTAGCTACTTACAAATACGCCACCTACCTTTGGTGTTCCACCGTATACCTAGACTACTCGCTCAGCTAGAGGGGTTGCAAAATTTATTCAAACCCAAATGTCGTTGTAACACGTGAATTACTTTCCATTGCCTCAGGCCATGTGACAACAATTAAAAAAATGTAGGACTATTGCCCATCAAATGAATTATAAATCACAAATAGGAATTAACTTCCAAATATGCTAGCTTTAGCTTAAATTACAACTTTCAGGACACCACCTGTGCTATCGCAATGCATAAACGCACAACGCCTAAGGCGCGGCCCATAGATCACAATGCACATGCTTATTTCAGCAATTTTAAATTGTTTAAATTTGCGCTCATTCGCATCAAAAAGGATTGAGCCAAAAGGTTGATTAAACACGATCAGTTTGATTTGCTAAGATCTTAGTAATAACTGACCTAATTAAGGTGAATGCCTTGTCGATTTCAAACCAGATATAATAGTGGCATATTCTTACAATTTAGCTCGATGCTAAAGTCCAGCTACCGCAAGTGGAATCCTGTGGTGTTGCAATCCATGAAGACGCTAAGACTGGTTTAGCTGGAAAATTCTGAGAATTCCAAGGCCGCCACTGTTAGAAGTCAGCTAACAACAAAAGGATGCGGCACCTGTCGGGAATTCCTGACCACATACGAAAGCAGAATCGGGGAACTGAATTACCTGAATTTAACCTTTTTTTGGGCTTATGCTAGCCAATATTAGCCCATTAGCCCATACTAAACGGTCCTAATATTTGAAAATTAGAAAACGAAATAAACTAAGCGGAGCATTCTTACCGAAGTTCTATCGGCCTAATTGCTTAGAAACGGCATCGCAGCTGTTCAATTATTGGAAGCCCAAGGAATCCAGCTACGCTGAATGCGCCTTAAGAAAAACAACGCCTTGCGGCTTCGCTTGTTAAGCAACAAAAACGGCTTCAGTTTGCCCAGCAATTAACATCCGCCGGAACGTGCTTCCGAAAAATCAATCTTTGTCAGCTATTCCGCTGTTTTAGCGGCCTACTAGAATAGCAAATGCCAGACAAGTTTCAACGCGCAAAACGCAGCGTTTATCACTTCGCAGCGACGCCTGCTGCGATAAACCTGAATCCTTTTGCTACAATAAATAATGTGGCAAATGCATTAACGCGCTTTTGAAATAAAATTGAAACCGCGCGTTACAATACTAGCTGCGGTAACCATCCGCGTTGCAGGATTACTACAGACAAATCATCGGAAGTGCACCGAAGAGTATTCCTGAAAGACGTACTCTTTAAGATGCTAAGTGGGAATACAGCGGGGGGCCACAAAACCCCCTGTAAGTATTATAGTAAGAAGCACATTACTGCTAAAACCTGAATGTTTGTTGTTTTGCTTGCACAACTGATTGTAGAATTTGGCTGGATTTGTGTTAGCGGTCACGCGTGTGGGACCACCTGCTACATAAAACGGCTCACCGTTCGCACTGCTCTGACAGTATTATGTTTCTGATTTACAACCCCAGACCACAAAGGCGTTATGAAATTTCTGGTAAGTCGCCCTTTGCATGAGAATCGATCTGAATCCAGGCAAAAATAAATTAGCTCGGGGCACCGAAAATATGTGCTTACAATAGTGTTACAAAAATTGCTATTTTCAACACAAGGTCGAACCTCCATAGTTTAATATGTTTTGAAGATAGTTTGGAGAGATATATTAAACAGCATGTTCCACGACAAATGTTCAGTTGGCCTCAACCGACACGCATTTGGAGGAAATTTAATCTCTCTGTATAACAACCTCACCAGTAGACGAAACGATAATTGCACTCCGTTCATATCGCATTCACTGCTGTTATGCAAAGAAATATTTGTTTTCTAAACATGTAACCAATAATTTGAAGTTGTGAATCTATTGAATTGGATAGACCGATATGGAAATACTTTAGAAAGTGGCGAAAGAGTCTTTTTGCTCCTATTCACTTAAAAAATTGTGCTTAAGGGAAACATTGCGCGTTGCAAACATTTTTTGAATTAATTTGCTTGTTAAATGTCGTAGTAATGGTAAAACTCAAAACCAGAATAACGTGAAGTAAATAAACGCTGCTAAACTTTCTGAAAGTAATTATGTGCACTTGCTAAGACACGTTAGTGTAAAAGCGTTACTTAGTGCTGGGGCACTATTAAACATTTAATGTAAAAGGTTCATTCTCCCCAAGGAAAACTTCTTTCAGAAATATTATTCGTTATTACATTTAGTCTTTTCAAGTGCCGTTTATTAGTGGCGCTTACGCTTTCTTAACTTGACTACATCTAATGTTTGGTTTTCTTGTGGAAAGCTACCCAAATAGAAATTCTAACGGTGTTTAATGTCTTCCCAGCAAAGTCAAGTTGCGTAAAGGCTGGAGACCTCCGTTTTACACACCGAAAAAGAACAACTGCTGGAAATCGAATATTCTTTATGGCTGGTAAAGAGTTTTGTGCTTGCAATAATCAGTGTTTAATCTCGAATTAAACAAACTTAAATTTCATTTCCAAATTTAAGAAATACAGTTCATAGGTTTAAAAATTCAGTTTAATTTCACGTGCTTTCTTTCAGGAAGTTTAAATGTTACAACTGCAAATCAGCAACCTTGTTTAATGAGCGGCCTAGTAATAGGAGTTTACTGTAATATAAATGCAGATATTTCGGAAATGAACTTGCTTAAGCGCTGACGGTTGCTATGGTACTTTATAGCGACACAGTAAGAATAAACACTTTGCACTTTGATGTAATGTCATTTTAGTAGTTTCTAAGCAAATATATTTGTATAAATAGAGCTATATTTTTATAATAAAAACAATCGGAATTTACTGTTTCATTAACGTCGAGGTGCTACCCTTCGAATCCTAAAATTTTGAAGTGTGAGGCTGTACTTCAGAGTAGTTATCAAGTATTATCGTCTGAGTGGCCTGACTACATTATCTTAAAACACGTTTGCAGTATCAACCGTGTGCTCAGAACGCTAGGGACAGAATCAGCGCAAGTAACGGAATCCTGTACAGTCTCCAGGTAATTCTGTTAAGGCAGGTAGTGGATTCCAGCCCGAGACCCGGACATCGGTTACATCTCACCCTCCTCGGCTATCATACCGACACATTTGGTAGTCGTAACCTCTTCAGAAAAGCATTGTACCTATGAATGGGTTAGGTTGGGTACCTATCCAACCTGCGAGTGAAGATGGCTTATGAAACCGCACTCAGTGTGGTAATAACAGGCTCTCAGCCTCTGCTAAGAGAAAGAAGAAGAAGCATACATATGTGTGATTACAATACCCACTTTCACAAGTCAGGTGGTGTTACTGAATGCTACTATTATGTAGAACGGTTACCATTGGCTTCTTTCGATTGGCTCCGTATTGTTGTGGCAGCTGACTATATTTCCAACTGAAATAATAAATAACATTATTGGATACCCTACCCTTCTAAAATATACAAAAGCAAATTACTTCTCACAATTATGTTGTAGATACTGCACTGTATTTTATTCTGCAAAGCACTTACTAGCAATATTATTTTAAATTATTATTATAGTTTTTCAAGATTTTATGTCACTGGCACTACTACACATTGTTACAATTTATATACAGCTACTTTCCATAATTCTAACTCTATCTTAACACTTATAAAGTCACAACTGCATGAAGCGGTATGTTGCAGCAGAACAAATTTCATCCTATGTTAATTAAATAGCTTCATGGGAGCTTATTTTCTCTTTACTTGATCATAGGACAATGCACTATAAATGTGTCACCTTAATTCTTTAACGCTACCATACGGCATTATTTTTTATAAGATTCCAATACTTTTATGTATTTTTACGTTTTGGCTGCAGCAAAAAATAGCAGACATTCAATAAATAATTCGTAATAATTAACCTCTCTTTTACCCTTGTCTGTCAAAGGATGATCTGTTGAAATATAAAGTTCATAAATGTGGTCGATAAATAGTAAAATTTGTGTCAGGATAACACATTATACATTCTGTTCCAGTTGTTTCTGGGGAGAGGTTGACCATGATATGTTTGTTTGCAAGGTGGTGTAGGAGATTTTTGATTTATTAATTGGCTGTTGGACTGATTAAACTTCTGTCAAATTGACAGTCTTTATCAATGTCATGTCAATTAGAGGAGCCTTGTTTCCTAACTGTGACTTAGGTATATACATAAAAAATTACTGCACAGAAAATTTCCATACGCAAACAAAAATAAAAAATAAATAAAGTAATGGATATTGCTTTATTAAATCAGAACACAATGGCCCAGGAATTGTCTCGTGGTGTAATAAAGATTGCCAGCTAGTTTCTGCACAGGGATGGGCTGGGTTATTCTGAAGCGCTACTGGTTCGAGACTGTTCAAACCACAAATCTACAGGTGTTGGTGTAAATCTCTAAACCACATAGCTCATTCATATATCAATAAATAAACGGAAACGCCAGAAATTGATGTAACTTAATTGTTTATTTAGATTTTATATATCTCTGCATAATATTCGATAGGGTAAAAGCGAAACTGCGAAACACTCACACATATAAGAATACAAGTTATTAAATAGATAAGATCCATTTTGTAGATTTTAATCTCTCCGTAAAAATATATTCTTAATTCTAAGCTTTATTCTGTTGGAAATGTACTTATTAGAAGAGTTTTAACTTAGTTTTAAATGTGGTGAATACTAACACTTTTGTTGTATGTACACAGTTCAACTTGTGACATGAAATTTATATGAACGGGATGAAAACCAATACTTTTCACGAGCACACGTAACCCAACTGTCATGAGTAATGCCAAACAAGCGATAACGGATAACTGAAGTCATCATTCGCATAGAAATCATATTTATTTTAGAATTTCGAAATAAAGACCCATGGGGAAAGGTATGGGCCTTTGAGGTATATTACACACTTTAATTGTTGTGTTTAAGCTATTACAAATTGTTTTTAATTTACTCCAGTATTCCCTCGCATAAATAGAACGTAGTTAGTAATAAAACGTAGTGGAACGTGTCATTAGGTTAGTTGATTACAACCAAAAACTTGCGAACAATGCTGTCACACTAATGTATAATCAAAGAACTAAGCAAATCACTAAAGCTCAATGTGAACTCATTATTTTGGGGTAATTTCGAGAACGCTTCGAATATAATCGCAACTACACAAATGATGTTTTTACAATCTGAGAGAATATACGACGCGAGCTTTACACGATGAAGATATCTGCGGGATATAGCTCCCTGAAACAGCCATACAGAGTTCCGTTCTTGGGGTTCCTGCGGAGACGCCGTCCAAGCAAATCTGCAAGGTCAGGTCGGACAAGTTTTGCTCCATATGTAACACGAGAAAACAGCTACAATGATCGAAAGCTACAGAACTACCTACAAGTTGTTCTCCAGGTGTTCTTTAAGGTAACATCAGTGCCCTATAGGATATAAATGCAGAGTGAGGTACTAGCGAGGTACTAGTAGGCCTAAAATTACACAACATCGAAGAAAATTACCAGAATAAAAAGACAGAAAAGTGAGTTATTGCACAGAAATAAAGTTGTAACCTAGCATAACTAGATTCACTTTAGCAATTTCACATATAGTTCCTTAAGGCTGAATGACGGGTTTCATAATAATTCTGGAATAATTTACCTGCATGAAGCAAAAGTTACAGGCCCACCAACAAGGAACAATGTCACACGATCAGCGCCATGAAATGGCCGCCAGAAATCATAGTGACTTACCACCGGTGGTTTTACGGCGATTCTAGCTGCAACGAGACTTTATAAAAGGTAAACATCTCTAGTTTATATTATTCCGAGTGGTCCACATCTATTCAGCAAGGAAGTGCCATGTCCAGCTATAATACACTCGCTGTGACCGTCACAAACAGCCCACATGTAATCCCATTGAATTTGCCGGTCATTTTTCTGAGGCAAATATAGTTTGTTTCAGCCCTATCGTTTGGAGCCCGAGTAAATCGGAGCTACGGATCATCCGTGCCTACCTCACAAGTGCTAACTTGAAGTCCGTCCAGAAGCAGCAAGCAGGCGAAACTAACGTGCCATTTGACCCCTCCGTTTCGTCGTCTTCTCTGCAGAGGTTAAAGACAGCGCAGATTGCTGGCCGTCGAAACGACGTTGCAGTACGCACTTCCCATAGGCTGGGCTTGGCGGGTATATCCTCGTAACGACAAATATTGGGAAAAGTGCAAAGCGACTTCTAACCACAGCTCCACAGAATTGTCAAGTCGCAAAACCTCTCTCGTAGAATCCGCCCAAAGTGTTGATAGCAGAACCAGTGCCACAATATAACGGAGAAGACAATTATGTCATAACACGCACACACCCTCCAAGGTGAAGTTTAACCACACGCACGGTAGTAGCTTTAGGCATTGAGTCACTTACAGTTAAACATACCACAATAAGCATACGAACAGAGGCTTCATATTAATTTTGAAGACATCCCACGCGGCGGCCGAAGTCCCCGTGAAGTCGACACCGCACAACTACGTTGTAACACTGCTGCTGGGTAAATGCCTGGAGACATTGAGTGTCAAGACGCTGGTTGAAGGCCCTGTGTCTCTCATACAAGCGATTGGCTCTAACACAATATTAGAACCGCTTCCTCGAGCCAACAAGCGGGACACCGTAATAAACATGTAGCGACGGATTTGCTGTAGAGCGGGGCTTAAAAATCATCAGAGTAATTTTTACGACCTGACGACATAGCACACCTGTGCCACGTTGCATACGTGTAAACAATCAAAACTGTACTGTACTTGAACGAGAGATATTTGAAATAGAAGATGCGAGAAAGCGCAGATATTTGAAATACAGGTGCAGGATTTTAAACTGGTATTAACAAGAGTAGTAAATATCAAAATCTCCTTTTTTGTTTTTGAGTTTAGAATAAAATGATATTCTTTGCCATAAAATATGGTTTCCGCAAAATCTGCAAAATTTAAATGTCAAAAGAGCCACTCATTTATTTATGCACTTTAATAACTGCCTTTAAAACCAATTAATATTAATATCTCGTACAGTACTGCACTAAAACTTTTGTAAAACAGCAGAGTACCGTAAATACTTAATTCTTACCTGTATAGTTTAAACATCCTGTCACTTTAACTTTGTGTATCATTATTTCGGCATATATATATATATTTTCAAGGGTTAATAATGAACCTCTAAGTATATCCTGAAAGCCTGGGTTGGTTGAAAATAGTCATTTATGCGTCTACAGGAAAATCACTCTTGCTATTAATCTATAAATCTATGTTATGTATTTATAGTTTACTCTAATTTCAGTAATTGCTCACTAAAAAGTCACCACTATGTTGATATAACATATGCAATGCCTTTAAACAATAGTTTTCGATTCCTAGTTATCTTGCTTTCTCATAAATAGTATTCTAATGGCATTAATCTTTAATTCAAAATAGTAAAGGTCCTTTTAATGACGTGTTCTAATGTCTTTAGCTAAACTCCAGCATTTTAATTGCCTGCATTAAGCAGGTAATTAATCAGGTAGTCTCTTCATGTTTGCATAATGAAGGTCTTTTTTATCAGATTCATTAATTACGCATCGCCTTACCATTCTGTTAGGGTTTTCTTTCTGCAGCTCACACTATCTTTCGATATTGATTTACGATGTTTTCCCAGACTGCATAACGGCTTCTATATAATAAGGTAGTTAAAGTTTCACAGGTAATTGTTACCCATTATGGTGTTGGGTAGGTGCAATCATCACTTAGTGCTGCATTCTCCCCATTATAACAACTTCATAATACAAACAGCTATCTAAGTACCAATATACGTAGATAGATTGAGTTATTTGCTGTTGCCTTGTTCAGTTTCATACTGTTGCTCTTGGGGTATTATTTCTTTCTATAAGCAGATATGTTTGTTGATTCGTAGATTTTATTTATTGAGCTTTTTGCTTACTGTATGCAGCAGAAATAGTATCAACCTAAATACGCTTTATTGGAGTTAAGGTAAATAAGGCAGCGTAATAACAGTAAGGAATTCTATTGAACTGCTCTAAGATGTCATTTAATACAAATAACTTCGAAACTATTTTACTATATTAACCGATCCCATTCACATTTAGCTTTTTCAGTTAATATGTTAATATATACGTATCCTTTGTGTTTTTAAACTTCTTAAATACTCCTTTCATGTATCCTCGGTAGACTTAGTAATATTTGTATTAAATATTGCCAACAGTTTTAATGTGTAGTAGTATAACAACCTCTGGCTCTGAATGGTTGACCTTGATAGCGCAGTCGGTAAACAATATGCATAGTTGATGATACTTAACTGTGAATAAATCAAAAACTATTCGCAACAAATGCTTCAACCGATACGGAATGCCGCATAAAATATAAAATATTTAATTTTTAAACATTGAGTTGCCGTATAAACTCTACGTCACTGCCCGTCGGTGGCCTTGCAACGAATTTTAATAACCCACTTGAATGCAACTTATTTTTCTTGAGTTATGTAGACTGTAAGTAATGGCAAATAACTACCACTACATTATTATACCAGGTTTGTTCGAAACAATGAATTAATGCTACTAAAAGGTAAGTAGGCGTATTAAGAATTACAAAAACATTAACAACGATCGTCTAATTAGTTGCATAAATTGGGAGCGTATCGTAACGTCCAAGTACGTTGTGTGAGCGCAGCTCATTGCAGGGAAATAATTCTCATTTACACACAGGAGTCGTTATAATTTACTTACATAGAGATGAAATTAGACCAAAATGTTTAACGAGGAAAAAATTACCAGCTCCAACACTTGCTCTTATGAAAATAGCGAATTTCAACAGACTTTTGTAAATACAGCTAAATAACCAGTAGAAATAATTTATGCTGTTACGTTGTAGAGCTCCTAGTGCAAACATTTTAAAGTTTCCAACTATACAAAAAAATAATAATTATGTATTTGTATTTGCGAACTACTGTAGAATTTGCACCTGCTTGCATTTGTAATTATTTTTTAAAGCTACTTAAGAACCTAAGGAAATACACATTTACAGAGGAGTAAGTGGTAAATCGACTAGTAGCAAATCCGTGTCTAACGCTACTTTTCCCCATGCCCTATACTCTACTTTACTGTGAATTTGCATGGCCCTTTGTTTGCTAGTTAACTCAGGCGTACAAGCACAAGACTCGTTCTTACTTCAGTGCAAGTAAGGGATTGTCAATATAGATAGTTTCGACCTGCTGTTGTCACCTATAATTCTGTAATCATAAATGCAAGTCCTGGTAGAAATAAAAACCAAGCAGTTTACATAAAACTACACATACTCTGAAGAACACACATGCATAAAATTTAATAAAAATCATACACAAGGGTAATATAAAAAGGTTTGTATGCTATCAACATTAGCCAAGATGAAACTACATGCTTAGATACATCTCAAATAGGGGTTGTCAATAAGCAAAGCTAAATCAAAAAGAAATCGTGCTAAAAAGGCGTACTCTCAAGCACAAATCACTTAATGCGGCGCTGCCTCCGGCAGCTTAAAATCAGCTCACGCAATGTGTCGATAAGATGATCCAGCGCTTTGTTCTGACGCGGTGATTCAGCAGCACGCCCGTTGCTTTCAGCGAGTAATTGCTCATTGAAGCTATTGCACAATTTATTGCAATAGCACGTGATTCCTTAGTAAGGCTTTGGTTTTCCCAATCTTCCTGAGCCGTACATTCAGTGGTAAAATGTAATTATAGGAACTAAACTAGCGTTATAGTTGCTCTAAATGATCTCGTCACCTTAACCAGATCGACTTCTCTTTGAAGTTAGAATAGCGGCTTTCGGCGATGAAGGATTATCGATAATTGGGTGTTGATTCCAAGGTAGTTATAGACTCTCGAGGCTGTATTTCGGCTCAAGAATCACGAACTGTCAACTGCTTTTAACGCAAACCACACAAACTCGCAATCCCACTTTTTTAATGCCTTGCGTTATAGTCCCTTTTTGTTTGAACGACCGCACCGGTCACCTGTTAGTAAGCGACTGACACCCCAAGCTTTCGCCATGCACCACTTATTTTGGTTCCATTAAATACCGCCACGACTGCATCAGCTGGTTGGTACCGCACGACCTGACGTGCGAAACACTCAATGCATGTCTTAAATACATAATTCGTCTTAATCTAGTTAGTGCAATGTTGGAAATACAGTTTGCATTAAATCTAGCAAGGTGATTATTAAATACCAATACCCGTTACACGTGTTACTTAATTTTTAGTCTTAATTTGTGTAAGAGCTATGCAATCATTTAATTCCTCACATATCACGTTTATTGTCAAAGGAAACTCCTCCACAAATTGAAGTAATAGAATACTTAATCATGCAACAAAAATTATCAAATAATACATGCTATAGTTTATTATATATAATTAAATATATCGGGATGCACTAGAATAGGAAAAGGCTATGAGACAATTTCATTTATAAATTAATAGAAAAATAACTTTCTAGGCGGAATTGCAACGGGACAAACTCCGATTACGACAAGCAGCAATGTTAAAGGTTGTTCGACTAGCACGTGGGAGGCAGGGCCATAGTCTGTAAGAACGTGGCTGGTAAGCGATAGTCAAAACAATGGCACCTAAAAATAAGAGATAAATTATGGATTTTATGGGTGTTACCTGGTGTTCATAAGCTGGCGGCGCAATGGGCGATTCCACCAGGAAAACCCTCCCCTACGTCGGAAAATGCCCATGTTTCCCACAGATTGAACCTACCTTACTTTTTGAGTGGTAATCATTCTGCTTACTAATGATTACTCTTTATACTGAAAGCATTGTTTTTGCATGGCAACAGATGATAATCAGTTCTGAAAATTGCAGAATATAGCCAGACTGATATATTTTTTGCTGCACAAAGCTAATATTAATGCTCTCCCATAATATGAGCTATAAAAAACTATTACCATAGGCTTTTTATTTGATCATAAATTTATAACCACAGCCGGCATTGTAATGTTGAGTTTAAGCTACTTTAGTTGGTACAGCTGCTGGTTAATCTTTTCTAAGGTAACCTGATGAACACAAGTACTATATTAGCAGAGTAGGCTCTGTGAGGGTGTACAGTACGATGAAGACCTTAAAATCCACTTGGAGGACATTCTAATCCCGTAATTATTATTATTAGAACAATGAACCTAATTTCATTGTAGACGCTAGAATTATCCAGAATTGATTTGGGACAAGCGAATCATTGATGTATAACAGCAATTTCACTGTTATAAAAAAATGTGCATTACTTAAAAAGCAACTACATAGTCTATACCGATGATACTTATTATGTAACATTTAGAAAAAATGTTCTTTGTGAATTTCTGCACTGATTTTTCAAGACAGATATTATGGAAACAATAAAACAAGTAAATAAATAAAGATAAGTGGACAGAATAACAAAATAAAACAGAGAATATACTAAATTTCAAATAAGAATGCAGTAGGTGGCGCTCTAATCTCAAACTCAGTTTACCCTAGGAAATTATAAGGGTGTTTTGACTGCTTGTGTTTCACAATAATTTTGTCTTATATAATTCAAATAAACAATGTAGGGTAGCCTTGTTCGTTCACTATTTATCCCCTTTTCTTTATATTTTTTGAGATCCATGCCTACCGTCAAATTGACAATTCTAAAAAAATATATGATTTTCAGGTGGTTGTAGTGATGACTGTGTTTCAACAATCACGGCCATAATTTTGATTGCTACTTAGTTTCAAGTACTGCATGCTTATTGGAAACTTAGCATAGGAAGCATTATAATCAGCAATACAAGGTCTAATGTGGTCTTGCATGGATCTGCAACGTCCAATCATCTACTCTGCCAAAAACATAATAGAAGCGCGGTGAATTGATAGACCAGCAAAGATGACGGTAGTACAGAAAGCGCGAAACAAAGAAATCTGTTACGGCACATAAAAAAAAGCACGCTAATGGAAATATTTTGAGACGTGACGGTTATTTATTAGGAATGGTAGCAGATAAGAACAAAACGAAGGCGAAGATTTCCATATATTGCTATGATATGATATGTGTGTTTTTATATTCTAATAGAATAAAATAAATTAAACTAAAATTGTCTACCATACCAATTATTTTCAAAGATCGGTAAATGTTACATTAAACTGACTAATCTTGGGTTCACCAAATTAACTAGTAATATCTATGGTATTTTGCCCTCTTAAACATTGCATATAACCGTTATTGATAATATTTGCTAGCTCCAAAATTAAGAACATGAAAACTCAGCTCTCAGGTGTCGAGTTCCTTAAATTTATTTGAAAATGGCAGCACGCCACTGGAAAATAATATCAAAACTGCACTGCGCCGGTGCTCGAGTTGACAGTTAACCTTGACCTACATAAATTTCAGTTTGTGCGACTTTCTGCGTTGTGAAATGACTAGTAAATCAAATTATGAGCAAATTAAAAATCAGGTGAGTTATGGATTGATTTTCGCGCCTTTGTGGTAGCGTCTGTACATTCTTTTGTTCTAGGAAAACCGGATCTTCGTTGTTTGCGCCTACTCTTTTGTTTCTTGCATTCTAACCTCCAAATTTGAATTAAATTGAGATTTTTGGCTGATTATCGTTGCCTGGACAGAAACTAATGCTGGCCCTCGGTTGTGAAGCTCACGAGACACAGGTAGGCTCATATGTTTCACGCCCTTACGGTCGATTAATGAAAATTCCCACACTAACATCGCTCTTGCATCGGTAGCTGTTGCAGAAAGCCTTCCCTGGTGCCTGCGGTACCTGCGGTCGCCCTTTGATGCCGGTATCGCTGCTGGGACCCTCGGACAGCCTGTCTCCACCTTCTGGACCCGTTCGTAGCCCTCCGGAACGCTGGGATCTCGATTGCAATCTCCTCGGGTGCCTGCCGTTGCTGGTTCGTCGAAGGAGGCGTGAATTTTTTTTTTCTCTTTCAAGATGGATCGCCCCTTTTAACACCACTGGTTACACACATAAAACTGCACACTTTGGTAAAGTGTCAACTCTGTATCTTTATTTTAACCATATAAAAACTTTAATTAATTGCAGAGTAAAAGGCAGATGCTTGCTGGTGTCAACGTTAATAATAATTGAATATCCAAGCTTCTAAAAACAAATGAACATCAAAATCAAATACAAGGAAATTAGCTTAGTACAAATTAACAACATTTAACATTAAGTTCATATTTTACAAACATTTAACTAGAACTCTTAATACTAAAATTATTGTCTTTCAAAGTAAATTGTTTATAACCTATCTTCTTGTCCATTAAATTGTTTATAACAAATGTCTTTTTGCTCACATCACTTCATTGACTCACTAATAGCACTAAACTTGTCTATTTCCTGTTTACTGTTTCATTTTCTTCAAAATAACTAACTGTGTCCTTTTTGCCAAAATCTCTTTTATGCTAATCTTGCTTGCATTATCCAATCGTAAATCCTTTCTTCCCTTAATCAAATAAGCTCACAACGTCAGTTTTTCTTTAATTACTGTACTAACTAACGCTTCATCTCAAGTTCTGCAACATTTGAATTCTTGTGTCAATTTTAACTAATTCATGTCTTTCTTCTACATTGCCAAACTTTTGAAATTATACTTGAATTCTTTTATTAACTCCAACACTTGAAATTGAGTTCCCCTATTTGTATACTCATTTGAATGCTTTTAAAGTTAATCGTCCATTCTACCAGTATTATTCTGATTTAATAAAATTACATGACTTTTCCCAGTTATTTGCATTGCCTCGACTTTGTGCCTTTGTGACTGTATTTTGTATTTTCTGTATGCAACCAGAGCCGAGTACAGGGCTAAAGACCATCGCAATATATCCTAAATAGTGGAATATGGTAATATAAGACAAGATCTACTTGGAAATAAAAACAAATCAATCACAAGTTCGATGGATAGACCAGAGAGAGCGAAAAGGCGCTTTACCGTTCGAACAAGTTGCAACTTTATTACAGGGAAAACCCGCGTAGGATATGCTACAAGCGTGAAGGTTTCAATAACAAGGGTTTGCTCTCGATGATCAAACCATTTGTACCTGAAAAATGATGGAGCCAATTTCGTATAATTTTTGTGGACGCACCGGAAGTGTGCCGGTTGATGGTGATGAAATGAGGAAATTTACATAAAAAAAGCTCCTCGGCGATTGGAGGTGAAAATGGATGGCGTTAGCTACAGATAAAATACAATGGAGAAATTTGGCATATCGTGATCATGTAACGTGTTCAGCACAGAGATTTAACCTACCTTGGGTGGGATTCCTCTGAAAAGCTTAATTCGCTTCGGTTAAAACGTGGTCTGCATTTGCTTTTACAAGAAATTAAACAGTATGAAGGTCGATAGGTTATGTTAAGCAACGTATCCAAGAATAAATTTGAAGGCCGAACTGCAGATGGAGAGACCCCCAATAAATTATCCTTAAGCTGCCTGCGTACGTGACGTCACGATGACCTACCATCTATGGAAGATGGTTTTGATGGTTAAGTGGTAGGTCAGCCACCTATTTCAAATTGCGAACTGCACACCCCCGTGGAAATGGCTTAATCCACTTACCTAGATGCAGTAGTTTGCTCATCGCAAGAGATATTGGAAACAAAGTGAGTTTCGGTGCTGATAAAAAAATTAGCAGACAGTAGTGGCTCACCATTAGCTGGAAATTTCTACCATCAGTAGGGCGATGGCATGATTTATTTGCATACTTGTATTTAATTTAATTCTAAATACAAAATTCTCTATAGCGAATATTCCCATATTATAATATTTAAGACTAGCATTAAATAGAACAAACGATTAGGCATACAAATATATAGTATATACGATTCATTAATAACTGAGAAACTATTCCTCATTGATATACTTGTAACATATCGTTTTGCTGATAGTTTGGGGTAGGTTCGTGGTTTACTGATGCTGTTAGCGATTAAATGAAAAACACATAAATTCCACAAAAATGTATTAATATTTAAAAAACCCCACTTAGAACTACGTAGCTTTCAAGCAGCAAACTAGATTACTGTATCTTCCAATGGTACAACGGCGCGGCGTTCTTCAGGCAACGAGATTCGAGGATCCTTCCTCGAATTCCTCAAAAACTTGGTTTGGGCGAGCAGAACCTCCTCGGCTGGTAGTCAGCTTTTTTAGGTGTGTGCCAGGGTAGCTTTCCCGGCAATGGCGAAGACACAATTAATTTATTCGAAGCACATTGCACTTTGCTTCTTCTTCGCACAGCACATCCATTCACAGTCTTTTTACAATCTCTCAAACTAGGTACTGGTCTTGAGACGGGCGCTACCTTCTTCCCTTCGAGGGCTTCGACCCCTCTTTTATCTATTGTGCCTTTGTGCCCCTACTACTACAGCTACGAAAACTTTACAACATCAAACTGCGGCATGCTACATACTTTGTATGAACTATTAAACTAGTCTCATTAAGTCCTTCATTATCCAAAACAAGACAAACAGCTATGTCCGCCTTAATGTACATTATACCTCACAAAATAAATGTGACTGGCTTAACATTTAAATACCAATACTACATTCAGTTTTGATTCGAAACGAGGTAAAAGGTGTACTAATAAGGAACATATTAATTTAATTTTTCGGGTTCAATCAGATACAGTTGTATTTCAATAGCTTTCTTAAATTTATATCTTTCGGTAGATTGTTGATCAATACTTCCGCTCCATTAATATTGTTGATAAACAAGCAGACAAAGCTACAATATATTAAAACGGAACGCTATACAGACTTATTTGACATATCTAAAATTAGATAAGTTTAGTGCGGGTTGGAGTTATTTAATTGGGATTAATATTCTTATGGCTGTATTTTTCTGTTGATCAGATTTGTACTTGATACCTATCGCGTGAAACCACGCGCGGCTTTACGCATGTTAACCAATACCAACGATAATTAGTGGTGTTAATTGAATTTTACTTCAAGCGTCACATTACACTACCTACACAGAGTTGTTATCAAATTTATACTAGAATTTTCCCTTGCATCTGCGTTTTATGAAAAAATATCTGTCGACATGAAATAGAGCTCTTTTCCCACGACTACGTTGGTGTGGCCAATTTATTTGATTTGAATTAAAATTATAAACGAAATTCACAGCAAAATTATTAAATAAATATTCTGAATATGCAAGTAAATTAAAAGCTTTAAAATATTCAGAAAGTTTCAAAAGAGTATTTCTAATATATACTCCCCATTTTACGTCAGAATGTTGTATTAAGCTTAAAATCAGTGGCCAGAACAACAAATAAATTGTACTGACAGACCAAAATACTCCATTAAGCAAATCTGCTTAGCGTAACGAACCTGGCGAATCCATTACTATTCTACGTATAACTTTCGATGTAGGACACACCAAGGCTGATAGGATGCTCTGTAGCACCGCCAACGAAGTTCTTGTCTGACAGCCAATAACATGCTACGACGGGCGTTCTAGCAACAAAGAAGAATGTAATCAAACTGCGATCTAAATAAGAAACATATCGAACTGTCGTCTACTCTTCGTTTTGTCTTGTTTTAAACTGCAACGAACCGAGGCATTAAGATTCGAAAACCCGTGTGCTTCGTTTTGTGGGTGCAATAAAATGTGAGCCCGCAATTTAATAAACTGCATCTCTTACAAATTCAATTCTACCCTGTAGCCAGCAAATAATTGTTCTAAAAACAATATGCGTACTGTAAAAGTATTTAATGGAATTCCCAAGCAAAGTGCACTTGAAACATGGAAGAATATTTTTCATATTCCAAGGTATTTCAATCAGTTTTCCCAATTTAATAGCAATGAATAGGAGACATAGGTGTTACTAGCTTCCCTTATAATATACGAGAGCCTATTGATACATTTTGTCCCTAATTTTGAATTAAAACAAAAAACTAGAACAACAAATAAAGCAAATATATATTTTGCAGCAATAGTGCAATGTACATAAATTCTTACATAAACGTCTGCTGCCAACCGGTGATCTTTAGCCTGAATGATGTCATTATGATTTTATTTGCGATCTTTTTACTTTAAAAATTAGAAAATAATATGAACGTAAGTTATTGAACAATTAAACGAAATAAGGAGGCATATAAGGCGGTGCACTGTCCTGCAGAAACACGGCACATCTGACAATTTTCTCTGTTTGTCCACCTTTTTGGCAGAGCTACATTAATAATTTTGCTTGCCAGCATGCTTCCACCCATCGACTATGACCACCTGCTCTAATATCTCATAACAACAGGTGCAAAGATCACTTGCGGTTGCTCCTACCTTAAGGTAGAATAGAAACACTTCTTCCCTAACGTCTCCATAACTTGATTAATCGCCTTACATATCAATTTATTACCTTATTTCGAACACCTGAAATAATTACCAAGGTATACAATGTTTATTTGTTCCAAGTCAACTATTCATTTTACATGGAGAGTTACTTTACATAGCATATGGCTAAAAAGTTTCTAAAGATAGAGATAACGTCTAAGAAACCTCATTTGTAATTGCAGTTAAGGCGTAGACATGTACTTAGAATACATGACATTTTTAAGGTAGCGCTATATTTTCGCGCTCTGATCGGTTGCAGCGCCTCCATATTAGTTCTGATGACGGTAGCCCCGTGCAAATGCGCGACACCGTCGGCTCGCACCTCTCAGTCGGGCATATCATCTTGAGGTTGTTTGTCAGCTCGCCCGGCTATAGCCGCAGGCGCATTATTTCCTTGGCTTTTTTCTTTTGGGGAAGATGGAATTTGAGAGGAGCAACGCCCGGCTACTGCTACAATGCAGCGCTCTTGTGTTACGTGTTATAGCCGTGCGATAGCAGGGAAGTTGAGTTTTTGATCCTGGTTGGCACACACGTAAAATAATAAATTAATGAGGGTCTTGCCAGCCTCCAGGTCAGATTATTTGCATTTGTCCTAAGCCGACAAACATTTTCGAGAGTTAGTTAAGTTACTCATGCTTTAGGTCTGAAGCAAGCCCATCTATACCAGCAGATGTGCCGTGGAGCAATTTGGACTTCACTAACTCAAGTTCAAAGCGTGCAGTGCCTTCTAGTCGGTATTATTAGCACCTCGTGACAAATACCTCTATTTTGGATAGCTTGTATAGAGTCTGCAGTTTCTGTATATTTATAAATTTTCTTCTAGTAGATAGAGTTTACCTATATAGCAGTAAAAGTAGATATGGTAGTAGTAGTATATATTATGTGTTATCCAAGGGTTTTTTTCGAGAACACACCGCAATCTTCCTGCCTCCTCAGGCAGGGTTTCGAATTATATCAACAAACAGGTTGGATTATAACCAGCCTAATGAATTTGATCAAAAAATGCTTGTAACCGTAATGTCACCTCATGGTAATTGTACCTCTAGTACTAGAAAACAGTGCCTCTGAGTCTGGATATTTTGACCTGTAGCCTCATGTGAATTCAATCGAAGATATTAGTTTTACATTATGTTGACTTATACTCTGTACTTCTACAATATACTGATTTTTTCAGTAATATTAACGTTAATAGGTTGGCTTTAATTAATGATAATTTCTTTGTGAAGGTCGTTTCCTTGTAATTTGGGAATGCGCCTCTTTGTCGGTGAGAATCCAAACCAGTGGCGACCTTACAATAATAAATACCTACTTGCGACGTATATAAACATATCAACCACGCTTTCGTTAAGCACGTGCCCTCCTGCAGCTAGCTGGAGACTCTTTCGGTTCGATTACGGTATTCAATTCATTTTAGATTGTAATAATGTGAAGCACCGGGTACGCTACACCAGCTGCCATGCAGAATTATCGGTTTACTATATGTATCAAATACCAACTAAATGTCAACCAAATTTGCATTTTTGTGGGAAAACATCGTTTTAAAATCTTTGGTTTTGCAAATTTTGCAAATATTGCTAATATTTTGAAGTAAACGAGGTATACACTCTCTGGTTTACTACTGTGTAGTAAGAATGAAATGATTTAGATGTTTTACATCGTTACAAAAAGTAATTTCCGAATAACGTCCCTCTTTAGGTAAAATAGAAACCGCGCGGCGTAAGTCAAATTTGGGTCGCTTAGCTGCTCGGCTATCGATCGACAAATCTCATGTAAAATCTTTCGATATATCGAAAACTTCGTCTTATCAATATTCGAATTGTTCCTTTAAAAGCAAGGCATGTCGTACACGCGCCGCTACTGTGATATTTGCCGATCGGGTGCGGAGCAGCTGCGCGACCCGAATTTTACTTACGACGCTCGGTCTGTAGTTTCTAGTAGTTACTACTTGTTTCAAACAAAAAATATGTGTCAACCATTTTATAACGTCTTCATACACAGTAGAAGAGTTTCCAGTCCAAGCATATGCAATTTGTACTGAAAACGTCTCTTATACATATTGTTGCTCACTCTCTAAACATATGAGTACAAACATATTTAACTTATTTTGTTAAGTAGCAACTACTTATTTAAGAATTATAAAACAAATACATTAAAATATTTTCAATCTGAAACCCACAGTAAAATGGTAGAGTATGTTTATCTTATGCTCAATATTTTACTTATTCATTCCTACTTCCAACCTCTACTGGTATGTACGCCTTGCGACACGAAGTGGGCAACTCTATAACTAAGTTTTTCATTTTAAGGTGTTTTCTCAAAAATGAAACATGAATATCAAATTCTGTTTACGCCAAAAAAAAAAAAACTCTTTGGAGATAAATTGTAAGGTGTTATAAAAATATTTTTAATGACCTTCCTATTAATAAATTGCCATGAAATCCATATCGTTTGACATATAATGCTACAGGCTATCATACAACAAAAAGTTTGATATGATTGATCTACATAGATAGTAGATATGACGCTTGAAACATTGGCTACTTTGAGCAGTTTTACCTTTACGCGCCCCGTAATAAAACTTTCATATCTTGTAGTTAGGTAACTAGATGGAATACGACCTATGTTCATATAACATTTTTTAGTCAAAATGACCTCCACAACCAACTGTTGAAGTTTGGTCCGCCCGTTATAAATCACCCTGTATAGTTAACATGAATTTTAAAATTATTTTCTACCTATTTATTAAGCTATGTTAAGTGACAAACGAATTTTCGATATTATTATTAGATGAAAATATTCTAACGAACCCTGGATTGGATTGGATTGCGTCATTGTTGAGAACGAAGAACTCACAGTTTTGACAACTTTCAAAAGGGGCTTCATCAGGAGGCAAGCAAGATAACTCAACATGTGAACCACGCGAGAGGCGAACCCTTCTAACAATCGGACGATAAATGATGAACTAATAGTGTGTGGAGTATCGAAACTTCGTCTTTCACCTTCTGCGTCGGATTCTAGAACTTGTTTATAGAAATATGTGTGGTGCTTAAGCAGCAGGCTCTTTGTGTTAGTTGGGGCTAGGGAACCTAATGCCTCTTATGGTTTCAACAGGCAGTGATATCCTGAACAGACAACAGGATGGCAGCGATGGTCGCGATGAGGCTGAAGATATCTGTCGTAGTATTGGTTACGTTTGGCGTAGTACCGAGCATTCCCTGAGCAGGAGCTGGTGTGCTGTCTTCTGAAGGATTGACAGCGGACCTGAGTGGAGGTGCGACGGCTTTCTGGTTTTTCAGAGCATTCGCGTAGCTGCGTGCTGTTGCTTTTGGCGGAAGAGACATCGGATTTTGGATGCAGGTTTCGTAGTTTGCAGGATGAGCGTCTTTGTACTTTAAGCAGGTAGCTTGCGTGCCCTTAGGCCTGCTACGGGCACTGGTGTAGTGGTCTCCGCTGCATTTCACGCACCTGGGAGCGGCGTGGCAGGGACTATCCGAATGCCCAAACCTCTAACACCACGCTGGAGGTCTTTTGGCGTGGCAACTCAAGGGAGACGCGCAGGTTTACTTCCTTGACACCGAAGACCTTCTTGGCTTCGGTGAACTTCGACAGCTGCACCGAGACAAGCAGGATGGGTTTTTTGTCCGTACCGATCTGAATCCGGGATACGGACAAGATTGCCCCTGATGGCAACCTTCAAGGGCTGGTCCTCCACTAAGTGGTAGGTACGGTAGGGTACTTTTATCATAAAAAGCATGCCCTCATATTTTGGTGATCCTCGGTGGTCGCGGGAAGGGCGCTAGTCCTTCTGGAACAGCTTTGGCTTTGACAAAACCGATCCTTTGTATTGTGAAGGCAGCCGATAGGGTAACCGAGTTGTGCTTGGTATGAATGATGATTGGGGGTACACGCTTGTACGGCAGCTAATGCTAAAGTTCTTCTCCTCCTAAATTCGCCAGAACGCCGAAAGGATTCGCCTACTCGGCGCAGACATTCTGGACTGACGGTTTGATCGCCTTTCTTTTGCTTTCAACTATAATTCACGAAGTCCGTCTCCATCTTCTCCGCCTGGAAGGCAGCATCAGAGGACGGCGGTCGGGCAGCTGCAGCGTACATTGAGGCGGGTACCTGCTGCATAACGTGTTTGAGAGCTTCTTTCTTGAGGCTTTGCAGCTTCAATATGTTCCTTCGTATATCTTCCTACGACCCTCTTTGCAACTTTTTCTTCGGAGCATCAATCTGGGCATTGATCTGGATTGGAAGGACAATCTGACAGGTGGCGAGGATGGTTTTTATTTAATCGATGTGTCTTGAGCGCAGGGGTCGTCGAGCTCCACCCTCACGAGAACGGGTAGTGGAAAACGTCTCGTTAGAATATTTTTTATCAAACGCCTTGCCGAACATTTTTCACTTCGAGAAGTAAAGCGTGGGTTGGACTTCGAAGTTCAACTGCGACTGCGGTGGCTTGCTGGATACGTCTTTTTTCTCCCGTGTCTGGCTGTGACTCAGTCTCTAAAGATCGGAAGGAGGAAGGAAAAATGATAAGCAAGTGTCGGCGCGGTTGAGTGAAGACCAGAAATTGGCGTTTTCCAAATGGAAGGAAAGGGAAAGGCTTAGCCTCTATTAAGATTGAGATGATATATGTTAGGTTGCAAAAGGCAAAACTATGTTAAGTATATTTTAAACTATGTCACGTAAATTGATATATATTTACAGAAATTGTTAATCATGTAGGACATTTTAACAGCCGGTAAATAAGCCGTAGCCATCCATATTATCTCGTCACCAATGTCACCCGAACGTCAGCACTATATTATTTATTTATAGGGGATACATGTTTTGGAATTCAAAAGTATTATCATTTTAATGAAGAAATTAAAGCTTCGTGGAAAGATAATGAAGTAAAGAGCGACCAATATAATATCTATAAACGTATCATGAATGTATAGATATAAACGAAAGTGTACTGTAATCGTGAAGAATCACCTTTCTACGTTTCTTCAGATATTTGTGTTGCCGGGTCTTTAGATGACGAAAAACACGTTTCCCCAATTCTGTCTGTCTGCTTGTCGGTCTGTATGTTGGCGCTACAGCTAAAAAACTATTTGTAGGGGAAGACTCTATTTGGCATGCGGACTATGTTATAAACATACCCTGCCTGAAACCGAATATACGTTCGGTCTAATATTAGTTAGATGCTTCGAACATAGCTCAGGTTCTTACTCTTAAAGAAAAGATGTATTTTTTGGGGCCAACAGATGCGATGAGTGTCAAGACCGATAACAAACACAAACAATCGGCATGCATGTGGTGTATCAATCATACAAGTCTTCGTTATTCTATCGTCGCCAAGCCTTTGTACGTGCTCTCTTCACAGCGTGCGTCTTTACCGTCTTTATCTGACCATATCCTGCGTTGAAAATGCATGCCTTATTGTGTCAGAGTGTCTTTCCTGCTTTTATTCTTAAAATTACCATTCGTTGTTTCGTAATAATGCAGCACGCGCTTCGATTTCGGCTGTCATAATTGGTCTAATGGACTTTTTATACATTCTCACCTTCATGTCTATATTTATGCTCGTATTTTTCTAGACTACTTGTTTTATGGCATAGGAGGCAGCTGATGCCTTTTTAACAAGCTTAAATGCTTGTCAAATGCTGGTGTTCTCCCACCCCGGGTAATCGAATGTCCTAATCTGTTATTGGTTTAGCGTTAGCTACCAGCTCACATCTAACAGGTTCCTTGGGTACTATCAGAGCATTATCTGTATTTATAGCAATGTAAATTTTTGCTGTCCTGAAATTTATACGGTAGACGTTAAAGGTTAACACGTCTCGGTCTATGCTTAACGGTAGGTTCTACAATGGCGTCAGCGGAAGGAGGGGTGTAGGCGTCACTCTTATTGATGCTGCTAAACAATTAGTGTACACTTTTAATACGTTTATTGCTAATGACCCGATGACACATACAACCAAAAACCAACTTACTACTATATATACAAGAGAAAAGAACAAAAACAAGAAAAGAAATATGTACAAAACAATCGTCTAGATTCGGGCGGCGCGAGGCACGGCTCGTTGTGGGCGCTGGCGGAGCTCTGGGTGGGGCGTCGAGCCGGAATGCCAGGTTCTTCTGGGGCGTCGGCGGCGCGAGTAACCCTCTCGGGGACGGTGGCTCGAGCGGGGCGTTGTTGGAGCATGGGGTCGGGTTTCTGCTAGGGGAGTCCGGGGAAGGTTGGTCCGTCGCCAGTGGGGGCAGCGACGTGGGCTCCTGTCGGGGCAGGTGGCCTACGCAACAGACCTGGGGGTGCCCATGGCGAGCGGGCGAGGTTTGGCTCGGAGTAGACTGGCTGTGGACTCGTCCTGGAAGCTGCGGGAGCTGTAGGTGGATCCTGGAAAATTGCTGGGGCTGCTGGCGAATTCGGAGCTGGCTGGAGGTCCTGCAGAGAGCTGCTACTGGAGAGGGCTTCTGGATGGTCTCGGCTGAGTTGTCCTGGAAGGCTGGATGGTCCTGAAGAGGCTTCTAGTTAGCTGGACTCTCCTGGGTGGAGTCGGCTGCTGGTGGACTCGGAGCTGGATGCTGTGTTGAGTTCGACTCGGCCGGGTTGAGTGTGGCAGGCTGGAAACTGCTGGATGCTGAGTGTTGTCCTGGAGCTGAAGTGGCTGCTGATGGACTCTCCTGGGTTGAGTCATATCTTCTGGCCTGGGTAACTCTATTTAAAGGAGCCCCGTCCTTTGCTTTGCGCTTCCTGGACGCTCATTGGTCCGAGGAGAAGGGATGACTACTTATTTCCCCCATATTTAATAATTCCGAGGTTTTTTCCGCGGCGCGACATATTAGCGCCTTGATGAGGGTCGCAATGGCTGGCCGTTGAAATGCCGATTCTAATGATATCCCATTTGCTATGTTTTGTTAACTTTTTAAATTAAAATAAGGTTTTGTTTCCCTCGAGCTCGGCATAAAAATTGCTTAATCATGTGTGTTAAGACGTTCTCTTTATTTTTATTATTTTCGCGCAGATTTTATATGTTTTTTGATACACAATACCCCTGCGTTTAATTCATCCCAGCGCTAATTAAAATTGTTTTAATTTTGTACTATTCCTATATTAGCCATGCGTTTCTATTTGGGTTTTTTGTTCCCATCGGCCGTTAGCAGATGCGTCTCTGTTCGAGCCCGGGGCCCGGGCGAAATTCGCCCGTGTGCGGCGATTTCTCCGGCTGGGGAAGCAAATCGTTTTCAATCGGTATATATGCTTTTTTGTGATTCGAGAATAAATTTGATTAAGCAGCGGCTAATTTTTCCTATGCACGTGTGGTTTCTATTGGGCGCTCCATTGATTAGAAGTGCCTTAGTTAATTAAAATTAGATTTTACTTTGGCGTAATTTTCGGCTGCATGTAGCGGCGTCCGTTCGGAGTTACGCTGGACTTTTATTAGGTTGTTTTGTTGCAGCAGGCTATTTGCAGTTTTATTGTTTTATCTCCTTGCAGAGTTTCGTTTTTTTTATTTGGGTCCTTTTAGAATTGGCATGCCGTAATTTATAGTTTTATTTCTGCAGAGGTTTGTTTTTGAAATTTGTGTAGGATCGTGGCGTATCGGTAAACAGATATTTGAGTTCTTTGTTCGTCGCTGCCTGTTTGGCGACGCAAATTTTCTTTGTTGATTTGATCTGTTTACCGATTCATATTAAGGTTAACCTCATTTTCTGATATTATTGTATCATCATCGGCGTAACTATAATCCTTATTTATCTATTTTCCATTCTTTCTCATTCTGTAACATGTACTTGTATTTTTCACTTACTCGATTACATTGTTCAGTATTAGGTTGAATGAACGAGCACGAGCTATGCCCTTCTCCCCTTCAAGCAAGTATTTGTATTTTCTGTGTTGATTGTATGTTGACCCTTGTTCTATTCGGTTTAGTTATTTAATGTCGAAAGTATTTATCAATAGAGAATATGTGCACAGGTTTTTTTAATTCGGTTGGTTTATCTCTAACATGACGTATGTAAGTATGTATGTATAATCGTTAACCTCTTGTTACCTTAGCAGTCTATTATAAATATAGCATCTATAGCTGGCATATTATGATGCAACCCTTGTAGATACCTGGTTCCGACAATTCCGCATCTATATAACTCTTAACTATTTTTATGAGGACCAAGCTACGATAAAATCTAGGATCTTTTTGATATTCATTTTTAAATACGTGAATTGTCACGCTATTCCTCCATTCATTATACCTTCAGCCAGTATCTTCTCAAAAATTGTAGTTAACTCCTCTATTACCTTATTGCAACCATATTTCGTTGTCAGCAGAGGAAGCAACCCACACATTTTTTTTAAACTATGAAATACCAACACATTTTTATTGTATAATTTAATTGCATTTCTTTCCAACACCTTTGTCTGTTCTTCAGTTTAAGTTTTGCCGCAAAATGTTAATACTCAAGTATTACAATTCAATTTGCACTATTGTCCTTAATTTCAAAATGTTAGCTTCCTCAACTTAATTTAATGGAAATGCTATTAACTTATTATTTCTTTTATTTAATTTACGTTATTTATTTTATACCAAAGTATATTCATTTAACCTTTAGTAATCTTTCGTGGTGCTCATATAAAACGTACGTTTAATTAAGCTCCTTTACAACACGTTTGTAGAAAATTCAATTCAAATTCAAAATTCATACTTCGGGCATGAATCACGGCGCAGCTCAGATCTAGAACTTCTAATGGTAGTAGCAAAAGTCTGCGGAAAACGCTCTACTGGCCGTTCGCCACTACGTTGAACTCAAATAATAAAAGAAATTACTGGTAGCCACATCCGCGAGGTAGTCTGTTACGATTTTTCTGCACTTCCTTTAATTCCGCAAGGCTGATTTTGGGCGTTCTTATTTCCTTGCCGAAAGTTATCGTTATCTGCACGCTTCTCCATGGCTTACCTTGATTGCAAAAGCGACTGGAGCGCTTTCGATTGTCGCATTCTTTTGTTTGGAGCGCGTCCTTCCGTCTGGCGAAGCGCCGTGGAGGTGTTTGTTGCCTGCATTGGTGGATTTTGTCCTGCTGCTGTTCGGGCCTTTAGTTTTGTATTTATGTAAGTTTTAGGACCAGCTGCAGAGAGATTCCTTCACGCCTTGTCTGGCGGATTCGTACACCTTGCTGCAACTACCCTTCAATGTTCGTTGCCCAGTCCATCCGGAGTGAGTGCCGCTTCATATTGTTTGTCGTTTAACAAAGATTTGCAGAAATTTATTTCTGGTTCCGTTTTCTTTTAGCAACCAGTTTCGGGAAACCAGTTCAGAGTTGCCGCCGCTGTCTGTGCGAGCTTGTCTTGCCAAGCACGACTAGATCCTCGATAAGCACGCTGGAGGTGCCCTAAGGAGGCCGCTGTTAGGTTTTATTAAACTAAATGTATATAATAATTACGCACACTACGATCTGTGCACTAGTGAAAAACGGCTCATCCGATCGCTAATTTTGTGGAGCCGCATTTTGGCCTGCGTAATTCAAATATTGATTTTCCCGAAGCATTGCAAGAAGGCGAGTACTGACTGCTCAGTAACTTTTAATTTGTTGTTCGGTTACTGGTAAATTATTGTTTGATTGTGTAAAAGTTAGTAATTATATTGTGTTGTAAATTTGTACTAAATTTTGTTATTCCTAAGTTAGCCCAGTATGGGACAATCTTGCATATAGTAGCCCACTTGTAATTGTTGAAAGTTTACTACGAGTATTTAATTAATCTTCTGCTATGTACTATTTTTACGCCAATTATACTGTGGAACATTCTTTCAAGGGATTTGGACTGCTGGAGTTTACGAATTCTCGTTCTATGCCTCAGCACACTCGTCGTTATTGTAAAAAATTTATTGGCGCTGTAACGGTGCTATGTAAACCACTTAATTGGTGAACTTAAAGTACCACACGATCGTCTTCATGGAGCTAGTCGCGGTCGGCAAGAGTGTTCAAGCGGTTGGGGATTTTTGGTTTCTTTACAGATTAGCGAACGAATAAACTGTTTATCTATTTAGGATAACAAGTACATGCAGCAAAGGATGGAGAAACACGGCGGATGATAAGTTGTGGGGCAGTGGCCACACTCCTGGCAAGGGGTACGGATTGAAAAGGAAAATATTCTTGGTATTTTTCGTCGTTCTTCTTACCTGTCGGGCTCAGGCACGCTTTGTTTTTATCTTCTGCACAAATTTTTATTTATTTTGTGATATACGCCTTTTTAGAGCGTCTTTCTTATTTGACGTATTTAAATATGATTCACTTATGATAAAGCTGGCTTTAAAAGCATTTCAGCAGCACTTGCAGCGTGTATTGCAGTGATTGAACTACATATTTAATATATATAATGCTATTCTACTGCATATTCGTAATAAAGCACTCCCGGGATATATACTGTATGTTGCGAGATTGCAAACGACCCATTCTAACCATTTTTAGGATTTTGTTTTACACACCTGGTAGCTTAATAAATACAACTGCTAGATTACAACGAGGTTGACTTCAAGTGTTCCATAAAATGAATCTTATTAAAATATAAACGATTAACGCCAGCTGTATTACTTAAATCACCTTGGACCTTCACTTCACGGGGTGGTGAAGTTAAAACCACATTAAAATTTACAATAGGTAAGAATGCAATGTATAATTACCTTGTAGCACAATGTATTTATTTATGTAATAGAAGTGAGACAAATTTTATAACCTGAAATTAAAGTTATTTTATTACCAATGGGCTGCCCTTTGTATATTTTCAGTGAAATAATTTCATTTAGTCATATTAAATTGAAGCCACCTTGCCCATACGTTGCGTGACACATTAATATATTTCTTACTTGGTCTTCTTGTTTTATTGCTCCGTTCATCCTTAAATATCCCCACCAAATCAGCTGTTTCTCTTTCCTAGTCTGGAGAATGACATTTTGGATTACCATTGTTTGCGCTATTACAACGTTTGGTATCCCATTATGTAATATAAGCCCATGGAAGCTTGCAATAATAATATATTTGTAGCTAGAAAGACACTCACTTGCCAAATGATATTTGCATTTCTTTGTTTCCAGCAATATTTTAGAAATACTTGTTCAAAAAGGTAATATTCCTTCTGAGGAGCTAACACAGCTGACGGCAGATACTCACGCCTAACCTTTTTTCAACGGTTTGATAAATATTGTTTTTTTTTGTCCATGGAACTAAATAATATCGATTATGAATTAGGTGTAGCTGTGCAATTTCTCACATTCTACTGTTAATACCATAGAATCTCGTCGATGGCATGACCTTCAAGTTAAAGCGTGTTTAATTAGAATTTATTGGAACCATAGTTAAATAATACTCGTATATTAAAGTTTGATCCTTCACTTTTATGATGCTAAACAATACGCTTTTATGAAAGGTCAGCATCTAAAACATATTTTTTGTTATTAAAATTTTTAATGTTATTCCTTAATTTAAAAAAACCTAATATTTTACGTTAAGCCGGAACCTAAATCATAGTTAAACGTTTCGTATAATTAAATTGCAATTTTATCCATCAAGGGAAAAAATATCCGAGATAAAATCTTCTGTCATGGTCAAAAATAAAATTCTTACAAGTTTCGTTGGAGTATCTGTCTCAAATTTCCAAGCAGGGCTTGCGGATCTCATCGGTCGTAAATCTTCAACTTAATAGCTGTTGGTAGGGAAAATTGCAATATTCACAGAGAGCGAAAATAACAAAGTAAAAGAATAAGTAGATTTACAGGGCTGTAAATTAGCCTAACCAAGCAGGGACGTTGGCAGCGTGTGACACATGGAATATCTCGCTGGAGAAAACCAAATATTTTCCTTTTCAGGAATGCGGTCAGCAGGCTAGGCATCTCTTTGAATCTGAGATGAACTGGGGAAGTTCTGTAAGGGGCATTTTATAAAATGTGCTAGAAAAATTTTAAGTACGTCACTTATAACTGTGATTATTTTAGTTAAAAATTCAAGTAATGAAGCAGCGGTTCGTCTAACATAAAACTGTATTTTTCCATTCACTGTTTCCATTTCTTCACTAGGAGACATCTAAGGAGTGTTTAAATAATAAACGGGTCAAGAGTGCGTTATATAAATTTTGTTTACGTCCCCTAAGGCATAGCTTGTAGCGCTTGGTCCACAAGTTTCACCTTCAATTTATGATTAAGTGTCAGAAGTGTCATAATAGAAATATAGGTTATTTTTATTACCTACCGAGTAAAAACAAACCATTTATTGACGTTACCTGTGGTTCGTTGCTCAGTTAAATGTAACATATTAGGCAAGACATATGCTAGCACAATTTTTCAAAACGTTCTTGACCTGTTTGTTTTTTAGACACCCTTTGCAGCGTGCGGGAACATAATACATACTAGAAAGTTCCCCACGAAAGCGCCCAAAAATGCCCATAAAATGAGCCAGTAAGTTAACACAGCTTCTGAAATAATTATGAAAATGGGTTTATGCATTACAGAATTACACATTATTAAAGTTTTGCTAAAAAATGCAGTAGGCCACTGCTTTTAACTTTACTGCTTTTAATCTATTAATTTTTGTTAAATATTGTTGATAACTATAGCGACATTAGAAAAACCTTGTCACTTTTGAACGTATTTCGTTGTAACTATATCTTTCTAAGAGCCGGCTCGTTTGGGTCTGATAAAGAGGTTTTTTAATCAAATTTGGAATGCTCAGAATAAAAAGAATTCAATTCTTTGGGGCAATTCTCACCATCAGGATACCGCAATTTTTTGTGCCCTTATTCTAGGGACACCCTATATAATAATATCTGTATTTTTCGGAATTATTTATATTGTTTTGTTTGCTAAGCCGGCTTTATTTAATTTAAATTTAATAGCGTTTACGTAATATCCCCTATCAATTCAAGGTAGTCCTTGTTGATCATGTTTCTCCCTTCTGTTATTTCTATTACACAAACACATTTTCCATTTATTCAAATAATTTCTTCCAAATATTAAGTATGTTTCTCAAATCTCCTTACGCATTTTGCACATGAATAGATATACGTGACGGTATTTTTAAACTTTTAACTCAAACGAAAAGCGTAGCACAACTTTATTCGAAAACGTTTTGCACCTTTTTACCTCCCGTGTGTTAATGGGACTCTTAACTCGTATTTAACAATATACAATTCGCTCCAGGATACGCTTTTGATGTCAAATTTCAAAGTGTTACAAAACGATTGCGATAACTAAAGACAAAACTCTTTGAAGTTCCACGCGAGTTTTGAAGTCGGCTAATCACTTGTTTTGTCACAAAGTGTGTAATTAACTTTTGTGTAGGGCGAGGTGGTGATATAGTTTTTATGCGAAGTTCAGTAAAAGGTGAAAACCGAAACCAAATACATCTTGCTTGTTTTATCCACAATGGAACCCACAGAGTGACACAGCGTTGGTACCCTTCAGGGTAAGTAGGTGTAAATTGCATAATTAAACTTTACAATAGCTACTGGAGTAAGTGCTTCAGTAGTTCAGTTTCCTTGCATACTTACAACCTTTGCTATAGAGGTCGTTATAAAATGGTAGGAGTATTAAGAAAAATAATTGCTTACTGTAGAATATCGTGTTTTTATCGAACGTATATATGAAACGGGAATTAGGTCACCTCCTATGAATTGTTTATTTTAGTATTATCATATAATAGCCAAGTTGTGTCTGCATGCTTTTTCATTGTCGATTAGAACTGGTTATTGTATTCTAGTTCGGCTAAAGGTGCACGCGCATCCCAGGTTTAGTGCATAAATCGCTCGATTTTGTATATGCAGCGATCGATATGAAACCAACAGCCATCGTGGGAAGTATCTAAAAGAGTCGCGGCCGTGCGAAGCCTTAAGGTGCACATTCTTATCGGCTTTTTGTGGGAAACGTCTGTTCATCCAGTGATAATGTGTGAGTCCTTGTGTGATGTTGCAATTCTCAGGCTGGGAGCCTAAGGTAACTTTATACAGGAAATGCTTGATGTTTGCGCGATAATCTTTCGTTTGAGTCTGTCTGAAAGTTTTGCTACCAGAAATGAATGCGATTAATAGACAATTAAATACGTACGCAAAATAATTGTCCGGGAATTCAAATTGAACGTATGTAGGCTTAGCGTTTTTGCTTAGGAAAATGCATGCCAAGGGTAATTCCTTCTCTCTTTTACTGGAAATATACCTTTGCTTATTTATCTGAAAAAAGGCTTTTAATGTGAATATTTTTGAAGGTGCTTTCAGCATCCGAGTTGCAGATCAGCTTTTTGACAGATAGCGACGTTTTATAGCTACTTGCTGAGATAATTTTAAAAGAGTTTCATCCGTATTGAGCTAGCAATGTAAACACGAAACGTGCCACAAAGTAGAAAACTGTTACAAAAATTACACACAACGGCAGGGCTCTGAAACGCTACGCTATATGAACTGCATTGTTTTGCATAATTATATCATGGTTGCTGCTATTTATAACATACTCTATATTCAAAAAATCTCTGCAAATAGAGTGAAGTATATTTATAGCATTGAGACTCAATTGTTAGGTTGGTCCTGAAAAGTGTACATTTTATACTTCAGATAACATGGAAACATACATTTTTCGTAGTATAAGACAGTAAATAAGAAAAAATAAGAATATTAAAAGCATATTTATGTTTTTACTCTTTATATCTGGGCATCCAGTAAATCTATAATACATCTTTAACATAATATTGTACGGAAATTTTCGTGGAATTAAAGTTGAGTCGAACAGGTTGTAAAGCGCCGCTGAATTGAAGGTAAAAAACAGATGCTACAGTATTTTAGGAAATTATATTCAAAAGACACGATAAAGTTACAACAAGAAATGGTTTCCAAAGATTATGCTAGGTTACAATCATAGTCTTGTTGCAGCATTGACTACGTTTACATCAATGAATAGAAGCGCCTGCAATTGCACACGTAGTGAATGCTGAACACGAAAGGATTTTTATAATTACTTTTATCTTCTTCGTATTCGAAGCATATGATATCACATTTATTAATTTAATTTAACGTTCTTAAATTTGTGTATATACAAATTGTACATCCTTGTGCTACGAAAACCGCTCACATAGCAGTCAAAAATATAAACAGCATCGCTATCCATTCATCAGTCTCTCTTAAAACAATCGGAGATTTATTTAAAAAATTCAATACCTTATGTACAAATCACTTAAACTAATAACTCTTCCTATAAAAAATTGGACTAGAAGAAATACTTGCATATTATCAAAATAGAATTAATTATTCCAAATACGACAGCGGAGAAAGCCGGATTTGATGCATCCGGTCACAGCTAAAAACGAAATTTCAGGATATGATCAAAATATGTCTCAAGTTTACAAGATATGTTAAATTGTTGGTGTGTCTCTCGTAAAAATCGCTTTAATTATTATGTACATAAATTGTCTATACTTATTACTTTATTGTCCGTTAGTTAAAAAACGACTTGTATACAATACAATTCAACGTCTTTGGGAAAATATTCACTATCTTATACGTCCCTAATCTAAACACAACTTTCTTGCTGACAGCCCATGAGTGGCGTCCTAACTGTCACAACTTCCCGATGATATATACCAGGTTTGGATGTTGGAAACAGAGACGAAACCGGTGAAATAATAGGCGAGGTGATTGACGTCTTAACAGGTGCCGGAGGAGGCCGTCTACCATGGTCTATTTGTGCGTATATGGTGGGTTCGTCCCGTCGATGCAAAGATCCGTATTGATTTCCTCCATTCTTGATGGGCTCCAGCGAATTCGGCCGCGCGATTGACAGCTCGGCATATGTTACTTCATTACATACCTGTTTTTGATATCAGATTCTATAAAAGTCTTCCATGTGGAAAAGCTTCGGCAAATAGGGCAAGCTTTCTACTACAAGCCATATAACGGTCCGCAGCTCTAATTATCGTTAGCGCTAATGCTTACGACGGACACAAAAGTATACATGAATCAGATCTCCTCAAGGCACTCAGAGCCAGTTCTAATAATGATATTGTCGGTATTAACACAGTAAAGCTAAAGCTACATTGTCTCTCTTGGTGAATATTTGAGCAATCCTTTCAACATCAACCTTGTTTTAATGGTAATTTCAGAAATTAATGAATGCATTATGTTATTCTATTATGCTATGTGAATACCCACACTACCAAAGGCTCTTTTCGAAAAAAAATTGGTCGGCTTTGCATATTAGCATATCATTAAGTTTATGTTTTTCTCCCAGTACTGATTTAACTGCGAATTATATTTAAGTATTGTCAAAATTATTCGTCGAAAAACTATTAATGTCACGGTATATAGTGTCAATTGAGAATTCATGAGGATTATACGAGGAATCTATTTTTGTTTTTTCGGTAAGTGTTATTTCGGGATAAGCATTGAAGATAATGAAGTTCAAATAATTCAATACGCCGAAACTCCACAAAGCACGCCTGATAAGCTAACACAGTACAAGATATCACGGTCAGAATCAATTGCATATAAAATAAACTCCCAATAAATTGACACAAGTGGAACAAGAGACAGCGCCTAATGCACTTGGATGGCAGCTGTCAAGCTTCAACATGTCAAAGCAAACATTTAATTTGTCAGAAGTGTTGAGCTCTCAAGGCTAATTACCTAAACCTCATAAATCTTTCACAACAGGATTAGTAAAACTAGGAGACTTCATACAGCTCCAAAAGATATGTTGCGAGATTCAATGCCAATCGCATGATCTGCAACGAACCTAAAGGTAAGCATGTGACAGTTAAAGTCACCTATATCCTTTTAAATTCGCATAGCCATTAAATAGCTTTTAGGGAAAAGTAAAGTGAGTCAAATCACTAGAGCTAACGTTAGTAAATAAAGCCAAAAATTACAATATCAACGTAACCCAACTATTGAAGAAAAGTAACTGCAGCAGTTCAAGTAGTTGAAGTCTTTCTGAGTGTTGCTGATAGATGCAGTATTTCAGATGTTCAAGCTTATAAATTCAAAAATTTGGGACACCTGCAGAAGAAATAGGGGCTATATATTTTTAACGATAATTGTACTGGTGTTGTTCCTTTTGTTATGGGAGACGAAACTTAAGTAAGGAATGTTCATTAAAATGATAAGTGATCATTAAAGCTCTTCTACTTGTAATGTAAATATTTGTTTCTATATCAACTACGACGTTGAGAATATGAAGTGAAAATCCTAGTCGCAAGTTGGTTCAGCTTATAGAATTGTTTGAAACATCAGTTTAACCTGGTCAGGGAAAGAGATACAGTCAATATTAGGGCGTTGAAGAACAAAAGCAAACTGGGCATAATTGATAAAAATTTAAAGACGATGATTCTGTTGAAAAAAAGAAATAGCTTCTGTATGTTCTATATTGTATGATTGCTCCAATATTAAAAAAGTAGTGAATTAGAGTGCTACAGGTGAAGTAGTAAAACGAAATTTAATCATCTGAACTGCGTCATTTTGTACATTTATACTTCTTCGTGTGTGCGGATGGCGCAGCGAGCAAATGCTCGCCTCTCAGGCGGCCGGCCCGGGTTCGATTCCCGGTAGATACTATAGATGGATTTTAAAAATCGTACGCTCCCCGGCTACCACGCTAACATCTGTGGTAGTCGTTAACCCCTAATAAGGGAACTCTTCCTCAATTTCGACGGGCAAGGCTAGCCACCTACTCGGCCTAAGGGCAAAGAGGGCTCATAGAACCACTTTGTGGTTATAACAGGCCACTGGCCTACAATAAGAGGAAGAAGAAGAAGAAGAAGATACTTCTTCGTGGCTGTGAATTAATTAGACCACTTTTGGAATTAGAAAATGAGAATTATAATTTGGCAGGTAATCATTCCTTATTGAATAAAATCTACCACACTTTTCAATCAACAGACAATAACTAACGAGCTATATGTCAAGAAACATTTTTCTAGAGAAGAGGATTTCTGTTTCTGTGGCGTTTGCAAACCAACTCTATTTTGCATTCGAAGTCACTTTAATTATCGATAAGACTGTGGTGCACGTTTTGTATCAAATGAAATGAATTCATCAAATCCAACAAGACTTCGTCTAGTTGACAGATATTGGCTAAGTCCAGCTTCGGGAAAAGAACCCAAATTGTAAGAAAATACTTTTTAATAAATCCCTGGTTTATGGAAAACAAATTGCATTTGATGCTGCAACCGGAAAAATCAGTAAAAACATTTATCTGATGAGAGGTCTCTTCTAAAGATTATTTATCAAGAATCAAACATAAAGATGTAAGTCAATACCTTTAAAAAATATTTGCCAATTACTAAATGACAAAAGTTTTAGAAGAGTAACGAAAATATTTGTGAAAAATTTTATAGCTAAAGCAAACAAAAGAAATAAAAACATTACCATGTCAAAGACACTAAAAATTGTATTTAAAAAATGGTCAAATGTATTTTGACAATATGATTAAATCTCAAGTCGACCAAATTTTTCCGTACACATACAAGTAAGAAACACCCAAACAAGCACATGCAGTAGTTATTTATATCGTGCACTGACTACAGAGTAGTGGATGGGAAAAAAGAAAATTTAGGTAACAATATTTTCTAGAAAAGAAGTTTAAAAAGTCTGGTGGAAAAGTAGAGTAATGAAGCATACATTGTAAGTCTAGCAGAACGATGCTAGTTGCAGAAAAGCAGTTTACAAAGCATAAAGTGCAGGCTTTAACAGAACCTTTCATCTTGCTGTTTTCCAAGAATAGCACTTACTTTAACTACTAAAATACATCTTTGTACGGTGTATAACGACCCTACAAAATCAAAATAACACATTTCAAACAACAAAAATAAGAAGCAGTTTTAGTCTAAACGGTATTTTGACAGCGGCAAATCGCTTAGCGATAAAATAAAACTAGAACATGTAAATTAGTTTACGCGGGGATGTGATGTAATGAAATAAGCCAGCCACCAACTCCAACAACAATAAACTACACGAATACATTAAATGCAGGGATGGAATCAATTATTATGCTAACTTACTGGCTGTGGAGCATACGCCCGATCCCTGGTTATGTAAGCTTCAGTCAAGGGTGTAATATGTTGACCTGGAGCTTCGTACTCTGCGGATATCACTGAATTATTTAACCCTGGCGTTTGTGCGGCTGACCCCAGCTGATAGTCCGAATCTGGCAAAAAAGGGGAATAATAAAACCAACGGGCCGTTAGCAAATGCGCCTTTATGTAAACAAACAAGTAGATGGATTCATAAAAAATAATAATTGCCAATAAAGTGTACCTTTGTTGGCCGGCACGACGTCGGGGTTTTTGTCGTCCTTTTCGAAGAGGTCTTCCGATTCGGAACGCAGCGGCAGCGTGACTTTCTCTTTGACGGGCAAAAAGCCGGGCCTCAAAGGGTGGGATCCCTCGCGTCGGGACGCCCGGATCTTGAGGATACCCAGAATTACCACAGACACGAGCAGCAGGACGGTCACGATGCCCACCAAGATGCCCAGCATCGGCGCGATTTCGATCTGGTCTCTAGTTCCTAAGGACAGGACTGTAGGCACATTATTGTACAGGAGCTTGACCTGAATTCGTGTGTACTGGAAGGGTGAAAGATGGGCTCTTTTGAGTCATGCGCAGAGGAACTGTCCCAGGACCTCAAATGGTCTAAATCATGGATGAGTTTTGGGTCACAAGACCCAGAGTTTAGATTTTTTGATATAGTTTTGATATTCTTTTAAGAATATTTTTTGTCTAAGATATTCCTTTGGTCACTTATGGATAGGTTTAAACTGGTAATGGCATAGGTACTCGATGACATGTCGACGATATAAACTGTTACTGCGCGTGCGTCTAAATAACAAGACGTTGAGTTTTGTTAGTCTTACGTTGGGTTTTGGTGTGTAAAAGTTAAAAAAGTAGTTATCAGAGAACATGTTCGTCTAATATTAATCACTTTATGATTCTTTATTGATGCTCAAACAAAGCTAATTTCCACCAGGTCATTTGTCCTAGTTAGTCCGTTTGCACAAGCAAAAATATGTCTGAAGGTTTCATATTCTTATCAGTTATTGTGGAAACATTCGAACATGTTCTGAATGAAACTCACATGTCTCGTCAATAGATTCAGTGTAGCTCCATTCTGTAAAAAGACAAATGAAAATAATCTGATAAAACTTACGTGATTTAGACATTACTGATATCCTGATAGGTAAGTCAGGAACGAGGATCTCAGATATAGCAATAGGTTACTGGGTTACTTAAGAAGAAATATAGATAAACGTAGGTGCTATTATGATCGATCTTCAACTAATATAGGTAATTTGATTAAACTACAATTGTAAGCTTAGTTTTATTCTACATTACAATTGTTTTTGTGGACTTGACGAAGGCGGAACTGTTGCTTCCCAGACACAATATAAATATTAAAAAATGACTAATTAATTAGTTAAACCACCTTTAATTCTAATGTTTATATATTTAGACTTATTAAATTTTAAGTTATTTAAAACAAAAGGAACTATAGCTGTATAAAAACGCTATAGACGGTTTTGGCCTGCAATTAAAAATATACATACGAGGGGTCGGCTTTATATTCTTGAACTGGGCAGTTTTAAATTTAAATGGAATTTAGGTTAAAAATTTTTTGACTCACACATGCGTTGAAACCTGTATGCCAATTCACAGAAACATTGAAATCTTCCTGATTTCATTAACTGTCAGCTTGTGCTGCGCATATTGTTAATAAAATCGAATAGTGAGCTGCCAAAAAATTAGTTCCATATAAGGAAAGATTCCATCAATGATTCTTGAAGAAAATTGTGTTCTTGTAAGTCAACCTTATCCGGTGGTAAAAATAATTAAACATGTTCAAAGTTATTCGATAATGAGGCAGGTGTCCGTACTGGAGTGACTATTTCGTATGACATTGAAAACAAAACTGTTTGGTAATCCAGAAAGCAGAATTGAAGAAATAACAATTAGAAGCTTCAGTAGAAGTTTTAGAAATTCTGGCTTTCAGAATTGCACATGTAAGTACCTTGGCATGACAAAGGTTACTGCAAGAGGTTCCTGGAAATGGATCTATTACAAATGTCTTTTCGGATAGGGGCTAGTTGACAATTTTTGGTGTTAACAAGATGTCATTCTCATTAATTATACAGGGTGTGTATAAAGCCAAGCAACTAGACGTGGCGTTCTTAATAAAATTCTGAGTAGAAAATCTTAATACTAAAATGTTGGATTACCAACATAGCCACGTATAGTTCTTATGCCAATTTATACACTCTCTGTATATGGAGCTAAAATGTGGTTCCGTCATTACGATTTTGATTCGAAGCAAAAGTGGATACAGCGACATGTCAAAAGTATAGTCGCCCTTTCTAAAGACAAAATGGCAATGTTTTTTTGAGACTGTTAGGGAATTTTGCTGCAACGGGAGAGTATTACACAAGCTATTAAAGTTGAAAAATACGGAAAACTGACGGGAAAGGTTTCACTGCTGCACGTCAATGTAACGGTACACAAGTAAAGACTTGCAAACACTACTATTGCCAACTGCGGCCTTATAGTTCATAATTAGCAACAGGTAATTATTTTTTGTTACTAAACCTTAGAAAAACTGTTACTGATAAAAAATTGAGGCATAATTACGAAATTTTGGTAGTTATAGGAAAAAAATAATTTGTGTACATCGGATTAATTGATTTGTTTTATTTTCATACTCAATTCAGGAATATAGGTACATCCCTTCGCAACAGAACCTTCACAATCTTGTCAAATATTTAGGATAAAATTCAAAATGAAGGGTGTTAAAACTGTGTATTTTATAATTGAAACAAAAGCGGTGTATGCCATAAATGCTATTCAAACTTATGTTTGATCATGGACCAGACAGCTTAATAAAAAAAGTGTAAAATTAAGTGAAATCATGTAGACACAAAAGTGCGTTTAATTAGGAGATAAACTAGTTCAACGTGTAGTAGAAAGGCCAAACTAAATTAACTCGTCAAATAACGATTTTCGTAGGACTGAGTAGGTTTATACCGACAAGTGGTATCTTCTTATTCGGTGGTGTTTCCTGAGTATGAAAAATCATGTTGTCGCTTTCTCAGCCTGTGGAGAGAGAAGCTATAACGTCACAAAGATGGCCATTATAAGTTCCAGGTTTTATTACAGAAACCGGGGTTTAACCCAAACATCCAAAAAGAAAGTTCTACCCAGCAGCAAACTGTTTAGTACCCTCCTCTTAGTAAGTGGTAAAAAGTTGCCCAACATTGCGCTTCGGGTTTAGGCGGAAGGGGGTCGAAAGCTAGAAAGGTGGTAAAATGGTAGGTTTGAACAGTTTTTCGCGAATATCTCGTTAACTATGAGGTTTACCGCAAACTTTATCTTATACAAAATTAATCTATATTTAATTTACAATAAAAATGGTCTTATGCATTTTTGACTTCTAGACAAGAGTTACGGAGATATTGAGGGGGCAATGATGTCATTATTTTCTAGTTAGCTTGGGATTCATCGTAATCACTTGAAAATGAGTATGTTTCGTTATAAAAAGTACTTAGTAACGCATTATTAACATAGGAACATTTGTATGTGTGTATGTATGTATGTACGCCTATGTGTTTGAATCTGACAATATATCTACATTGCTCCCCTCCTTTGTCGTTTTTATCTTAATTTTGCCTATTTTTCCTTTTAGATAATTCATCATATCGTTTTCCTCTTTCCCACTTGAGCTTTTAGAATTACAGCTACTTAAATTACTTCCATCTTTTGTCATATTTTCCTAAAAATATAAAATCATGTGAATAGCATTGAAACAACAAACTACAAACTTTATCTAATAAGCTTTAATACAAAAAATAATGGATTTTTTTTTCACAATACATGATTTTCAGTAAATTCAATGTTCTTAAATGGAAAGTGGTATGTACAACGTACATGGTAGTTACATAATAATAAATTACAGCAATCAGTAACCTAAAATTCGTTAAGCTCTTTTTCATGTTGAAGATTATCTTCATCGATGCCGTCGTCAATACTTAGTGCATCTCTGTTGGTGCACTTACGTCCAGAGCAATTCTTGCACATATTAGAGCATTTCTAGCCACTCTGACGACGCTCACAGTTTCTAACACACACCGCATTACAAGTGCAAACAGTGAGGGAAAGCAATTTTTCAGGAGCAGCTGCCTTATGGTTGCAACTGGACGCAAATAACCGCCAATCCTTTTCCAACCCCACTTTAGCGAATCTTTATTGACATTGAGCCATTGCTGCACTTGATAGTAAACTCTATAAGAGTGTTGTTGTCCAGCTGATAAAGTGGGGGAAAGTACAGCCAACCTTAAATTTGTGTGTACAGGCTCCTTTGCGATAGTCTGCAAGTAACATTGAAGGCGCAGAGTATCCAAATTATCTGCATTTTTTTATGCAAATATCGAAATGAAGAAAAGGTTCCAGCATCAGCTAGCGCATCTGGATCTGCATTTGGGTTGTTAAAAGTCAACAGCTTTGTGTAAAACTCCTTGTCACTTGGCACTTTTTCAGAAGGCGTTATTTTTCTCTTTCTATAAATTGAAGAAACGGTATCACATCCGGAGAAAGTGTAAACTGTCAACAGAACATCCTTTATTTCCCCGATACCACGCTGAATGTCTCCAATGCAGTAAACTTTTTCTTCTTGATTACCTTTCTTCGGTACAATCATCTTCAACTGTTTGTTGGCTGGAGCATGAACAACCAACAAGACCAACAAATCGATGTCATTGCCAATTACGATAGCCTTTGTTTCCTTCTTTGATTCGTCAATTACTGTAAAAACGATCTTGATGTCAGCACCGCCTTGTGCCTGGATCACTTTGCAGCCAGCTTGCTGTTGTGTACAGTGATTAGAGCAATCAGTTGCATCTTGTTTTTAGTATTAGTTAGAAATTTTGCTTGTCCAAGATTGACATTAATTCCATCTTCCACTTTCACTTGAACATGTGTAGTAGTGGATGATCTGCGCAAATGTACTAGTATGTCGTCTTTGGTGCTGGGTGCTTCACCATAACCATCTCGCCTCCCCACTTCCTTGAACCCTTCATATAATACACTTGGAGCGAATATTACGAATTCATAGGCGCAATTTTAGAATGTTTGCCAAACAGAAAAAGTTACATGTTTATCCCCTCCATATATCCGTAATCCTTTACTCGACTGCAAAAATGCATAAGACCACTTTTATTGTAAATTAAATGTAGATTAATTTTGTATAAGGTAAAGTTCACAGTAAACTTCACAGGTAACGAGATATTTGCAAAAAACTGTTGAAACCTACCATTTTACCACCTTTGTGACGTCATAGCTCGTCACTCCACAGGCTAAGAAAGCGACAACAGGAGTTTTTCTACTAAGGAAACACCGCTAATTACGATGGTATCACTTGTTGGTATAAACCTACTCAGTCCCACGAAAATAATGATTAATTCGCTTGGCCTCCCTACTAGTGTGCTAGATAAGTTATTTTGTAAACAAAACTCGGCACATTACGTCAAGTTGGTGGGTCAAGTTGGAATTACTATAGGAAGCATTTCGCCAACCTTTGCGTTATGAGACCTGCACTGGGTCATATTACAACCACTTTCTATACTTACGCTACAATAAATTGCAAACTGTCGTGTTTTCTGTCTATGTTAATAGTAGGTTGAAAAAACATGACACACATGCAATTATATATAAGGTTCTGTATTTGTTATTTAATTCAATATAGTTTTAACTACTGGGGTGGTAAGGCCTGGCCATCCCCCGTTATATATTATTGTAACCACGAAGTTCCATCTCCTTTCAAAAAACAACCTGGTTCTACAATATTATAAAATTTATGTCCCAATGTGCGAATTGGATGAGTGCAAGAATAATTCCGGAGCTACGCAAATCGAAGTCTAGCACAAATTCAATCTGCGTCGCGGAAACAAATGCAAATGAAACTGTGATTTTTGTCAGTCTACTGTAAATATGAGACAACATTCTAGGTTTTGAATGTGCAATCGTAGTAGTACTTGGTATACAGCACATATTTTACCAAATTAATCTCTTAGCAATTATAGGATTTTCTAGGGCGAGATACTTCCTGAACACATATAGCCCTAAACTTATATAGGGTGTCCCTAAAATAATGGGACACCGATTAGTCATAGATTCCTTACGTCATAATAAATCGATTAAACTCAATATACCTTAGTACAAAGTCCCTTCAGTCAGAAGTTATAGGGCCTTGCAGTTCAATTCTTTATTTCTTATTTTTTTGTTAATTTCCACAAATGTAGAGATATCGATTTGAATTTTGGTATACATACCGGGTGGCCATAAACATCTGAGATCCCGGTAGCCATGGAATTAGCTACTTATAAATGTTGGTTAGCATTATACATATTTCAATTATAAGTATTGGTATGAAATGTAATAAAATGCAAATAAGAGGGGGGGAATGTCCCCAAATTCTGCAGTTTAGCCTACGACTCGATTATAAATACTCCTGTTCTAATTTCAATACTTATTGCAATCTGTAATAATTTTTGACAGATAGTAATTTTAGTAGTGATGACATTAATGACATTTAGTTTAGTTGGATTCATCACTTTAATAAAGCGGTGTTGATTCCAAAGGTAATGTGATATCAGATATTTATGGCCACCCGGTACTTAGTATTATGTGCTGCACTAACAAAAAAAATTAATAAATTAGACTCGACTGTAAAAGGCACCTTACCTATCTTTCAAAACTTTGTTAGCTTTAACTTCGTTATCTGTAACTTTTTTTAAATTTAGGTTATCTGAACGAGAATTAGAAAGCACAAAAATAATGTACTCTTAGTTCTTACACCTAAAAGCAACCGTTTACCTTAAAATGCCCATCAAATGTTTTTGATTGTCATTAAGAAGTGCAATTATCAAGTAACTACTATGTATACCTAACACCAATAAATCAACATTCAACAATGGCTTATGATTGTAATCTAGTAAACAACATCAAGAAATCAATTAATGACGTTGGTGACATCAGTTTTTTGTCTTTTGTACTTACAAAGATGCTGCGACATAGCGAACCTTGCAGCATTGGAGAATTCGTTATGTAGCGGCATTTTCTTAAACATAAAAGAGCAAATTCTTATGTCACTAATGTCATTAATTGATTTATCATTGTTTTTTACTAGATGACCATTGTTTTTCTGATCTTGGTTACTTGATAATTACACGTCTTCATGACAACCAAAAACCTTGGATGGGCATTTTAAGGTAAACGGTTGCTTTTAGGCGTAAGAACTAAGAGTAGATTATTTTTGTGCTTTTTAATTCGCTTTTAGATAATAACTTAAAATTTCAAAAATAGTTACAGATAACGAAGTTAGAGCTAAAAAAAGTTTTGAAAGATAGGTAAAGTACCCCTTACAGTCGACTATAGTTTATGAAATTTTTCCTATTAGTGCACTACAAAATAGTAAGCATGTATACCAACATCGACATCTTTACATTTGTGGAAATTAAAAAAAATAAAAATTTAACTTCGAGGCCCTATAACTTCTTACCGAAGGAACTTTGTACAAAGGTTTAATCGATTTATTATGACGTAAGAAATCTATGACTAATCAATGTCCCATTATTTTAGGAACACCCTGTATATTTTTATTTCCCAGTTTAATACATGCATACAGAATTCTACTTTAAAATATGTACGATAGCTGTCGTAATGTGCCGCATATTTTATAAAAACTCTACGTTTTCACTAGTTCTAACATAATTAATTTTTATATACTGGGTGTCGGCTTTCAAACTCGAACATAGCTATTTAACATTGTTTTTAGCAGTTTAATGGATTCCTGCTAGCCAATTCAAGCTACAGAAAATATTTTGGTAAATATGAAAACAATTAGTGGAATTCCATTGAATACGGACATTTTTCACAATAGGAATAATATTGTTGATTGATGTTTCTCTTATTTTCGTTAATTTTTGAGAGAGATATTGAAGGGCACTCTAAGTGAAAACGAATTTACACCCTTTAATTGCGGGATAAAGTGTGTGAAAAACGCTAATTTTGTAACGTGTTACATACAAGATTTTTGTAATTTTGAGAAATATTAATTTTGATAGTAAATAAATTTACTTAATTCTACAAAGTTCATCTAAACTTAATTAATATTTTCTTTGGAATCCTCGTCGCCAATGTTAACCAAATAAATGGCTAAAATGCTATATATTCTGTGCAATTCAACTAGAATGTTTCGTATTCATTTTAGGTGGAACGAAATACGGCTGCCTAGGACAAATTCTTCAAGAATTACTACTAATTCAAAAAATATTGTATATTAAATATGAAACTTTGGACTTTAACATTATTACTTTTTTAGATCAACAACCTTGCTTAATAAATATATTTTAGTAAGATATCAAGGCAAAACAACTTTTTGATAAAAGTAAATAAATTCACAGCTGAAATGACAGTCAACTACTAACTATGTCAAACCTACTGATTTTTTTTAAAGTAAAATATCGTTTTTCTCCCGAATTGCTAGTTTAAAATTTGCAAAGCGTTCGAGAATCCTGTTACCCACAATAATTTATATTTAAACTCTTATGTGAAATTACTATTTTCATTTATTTTTAAATCATAATTAGCATATCGTCTAATTGAACACGCTTGGAAATTTTTGCAAACACGTTCGATCGTTTTAGCTAGATTTATCGAAATCCAATTAATAAAACCAGATAAACCAAGAGTTTGGATTTGCGAAAGAAACAGTTCCTAAAACCTGTGATTTAAGCCATGATGTTCTATGCAAGGCAAACAAAAACGGGGACAGTTAATATGGTCTGTCTTGAATGTGACTGTCTTAATCGTTATAGATGCTAAGTATTTTTAACTTAATTGTCAACTTGTTTAGACGTTACTATGAAACAAAATTGTTATAGTAAATGTAACTGTTCAAAGCCTTATTTAAGCTAATCAAATAATACTAAAATATCTATGAAGAGTTGTTCCAGTTTTTTTGTCTTGCATAGTACATGAACCCACCCGGCTCACTTTTTTATGCATTGCCATCAGACTTGACATAATTCAGAAGAGACAATCTCTTACCCTTTGGGTGCACACGAATTCAAGTCGAGCTCCAGGACTATTAACTGGTTCGCGCAGAGGGCGCGCTCTCATAAACCGGAAAACTAGATTTACCTGTTTGTTTTTCGGCCACTTTCAGCGTGAATCCCTCCAATAAAACACTCTCGCTCCTTCCCTTCGAATTGGCGGCATAAACCATCATCTTGAGATTTCTTCCAGAGTCCAGGCCGCTCACATTGAACGTCGCGAACTTCGCAGACGCATTAGCCTGAAGAACGCCCGTCTGGTGGTCGTAAACTTCCAGGAGAAAGTATTGCGGTTGTCCCCCATCGAACCCCTCGATGCACTGCACCTCCAACGAGTCCGAAGTCTGGTTGAGGATGGTGCAGTTGAAGGGAGGATCGGGCTTGCTGGCTGCCATTATGTGGAAGACGCAAGGCTCCTGCTGGCGGCCTGCCAGGTTGCTGGCCCAACACATCACCGTGCCGTAGTCCAGCTCCGTCACGGGGGTGTACGTGAGGGTGGACGAAGAGTGGTGCTGGCCCGACTGAAAACGCGTCTGCGGCACATCCATGGTGTTCGCGGTGTTGTTGAAAGACCACTTAAAGTTGTCTGGGGGCGGGTAAGCCTCTACTTCGCACAAAACTTTGGCGTTCTCGTGCCTCGCTACTCCGTATACTTGTTTCAAGCTGGGCCGGCACACCGGTTTGTCTGTGGACCACATTTAGGTTTTACTATTAAAGATAGTTGCTAAATAAACGACTGCGCAACTGTGCTACTTGAAACTTTACTTCTGGTTCTTAGTCTTATTGGATCGCTAGCCCGCACGGTTTGATGGGCTACCAACTTTTACTCGAAAGAAAATTAAGCTCATTAATCCGAGACTACATTTTTAATCAAAAGGCATAGATCAAGTTCCAATTATGAAGACCGTGGCTCTAATAGTATTATAGCTGCGCTATCTCACACTGCAATCTCGTTCAACAAACTTACCGCAGCTGCTACTTGGAAAATGCGAATAGTTTTGCTTTAATAATAAGGAAATGATTACTGGAGAAATAAACGACTTTTACTGAACATGCGAAATGTCTTAAGTTTTATGAATTACAAAATAAATATTGGATGAAATTCAAAATTGCAAGAGAAATGTAACACCTGAATTTAATATTTAAATTTTAATTTAAATCTCATTAGGTTTTTCCAAATAAAAGAGGTATTCTGGATTTCATACCTTTTGGAATATTTCAAAGCTTTTATGCAATTATTGTAGTTTTACTTGCTGCTAGATACCAATACCAAACTCAAGTTCTACCGTTATGTGGCAAAGGGGACTACAATTGGGAGAGTTCCTAACAAAAGCAATCTCAATAGGTATTGAATTCTATTATACGAGTTGTGATAGTTAACGTATGAGTTTATTATTATATAGTTTTAACTATATTATTTCCCAATTTTTATAATATCAACAAAGGACTAACTTAATCATTTTAAAGTTACACAGCCTTCATTTATTTATAATTAGAAATATTAATAGTCCAAGATAGTTACTACGACAACAGCTAAAAATCATAAGACACATGCAACTAGTACAAGAGTATATCACTAAGAACGGTTTTTTAAGGTTGCAATTATTGATGATTGCAAAAGCACCTTGTATTTTTTAGAAAGAAGCATTTTGAAACCACGAGGGAATTTTTGTTTCTTTGAGAGTGGAAGAGAAGGAATAATATTTGTCTCAAAAATTAAAACAATGTAAATGTTACACAACTGGTTTTAAATATTTTTTATGCATAAGAGCAACATTAGGTCTGCTAATTTTCTGCTGACATACTGTACACTAACAGTGGCAGTGGAGTTGGCTTAGAGAGTGGAGGTGGCTCAAAGGTACAATCCTCCCGTTCCGAGACAGAAAATCTGGGCTCGAACCCCAGCAGCTCTGGTGACCTGCACTGTCATTTGTTAAGCCAATCTGGCAACCGGGGGATTTTAATACCTAAAACTTTCTCATAGAGGAGAGACCCAGCCCCGGCAGTGGGGCTTCGCAGGCCGACAACAACGACGACGACGACGACGACGGTACTGTGTTGTAGGAGTTGCAAGCACTCCTTCCGAAGGAGAGTTCTCAAAATAAAATTATTTTGAATGCAGGGGTTCCATATTTTACAAGAGAAGGTAGACAATAAATTAGTATTAAAGATCACTAAGTGTAATGTAGAAAAAAATAGAAAATACGCTATATGTGTGTATATAGAGAACGGAAGAAATCCTAAAAGACTCTTCAGCAGCACTCATTTTGCTTTTACATAAGAAATACAATATATTGCATCAACTGGGTAGATATCAACATATAAATTCTTAGGTCGTTCTCCACCTATAGTGCTTCATGAATAGATTGAGTAGCTCATCAACCACTATTGTCCATCCCAAGCCTGGAGAAAGGAGGATTGCTGGAACGCAGAGTTTGCAACCAGGAACACGTAGGGACGTAGAAGTAGGATGAAAAATTCATCCTAATAAACATTTTTGGGTGAAAATTTACACTTGCAAACGAAAACTCACAGAAGAGATGATTTAAACAAAGAAGTAGCATACTCATATCTTCTGAAATGTAAGATGCATTTATAACCAGACAGGAAAATGTAGTGAAGGAGATAGAAAAGAAGAACCACAATATAACCATCCTAAAAATACGAAAAGCAATGAAGAAGAGATACAGGAATGTGAAAATACCTACACACTTCGAAAAAAAAATACAATAATGGGAACAAATTTAAGACATATTTATGAAGATCAAAATAGAAATGTACAGACGAATATCTACGGTATTAGGAATCTACAGAGTATGTGTGAATGCAAAAATTGCAGATGAAGATACATTTTTTGACAAAATCAATAGTATACCAGGGAGTATAAGTAAAACCCAACTTCATAACCATAACCTCAAGTGTAGAGTTAGAAAAGCAGAAGTCGATAACGTGGTTGGAATATATGGGGAGGAGGTACGAAACGACAGCGACGATAGACCAATTCAGATATGCATAGAACACGAGTACAGGGTTGCAAATACATCTTTCGAGCATAAAGACATACTTAAATATGAATGAGAAGAACATGTTAGAAGTCCAAGCTCAACTGAATAAAAACAAGGGATGTCAGACTATAGAGAGAACCATAATGTGGCACACACTATAATTTGTTAATAATAGAATTTATTTGTAGGGGACTAAACGAAAACTATTAAATCAGGCAGTGATGAAAAACATTATCAGTAGTCTAAACTTAGACCTAGATGCTTCTCCTACGAAACTATAATACACCCATATAAAATGTAATAAAGTGGATCCGGAAGTCCTAGCGATTAGAGACAATATGAGACACAAGAAAAGCGAGGTAAATGCAGAAGTAAAACCATTAAAAGAAATAAGAAATTATATGGTTAACAAATAAAACGGCCTATATAAAATCAGAATATATAAAATTGTGGCAGATAGATGCACACAGGATCAAGAGAAAAGCGGGCAATAGAATAATATTTGCAAATATATAGATAACACCCTGGGATACGAAAAATCTGAAAAATGAACACCGAAAGCACACAAAGTGGTGCAAGAATACAACAAATATACCAGCGATATCGGCAAAACAATTGGTCGAAAACGCAAAACAATCCATGGAAAATAAAGCATACTGCTATAATAGATTAATAACTTTAGGAATGGAAGATGAAAAATAAATAGTCTCTTGTTTCTTTCGTCAATGAACATGAAGTGGTTCCAAGGTAAAAGTTATCAGTAGAATCTTGCTACTAGGGATTTAGCTATCAGCATATAAAATACGGATGGGGCCATAATTATATATAACAGCAATGAGATAACATGAATAACAAAATAGAATGCTTGAGTAAGAAAGAGATGGCCATACGAAGAATTATTTTAGTAGGCATGTTTAGCTGACAAATGTTACAATTAAATTAAGCGTCAAGCCTTCTCGAATATTTGCCACATTTTCTTGTTCATGTTATCTCATTGCTGTTATATACAGGTAATTTATTTTATTAGTTAACATAAGCGTTTCGTTTCTATGCCACCATTTAATCATACAAGTGATTTCCATAGTTACAAATGCGACCAATAGATTAGAGCGTGTATTTTATGAGTTAACATAGGAATTATTACTTATCAAAAAGACAATTAAAGGTTATCCTAATGTATTCCACTCAAGGAAAGATACAACACACAAGTTGTTCCTACGTATCTACTTTTTAGTTGCATACCTACATTCCGGTAACAAAATTAAAGTTTCTTATTAGCAAGTACCTAATTCAAATTCGTATGTTAACTCGTAAAATAAACGCTCTAATATATTGATTTCATTGGTAACTATGGAAGTGACCTGTATGATTAAATGCAGGCATTGAAACGAAACTGCTATGTTAACTATTAGAATAAATTCACTGTATAATTGTGGCCCCATCGGTATTATATACCATAATAAATTCCTAGAATTGAATTTACATATGTCGAGAAAAGAAACGTCTTTCTGTAGATACAAATGATCTATTCGATTTAGAATAGCATCACAAAATACAGAACAGATAAGAAAAGAAATAAACATAGAAGAAGTAATATCCCAAAAATTTAAAATGCATGAAAATAGCACTAGAATGAAACAGAGAATACATATATCACAGATAATCAGAAAAGAAGATAAGATTAACTGTGGCTATCACAAGGGTATTCAGCGTCACTCCATTCATACCAAAAATATTTGAAAAAGTAATCAAAACCAAAATACAAGAAAAAAATACTGATTTAAGCAAAAAATTTTACTGGTCCTGCTTAGATAATATAATCAGTATGCAATAAATAGTGGAAAACAATAAGGAAGAGAACAAACACACACGCCATATTTGTAGATCTTCAAAGGAGAGATCTGGTCAGCAACGCGGAGGTAAATATTCCCGAATAATGTATCGATGTAGTAAAATAGTTTCAAAGCAAATTACCATAGAAGATAATTAGCAGACAGAAAACATATGAACAGAAACGGAGCGAAAAACCTGGAAGCAATATTATGAAATGGTATAGACACGTGGAACTATTGCTGTAAAACAGATGATCGAATACATGTATCGTTTATTATTGCGAGGAAAACAAAAACGAGATAAATCTTCGCTGCAGTAGAACATATTATAAAAGAAATAGAACTACATAATAGGAAAATAGACTACTGTGAAGCTGAAAAGGACGAACCTATAGAGGAAAGAATGGAAAAAAAGGAGTGTTTTTATCCAAAACAAACTAAAAATGTATTTTATATAGGAAATATGAAAGAAGTGAATTTCGAAGCGAACATGAAATAAACATGTAAAGGCACCAGGTGATTAGCAGTTTCTTATAAATAGAATTAGAAGGTTAGAAAAGAATATACGTTGGAGAGAAGAAAGGCCATTATAGTTAATACAGAAACCTCATTTTTAAGGAAATTGTGTACAATGATTTTCATAAATATTGTTCAACCATATAAGTTACCTACTACACATTTCATTTTTCCAAATTAAAACAAAAAGTATTTGGCTTCTTTAATCCACTGAGTTCCAATAATTATTCGAAATTTGTGTTTTCCACTAAAATAAGATAATAAAGAAATAAAAATAAATGTTCAAATTTGCCCAAAATAATTAGCGATGCCATTTCTATGAATACACTATGCTTTCCTAAATTGATTTTTATAGTATTTATAAAGACCAAACTTTATGTTGTTTGAAATATAAAATACAAAAATACGAAAAAATATGGAAGGTAATAGCATGTTTAACTTCACTGTAAAATACGTATGGTAAACTAATATTCACAGCTTCTAAGTTTGTATTCGCGTTTTTTTTTAAAGAAAGGTACTTATTATATGAATTTATGCTTTTGACAGCCAACTTAGGATACAAATATTTATAGCAACAGAGTTGTTTATAAAATCTGTAAAGAATCGCCTTTATATAAAATGTTTCTTCTTTGAGAGCACGTAGCCGGCTGGTAAAGAGCTTGCGTTTGTAGTCGGCAGGTAGTAGTTTCGAGCCCCACACCCGGATATTAAAGAAATTCAAAACCCAACCCCAATTACAAAAAGTAAATCATGGTAAATCTCTATTCAAAATAACCATGTATAGCTCGAATTTCTATATCTAATGTAACTTATGTATCTTATGAGTCCAATTCTTGTTTCTAATTGCTAAGGGCAAGTTTTCGTTTCTACTTTATTTAAAAACCATTTCCAGTAATGCTTATTTATAACGTAAAAGAAGGGCCTCAACACATACAATGCAAGTTTGACAACTGATACTAGCAATTGCATTTTATAGATTTCCTCCACATTTTCAAATATTTCTAGTAACGAATTATACTTGTTATGTACGTCTGGGAGCTATTTTTCAATCACAAGTTTCATGCCATTTCCACGTGACCGAATCTACCTCCCGCTAAGTAAAATCTCAAATGCAGAACTGAAAATGCACCCCACTAGCAGCAGAATTGTGGTTATCGGAATCATAATTGGAGAACAGCATTCAAAACCACGATTTCGCTCGGTTGAAGTCATATTTCGTATCCCCTGTTAAAATTAAATTAATTCGTGCCGAGGTCGGGTTGAAGCCAGATAAATAAACAAACATTGCAACCGAGCTATGGCACAAAGTATCGCTGTTTTTGCAGTGCACATACGGTGCATTGGAGTTTAGATAAAAATATTAGCGTCGACGAACATCAAGGATTGAAACCGCATACTCAATTTTATAGCAAGTACCTTGCAATTGCGTGGGAAGTTCAAACTTATAGAGTTCCAGAGTTCTCTCGAATAGTAGAGAATCAAACATGAGTTATTCTGAAATGCTCCTGTTGATTATATCTTAATTAACGTGTTCAAATTAAATCTCGTACGCTGTTAACTATGTGTTGCCATATAATTAAAATTTTTAACATTTCGTAAGTTACGTGTGCAATTCACAGTTTCAGTTACATTTTTATTCATTAATGCTTTGCTTATGTTTGATATGTCTGACTGTTTTCTCGTTTAAAAAGCGATCAAAAGATGTGTTGATATATAAGGGAAAGGTCCAAGTATGGCCGAAAAAGAGCTACAGACATAACTCTGTACTATAAGTCAAAAATTCTATAATTGAAATTTGTAGTACGAATTCAAATGAATGGAGACTGCAAGAGGCGTATAAACCAGCTAATGGGCTCAAACCTATTTCAAACATTATGTTATGGCTATAAGTTTGCTTGTCTTCCTCAAAACTGGATCCTGGAGCAATGGAAGCGCTGAATCACTTGGATGTTGCTCTTACTGGCACAACCCCAGAGTTGAATGCCATAGGTCCAAACAGGTTTCAATATTTGCTTATATAAAAGCAGTTTGTTATATGTTGACAATTTGAAGTTTTTTCCAAGTAGCCAGTACATTTTTTCAGTTTGATACCAAGCTCTTCGCGTTTCTTTTTGACATGAACTCTCCAGAGGAGTCTAGCGTCTAAGGTCATTCCCAAATACTTAGCTGAGTTAGCATAGTGAATCTGGATCTCGTTGCTTATGATGGGAAGATGTTGCTTCCGTTTGTTAGTAAAGTCTACATGTACAGACTTATTTTCATTTAACTTGATACGAAAAGTTTTAGTCCAAGTGTTAATTCTATCAATAGAGGTTTGTAATTTCTCGGCAGCCTCTACATGATCTTTTCCGACGGCAATAACTGCGGTATCATCAGCAAATGTTGCTATTGTTTGGTATTCAAGGCTTGGAATATCACTAGTATATAATAAGTAGAGTACCGGACCTAGCACGCTACCTTGTGGTACTCCTGCTTTGATTTCCTTTAGTTCAGAATAGACATCTTCTTGTTTGATTCTGAAATATCTTTCTGTTAGATAAGGTTGTAAAAGTTGTGAATATTGACGTGGTAGAAACAGGTTCAGTTTGTGAAACAAGCCTTCATGCCACACTTTGTCGAAAGCCTGAGCAATATCGAGGAAGACGGTGGAACAGACTTTTCTTTCTTCTAAAGATTTTTCTATGACGTTTGTGATTCTATGAACTTGATCGATGGTTGAGTGGCTTTCCCTGAATCCAAACTGGTGACAAGGAATCAGATTCTTTTCCTCTTACGCAGTATTTTCTCATATAATTTTGAAATCACTGGTAGCAATGATATAGGCCTATATGATGCTACTTCTTGAGGAGGTTTCCCCGGTTTAGGGATCATGATGACCACTGCGACTTTCCACATCCTAGGAACATACGTCAATCTGAAGGATGCATTAATAAGATTGGAAAGTTTTACTATGGCTTTTCTTGGGAGTAGTTTTAGAACTTCACCAGTGATTAGGTCAAAGCCAGGGGCCTTTTTTGGGTTGATGTTTCTTTTAATTTCATCTGATACCTCTTTTGGCGAAGTAGTTCTAATGACGGCATCTTGTTGCTCTGTCAGTCCAGTCTTGAGGGTCTTCTCCACCATTTGGCTGGAAAATGCTCTCTAGATGTTCTGCAAACCTATGCGCTTTTTGGGTACATATTGTTCGGGCCCAGCTTCCTTCTGTATTTCGGATTGGTGGATTATGTAGTACTGGTCTTTTTAGTAGCTTGGTTGCCCTCCAAAGTGAGTAATCCGTTTTACTTCATTAGTTAATTCACTCAAGTAGTCTCCAATCGACTCGTTCTTGATACGCTGCATTTCGCGCTTTAATTGCTGAGTAGCGTTGTTCAAAATTGTTTTATCACTTGGTGCTCTGGTCTTTTGCCATTTCCGTCTCAGCTTTCTCGTTTCTGAAATAAGGTTTCTAATCTCTTTTGGATAGTTATTACCTTTTGTCCTACGGATGTGCTCAGGTGTGTTGTCCCATGCTGCTCGTTGGATGTTCTCAACAAACAGATCAACTTCGTCATCTAGTTGCTCTTCTGTTATTAGTGGAACTGGAAGCTCAATGAGTTCTTCAAGTTTTATTTTGAAGCTTTGCCAATCCGTCATCTTGTTAGTCAAACTCGGTGGATTTTCTTTTTGGATTACACTGTCACTCAGTGTAAGAAGTATCGGGAAGTGATCTGAGTTCATGTCCCATGATTCTTCAATATGGACATAATTTGATGAAATATTCCTGATTACAAAGAAGTCTATGAGATCAGGAATTTTATGCGGATCAGTAGGCCAATACGTTGGCTTACCAGTTGATAATACTTCGCATTTTAGTTGTTTCGATGCTGCTAAAAGTTCCCTACCTTTAGTTGTAGTTAGCCTAGATCCCCAGTGTATGTGCTTTACGTTAAAGTCACCTCCAGTGATGAATCTATTTCCTTGGCTATTGAGGAAATCTGCATATTGTTCTTTCTTTATAGCATGTCTCGGTGGGCAATATAATGTTGTGATTATCACTTCGTATGATTTTGTTTTAATGTTAACAGATGTAGCCTGTATTTCCACTGTTTGGTAACCAATTTCTTGATGATGTAAGATGGATTCCTTTATGATGAATACACTTCCTCCTTTTGCTGCATTGTCCGGGTGGATCGTATGATAGATTTTAAATCCTTTAAATTTGATGTATGACTCTCTCGTGAAATGAGTCTCAGATATAAAACAGACATCAATTTTTTCTAGGTCAAGAACTGCTTGCACCTCTTGCTGATGTTGTAGCAGTCCGTTGGAGTTCCATTCTAGTATTCTGAGCTGGTTAACCATTTTTAGTTTTAGGGATCGCTCCTTGTGCACGATATTCTAATTTGGAAATACGTTCATCCATATTATTTAACTTCTCTAATATTTGCTGAAGCATCTTGTCAATGGATGAGCTCGTTTGGTTCGTCTTTTTCTCTTCATGTTGTTTATCTGCTTTAACGGATACTGCTTGACTATAGGTCTTAGTGTTAGATCCGTTTCCTTGTTGTGTTGATCCTATTATACGTTGAATGGATCTTTGAGGTTGTTTAGGTAGATTAGGTTTCTTAAACTGCCTATTCTTAATTTCTTGCATCTCTTTCGCTACTATGCACCCACGGTAGTTGGCTGAGTGTTCTTTTCCACAATGAACACATTTTGGAGTTGCGTCTTTTGGCTTTGTACAATCCGCTGTGAGGTGTCTCCCGGTGCATCTCACACATCTGGGTTCCTTAGCGCAGTACCTTTGGGTGTGCCCATAAGCTTGGCACCGCTTACATTGTGGTACTAGTCTAGATTTTCGAATTGGCTGAATTTCAACTCTTATGCCCATGATGTCTGTTATCCCAAATATTTTATTGATATCTTCATCATGTGTGAAGACAAGTACAAACATATTCAGTGGCTGTTGAGTTTTATATTTTAATTTGGGTACTGCTTCAATCAGTTTATATCCTCTTTTCCGTAGAGTCTGGATTGGTTGCTCGGTGTCGTAAGTATGATGTAAATTCTTAGCCATCACCCTAATATGTCTATTTTGTTTGTTTTCAAACGAATGCCACGATAAGTCATTTTCGTTCAACAGTTTTGTTAGCGCTTTATAACCTTCTTCGTCAGGTACATTAATTTTAATGCTGCTATTGTTTATAAATTTTATTTGATAATTCTTCATCATTGTATCGATTGCTGTGTGGAGCTGTTTAAAATTCTCTACGCCATCCACAACTATTGACGGAGGCTTAGGCACTTTCTTAGCTTCAAGCTTTTCTTTTTCCAGGTCCTTTGTGGTAATTTGTGGTGGGCTAAGTGACGTATCCATTTTTCTTTTTTTCTTGTTTTTTACCCTTATCCATTCTGTCTCCTTGGCTAACTCTTCCTCATCAGTGAAATACTGTACCGGTTTATCTTCGTCTATTTGGGCTGGTGCACCTTGCGCCAAACTTTTTTCTTGCTCCTTGTATTTGGTTTCTAGTTCTGCATGCATTTTTTGCATGCCTTCAAGTTGCTGCTGCATTGCAAGAAGTTTGCTAGCTATGCAGTTTCGTTCATGCTCAGCATTGTTCCAAGCATTATAAAGCACTTGTTCACTCGGCGATCTCACGCAATTATCCTGTAATAGCGCACTGTTTTGTGGAATTGGTAGCGCCTTATTTGGCGTAGGTTGCAATGGATGCTGAAACATCCTTGCACGATAACTTACGCCAATCTTCTTTGGAATTTTATCGCCTTTTCATCATATCGTATTTCGTCCACTGACCTACATAAAACCACACACGCAGCATAGACTGCACACTGCAATTTTCCAGGTCAGAGCACTGCACAATACGTCTGAACTGTTCCACTGCCACTTGCCAACTAGGGGGTCGTAATTGTTGAAGATTATTGGGTTTTGTTTGGCCCAAAGCGTTAGTTGCGGTTTCAAGCAGCACTGCTGTTTGAATTGCAACGATGGAAGTGTTTAGAAACTTGCGCGCTATCTTTTTATTTTTGTTGTAATTAGGCACTCGTACTTTTTGTTTTTAGTTTTTGGGAGTCGATCTTGCCACCGTCAAATTTAGAATCCGTTAACTGGTATTAGCCGTCGAATTAGCAGTTCTTACTAGGTTTTGCCATGCTACTTTCTAAAATTCCCTGTTTCAGACACGTTTCGGTTTTCCAAGAGTCTTTGTTGAGGCCCCGCTTCAGTTTCTTCGAGATTATAATTGCTCGCTGTATTTTTTTGTTAACACCGCCTTGCAATTCTGGGAGTATTAACACACGATATCGTGTCGAGCAAAGTAGAACGAGTTTGCATAATTGTTTTCGCTCTGTAAACTTCAAGCTACCGAATCTCTTGGTGTACCTTTTGAGTTAACCAGAACTTACTGGTGTATTTACTGCAGTACTTTGAACTCTTGCATGTTATGGCTTGCTAAAAGTTTCTTGAATGCAACATCCCCACACGCCTTAGTTAACACACCTTTCTCGCTGTCTTGCGTGAACATTGCAATTGGAATGCTACGATTTGCTTGCTTGAGGAATCACCGCAAACTGGTATATTAGTATCTCATATTGCGCTTGTTTGCTACTTTCTTTTAATTACCATACTTTATTGTGTCTCTTTGTTACTCCTTTGTAAATTAGAGTGAGTTAAAATAAAACATCTGTAGTTTGTGGGTATAATAGAGTGCGCCGCGCTTGCTCCTTTCGACCCATGACATAAAATCGCTCCTAGAAGCTTTACGAGTGCTGCCACTGAAATTATGTAACATCCCGTATTGTCTATATTATCGTTAACTAATATAAACCGTGTTCATGCTTATTAATATTTTGTGTATGGCTAATGCAAGATATTGAGGTAATATTTCATTTTGAAGTCTGTTTCAAGTCGTAGCGGGTCGGTTACGCAAACTTGTAGATTAATAGGTCGTATAAAGGCCCCTTGGTAACTTTGAATACCTTTTACTGTTAATAGAAAGGTACGAACCGCACGCTGTTTTCACTGTAGGTAGTCTGAACGATTGTTTAGTACGATTTGAAGCGGGTAAGAGTAATTGAAAAACTTTGCTTTGGGGCTTAGACTTGCTTAGTATTTGCTGTTGGTAGCAATCTACCCAAGGAATATAAGAGGATTGCTCAATAGAAACACATTTGGATCACGTAGG
>CALNHX010001567.1:0-117500 GCA_940337035.1 Agriotes lineatus
CGACAATTGTCTGTGATTACGTAATTAAAACGTTGCCTAGATGATAACAAATACCGTAAGTAAATACACGTCACAAAACAAAAGACACTCAAAGGACGCTTCTGCCACAAGTGCTCAAAAAACCGACGCCACCACGAAATGCTTCAAATTCTATCTTTTAGGTGACGTTTTCTGACCTTTTTGTTGCGTTTGGAACGGAATGAAGGCCCAACTCGAGCTCGTAGCGAGTCTTACGATGCCCCCTCTTTGTCCGTTGGCCAGCCTCTGAACTCCGTTGCTTACAACTAGAGCTGCACTGCTCTTTAAGAAGGTCACTGCCTATCTCCAGCTTCTAGGGTCTCAAATTACTCTGCTAGCACCTCCAAAACAACCACCGAAATACACCGTTAAAACACTTTTTCAAACTTCTGCAGAGGTGCTACTAATTAATGCACTTTACTACAGCACTCCCAAAGGATATTCAATTAATGTTTAAACTCACTTAATTGGGAAAATGGTAATTCAGGATGAGAATGGTACAGAAGTTTGTGATATGAAAGGAATCCTAGAAGGCTAGAGAACGTATTGCATAAACTTATTCAAAGATGACAGTTTGAGACAGGGTATCATACAAACAAACAGAAGAAGAGCCAGAAATCATGAAGGAGGAAGTGAAAAGAGCTATTGAGCGACTAAATCAAACAAAGCGCATGGTGCAGATGCTATTTATGGGGAAATAATCAAGTCAATGTGGGAGAGTGTAGTAAAATACTGCGCACGTTGTGTTAAAAATATGGACCACTCAAATATGGCCTGAAGATTGGAAAAAGTATATTTATTCCAGTTCCCAAAAAATCTACAAAAACAAAGTGTGAGAACTATCGCCTCATAGCCTTGATATCTCATGCTAGTAAAGTCTTCCTCGACATAATTAATGAAAGACTGAAAAACTACTTGAATTGGCAAATACCTCCACAGCAAGCTGGCTTCTTTAAGGGTCGAGATACTCGAGAACAAATTTAAAACTTGCTTCAAATCATCGAGAAATTTGTAAACCGTTGTATATATGATTCGTCGACTACTCTAAAGCCTTCGACAGCATACAGGGGAATGAACATTGAAAAATTGTTGCTGGGAAATGTAAGCAGCGTATCCCAATTAATGTATCCCCGGATTCTGACCCAGTAAGCGAAAAAGTTACACTCTCCGACGGAATACTAGCCATGCAGACTGATTTAACGTCCCTGAAGGAAAAACGCTCATATCTTGTAGATTCCGTTAATTTTTGTTCAAACAAAATTGATGATTTCGATAAATGCCTTAAAGAATTTGAGTATAAGATATCTGCACTGGATGATCTCAGACAAGAAAATACTAACTAAAATTTGATGTTCTTATTATTAATGAAAATATTAATCATCTGGAGCAGTATACCAGAGTTAACAATTTGGAAATTCAAGGTGTACCGGAATCTAATAACGAAAACATCTATAACGTAATCAGTAAAAAATGCACTGCCTTATAATGCAACATTAAAGTGGAGGACATCGAAATTTGTCACCGTGTTGCTAAACTCGATAAAACTTATACTAAACTTAAAAGTATTGTTGTCAAATTTTCTTTTCTTGGCAAAAAAGAAACTACTGCTTGCTGCATATAAGAAGAAATACATTTTGCAGGCTAAATTCTATCGGCTACCCTTCCGAACAGCGATCTTTATCAACGAGCATCTTTCCATTCCAACAAACACTTAGGCTTCGAATCTCGTCGCAAGTGTGCGTCTTTAAACTACAAATACGTTTGGGTTAAAGATTACAAAGTTTTTGTTAAAAAGATGATAGTTCCAGTGCAACACGTATAAAATCCATTGCTGATTTACACCAACTTCACGAGATGACCTGCTCATTGCCATTTCAAAGATGCTACTCGTCGTACTTCGTCCTCTACTCTAGTTTTATTTCGTATAAAATAGTTTGATTTTTCGTCCCGTAGTCGCATTCCCAGCGTCAATCACAGCGGTCACAGAAGAAGAGCAAGAATAGAAATAGACTTACTAAAAGAAAGACAAAAACTAACGAAGAAAAATTCAAAAAGAATAGATATTCGGAGGATATATACAGCCAGGGAATATGAAAAGAACTAAATCAATCACTCAGTACAATAAACATAATAGGAAATACAAACACCGACAAAATTAACAATAGACTGCAACAAAGTATCAAAAAGATAACGCAAAATAACAAAATCCCACGGAGACAACCAAAAATAACGGAAGCGACAAAGAAACTTATAGACGAAAAGAACAACAAAAGAAACACCTTAAGTAAAGCATGCAAATAAATTAGAAAGAAAGTGAGAAAAGATGTAGCAGAATACAACGAAGAAACTGAAAAATACCATCGGACAAAACAAGGAACCTAAAGTATTTAGAAAAAAATTGACAGTGGGGAAAGCCGAAATTATAAACTTGATAGATCAAAATGGAACACTCTTAACCAACCGAGAAAAAATCCTTACACATATTGAAGAATTGTATAAGAAACTTTACTCTTCAAAGACGCCACAGACCACTATCCCACAAGACAAAAGAGCAAAGCTCACAAAGCACTACACATAAGACATACCACCTATGTGTAAATATGAAATAAAGACGGCGTTGAAATGGATGAAGGGCAACAAAACACCCGGCGCAGATCAACTGCTTATAGAATTAATCAAATGGGGAGGAAAAAATATACTGAATTGTCTGAAACACATATTCAACCAATGTTTAGAAACGGGAAACATCACTAAATAGTGGAAGAATGCGAAAGTAGTGTTAATAATCAATAACGGAAATAAACAAAACCTTAGACTACAGACCTATATCACTTCTCTCACACCTATACAAGCTATTTACTAAAATTATTAATAACAGAATATCGAGCCGACTCGAGATGTTTCAACCAACAAAACAAGCTGGCTTTAGACATGGCTACAGTACCATTGATCACATACACACTGTTCGAAAACTGATAGAAAAGATAGAGGAATATAACCAACGCATGTACTTGACCCTCATAGATTTTGAGAAGGCTTTAGACGCAGTCGAAAAATGGGCACTCGTTAACTCCTTGAAAAGATGCAGGATTGATCACTGATATATAACACTATTTGACGCCCTCTACCAAGAAGCTACCATAACAATTCAGACATTCGATGAGACCAAGCCCAGAGAAACCAAACAAGGAATACGACAGGGGGACACCATCTTCCTCAAATTGTTCACCAATTGTCTAGAAGACAGCTTCAAGCTATTAAACTAGAAGAACCTTGGTATCAATATAAACAGAAAGCAACTGAGTAATCTGAGATTTGCAGGCGACATCGTGCTTATCTCCGATAACATGGAAGATCTAAGAGAAGCTGCTGATACTAGTGGGCTAAAAATGAACATCATCGAAACTAAAATAATGGAAACAGAGAAGACGTAACCCTAATTGAAATTAAAGATAATAAAAAATTGGGATCGTTGAGAAAAGGTAGAAAGACGTATCCAAATGGGGTGGACTGCATTCGGGAAGCTGAGACAAGTTTTCAGATCCAGTTTCCTACAACACTTAAAGACCAGAGTCTTCAACCAATGCATACTCCCGATACCTACCTATTCATCACAGACATGGACATTCACTGACAAAACAATCTATAAAATGCAAGTCACCCAAAGAAAGATGGAGAGATCCATGATGGAAATACATCTACAAGATATAAAACTAAACGAATAGATCATAAGACAACGGTGGACGACATCACACAGAGAATTGTAAAGCTTAAGTGGAAATGGGCTGGATATGTCATGACTAGCGGATGAGAGATGGACAAAGTAGGTCACAGAGTGGAGGCCGAGAATGGAAAAACGTAACCCAGGCAGAACACGCGCTAGATGGAAAAACTATCTGCAAAAACATGCTGGAAAACAATGGACACATAAAACCCTTAACCGCCAAGAATATATTAAATGGAGTAGTGAACGCTGAAGTTGATGAAGTCAATGTAGGAGGATCACACTTGTTAAATACCCTTGTTTTAAGATGAAGATATTTGTCTTATTTGAAGACATTTACAAGTTTGCCATATGCAACCCAAGCTAACTTGACTCTTCTTTCCACTTCTGCCATCTGAGTATCCATTTTGATAGAAAGTTTATGTCCCAAATATATATATTCATCTACCACCTGAATTCCACGATTTTCGATTTGGACTGGCGGCATATCGGGTTCATTTGTCATAATTTTTGATTTCGATATATTCACAGCGTACATAAATCAAACAAGTAGAGACACTCACTGTCAGTTTCTTTGATGTCAAAATTCCAATTTGTATGACCTTGAACGGCTCCTGGGGAGTACTTTCCGATAATATTAACAGATGGCTCAACTACTTTATCACACATACAGTGCCTTTATAAAGGCACTGTAATCACACACGATTGGGAGCAGAGCTAGTAACTGGCTCTGATTGGTAGAACTGTGTGCTGCCATCTGAGAGCCAAGCTTAGAAATACCCCACGAGTTACTGTCCCAGGCACTCTAGACACGTTTTAACATTTGACATGAGTGTCTCTACTTGTTTGATGTATGTACGCTGATATTCATCTCTAAGCCAACAGTTTCCGCTGCTCTGTGCAATTCGATTATTATTCGTTTAGATTTTCACTATTATCTGACAGCAGTACGATGTCATCTGCAAAGCGTAGGTTACTTAAATACTCTCCGTTGAAGTTAATGCCAAATTTATCCCAGTGTAACGTTTTAAAAACATCTCATAAGGTTATAAATAGCTTCGGAGAGATAATGTCTCCTTCTCTGATTCCACGCATCACGGTAATTGGATTGGTCATTTCAAATACTTGTATTGTCAGTGTTGCGTTTTGATGTAAGTTGTTAATCGATTTTATATATCGATAATCAATTCTACACCTTTTCTGTGCGTTTATAAACGCCCACGTTTCTACTGTGTCAAATTGCCTTTTGGAAATCGATAAACGTTAAATACAAGAGTTCGTTACATTCGTGGGATTTTCCTATGACTTGTCTTATGGCACGAATATGGCTACTGTGCTATACCCTTGTCTAAATCCGGCTTGTTCCGGCGTTGGAAGGGCTTCTAGACTATTTGCTACTCTCGCTGGTACAATTTCGGTAAACATTTTATATATCTTCTTCTTCTTTTAGTTAAGGCATTCACCTGTTCTTTTTTCACACTTATTGCGTAGTGTGTTATGGACTGTCTTGAGATAATGTACTCCAGCTCTCGGCCCATATTTTCATTGGTCTACCCGATTGTCATTTTCCGATAGGTTTCAGATCACAAACTATTTTAATTGCTTTATGATTGTCCGCCCTGCTGATATGATCGTTCCATTCTCATTTTCTTTTTGCAAAATATGTTTTGTCTGTGATATTACACTGATTTCATACGTTTTCACGTCCTTAATGGGTTCATTTCCGCTGTTCCCTGAAGTTGTTTAATTTTTCTTGTGTCGACACGGGTTTCAGCTCCATATGTAAAAACCGGTCACACACATGTTTTATAAATTTTAATTTTGCTCTCTGTGTACTTATTTCTCCAAATTACGTCTCGACTGTATCTAGATATTCTCGCTCTCTTTATAGTTTGCTCTCTGGCTTCTGTGTATAGGGTACTATCGTTTGATAAGTCTACTCCCAGGTACTTGAAGGTCATTACTTGCTGTATTATAGTTTTCTCAATTTCTAGTTTGCACCGTATAGGTTCCTTAGATATAACCATTGATTTCGTGTTTTCCACCGATACTTATTTTGCTGTAGTAACCAATTTATGGAGAAGGCGTTGGAGATTATTTTGCTAAGAGCACTGCGTCATCAGCATAACATATAATACATATATTCTGATTACCCATGCGGTATCCTGGTAACTACATAACGTTATCGATTATATTGAAAGGATTGAACTTAATGAATCTCCTTGTCTAATTCCTCTGGTACACTTTATAATTTTATTTCTTCTGTTAACTGGTGCCCTACTTGTATCTTTGTTTTAGTGTCTGAATTGCTATCTTTTATTAGTCTTACAAGAGATGATGGAGCGCCCTTTCCATTAAAGATTGATATATCATGTATTTGTACCCGATCGAGAGTTTTATTTAGTTTACAAAGCACATAAAAGAAGACTAGTTAAATTCGATCGCTTTTTCAACTACTGGAAGTATTATAAATATCGCATCGGTTGTTGATCGGAAACCTTGTTGTTTATCATTAAAATGTACGTACGGTTGTAGTTTATCAAGCATTATTTTTGTTTGTATATTCTGAGTAGTATTTAATAGAGTTATTCTCCCATAATTTTCGGGTTTACCTTTTTCGCCTTTTTAAAATTTCGGAATCGTTGCACTGGTTTTCTATTCGCATGGTACCTGTCAACTTGTTAGTTTTTTATTTATACTGCTGTGGAATATTATGAATAATTGTGTTTTTATACGATTGCTGAAAACAGATACCCTTGCACCTACAACTTATTTATTAATTATTATGGGGAGATGTAACAAGTTTTCCACATATACAAATTATATGGGATTTTTGTTTTACACCCGTAGCAACTCAGGGTTTATAAAAGACAACACACAACATCAAACAAGCTCGTGGGTTCATGGAAGTAAACAATAATAAATTATTTGAGAATTAAACAAAGAAAACTTTGTTTTATTACTGACTGTTTCAAACACCCATTTTCGCCAGCTTAATTATCATGATAGAGCTCAACATTACAATAAAATACGCGTGCTAAAAGAACGCTTATACTAATTGTACAAAGACCTACATCTAAACCCAAAGCTAATTACACCATCGTCTTCAGCGTATTTCGGTGCACAAATGTCTAAAATCTCACACAGATCCGTGCTGATCTCATGTCGAACGGTTTTTAGTATGAGTCGGATTTCGTGTCATGCACAAACCAGATGGTATAAAAGGTTATTTCACAGTCCTGCTGCACGTGTGTGAACGTTATCCACTATGACGAAATGGAATTAACGAAGATCTGTCCACATTGATCGACGCGATATGTGCATCTTGCAATCTGACACGAAGCTGCGGAACCCCACAGCTCTGTTAGTGGATGGAAGCCCCAATATGTCCAACAGCAACTTCTTCAAGTGTACGCATGATTTATAAACTGCACGGACTCCTCTAGAGCATGTTTAGTGCAATCTGCAATAAATTGGCCCGTAACAGCTCTAATTTCATTGGTAGGTATTTGTATAGCTTTAATATATACAATATCCAATTTTCCCTGTTTCCAGGCCCAAAATTTTGAATACACACATTGTTCTTCGGTTACGGCCCTCGAATACTCCAAGTGCGGCCCCAAATTTGTGTAGCTGACAGCCTTCGGCTTTCATCCAACCTCAGACCAGTTCCGATTGCAGTTCCAACGCACACGAACACGGCCCAATCTGCTTCCCCAGTGCACCGAGTATATATTCCTGGTGTTCTGACTCGGTTTTATATGCACTTTTAATCGTAACTGCATTCCATGTTTTGTATTTAAAACGCACTTTGAAACGCATACTGAGTCACATATAAAGTTGTCGAAAATGTTTTATTCTGTGCCACCTAATACCTACTAATATGCGCCCTATATGTTTGCTGGATTTTTGTGTGGCTAAAATGGAATGTCCAGGTAAATTTTGACCTGGTTTTGCCAAAACATAGCCCCACATTTTGCCGGCAGAAATAATCTCGATCCTACTTAGTGCTGTGTGAAATGTACTTTACATGTGTGCTTAACTTAATTCAACTATGAGTTATGTAGCTAATATATACAATAATCTCTTATATTTAACTTTTGAAACAACTTATGCCTTAAATGTAACTATTTACAACGGTCGAATAAATTATACGGCAGGAAATCTGTTTGTGCCAGCAATTTTCCTTGTGCAAAAGAAACTTTGTTAGTTACACATTACATTACTTCATTAGATCTCCACCGTACAATCGAATATCACAGCAATATATATGTGACGGAAGTGAAGCAGGTTTATAATTTTTCAAGTGTTTTTTTATATATGGGCACTACATTGACATTTTTCTAAAGTTTTGGCGTTTTTCCTGTATCTAGATAGTGGTTGAAAAGGGTTTCCAGATGTTCTAAAACTTTATTTCCTGCTGACTTTAGAAGTTCTATGCGTATTCCATCTGGTCCCGCTGTTTTGTTATTTTTCATTTACTTTATGGTTGTTTTTATTCGTATTTTCTTATTGGATGTAGTTCTTCTGTATCCTGTCTAGTCAGTGTCGCTCGTTTATCTCTTTGGGCTTACAGGTGGTTTGTTTGTCTTGGATAAGTAGGTATAAATTTCCATAAAATTTCTTTATGTATTTAACAAAATCTTGCCGTCTATGAAGAGTACTTCCTGAGTTATCATGTAGATTTATGATTTCTTTTTTGCCCTCTTGTATTTTTCTTTTTTCTTCTATGGTTTTTAATAATTCATTTATTATAATCTCTTATATCGACACTTACTTGTTTTACTATGTTCTTGTTCATTTCTTTCAATTGTTGGGGTGTCGTGTCTGGTTTTTCATATTTCACGTTACAATAAGTCTTTTACTTGAAGCTTTCAGTTTAATTTGATGTTTTTTATTTTGTTTGAATGTGCTCTTTGAATTTTCACCGGATGATTCTAAACTTGGAGTCCAGTTTCCTGTCTTAATTCGAAACGAACACCTGCTATTTTCTGCATCGCTCCTGCTTCTGCAGCGAGGGCCAACACACCCATTTTGCGTAAGGCTGATTCCTTGCTGTATGCGGGTTACCAGTTATAGCAGCTCCCGGCTAGCGTTTATACCCTAAACTTGTGGGCCTAGAAGGTCAGTTGGTTTGTTTTTTATTACAACACCGATCGAGGACGTACCTACCAAGTCAATCTTGTGCTGGTGATACCTGATACTAAATTTATTACTAACATGATAGTTCATTCACTCAGCAAATTTAATTAAAGAAAGCATTTAAAACTATTGAATTTTGATGTGTACTCTATATCTTTTTTGTTAAAGTTGCACCCACGTTTTTTTTCTCATCAACCTAGAAAGAAAGGTTTTTATGAATGACAGCGAGATGCATATCTCTAGATTTACTTTGCAATTTCAAGTAATTTAACGACCTAAAAAGGGGTTATTTGTGGTAATGCGTGTGGCCACCTTCAATTAGTTTTGGCTGCATAGTGTAGCAAAAATTTTCAAATATTTTATGAATTACATAAATTACATTTGGTGATTATCAGATTATTATGCTTTTAATAAATTCTGATTACTTGTAGTTAATTATATTATTCGAAATCATCTGATATCTGGCGCCCATATCTTTTTCTGAAGACTTTGCAGGGTACACAGCTGGTGGTTTGAACCCACGACCTTATCGCCGAATTTGAGCTAGTTCAGCCTGCGCGGTGAGTGAAAATTTTTAGAGCTTTCGTGCGGTACGTACTTTAAGGAGGTTAATCTGTGATTTGTACTATCATTGATTATTTTATCTAATTAATTGCAGGTCAGCTTCTTTATCGTAACAAAGAATTAAACTTATAATTTAAATTTGAATCTAAACTGGAGATAATAATTCATAACCCTCCTTTTTTGTCATTGCAAACACCTGCCTAACCTGGATTCATCCTCCCAAGTTGATTAACACAGCAACAACATCGATACTAAAATGGAATCATTGAAACCAGTAAGTGGATTCTACAATTTCATCAAATCTACATATCGACCTGATCAAGAGGAACTGTTCCGAAATTTTAGTAAAACTAAAAATCTTATTGTCAAGGTAAGCCAATGCAACTACTTCCTTAAAACTTTTAAAAAACTTACTAATTCCAAAATTTTTACAAAGTAATAATTTGCACATCATTTTCCAAAATAATCATCAACTACATCAATACTTAGAAATTCAAAATAAAGCAGCAATGCAAACTTGAACTTTATTAATAAAAGACAACTATCTTTACTTAAATAAACTAAAACAAAAACTTAAGAAAATGCAAGAATGTTTCAATAATTTACTCATTAATAAAAATAAAACACCTCTCAACATAGATAATCGATTGAACACCAATATTTCAAAAACCTACAACTCCAATTTAAATAATTTTGAAAACTCTAATGAATTTATTGTCAATATGACCGACGTAAATATACCCAAAAATGTTGAAAATATTTTAAAACTAGGGCCTAAATTTAATGTTTATAATCCTAATAACAAACTTCCAATTGAAAATATAACATATAATATCGAAAATGGCATTACTAATCTATCTACAACGGAACAAAATTCAATACGTGCAAATATTTGCAACATCTTAGCTAATTTTAATAATAATAATAATAAAAGACATCAAAATGTAACTTTTCAACAATTACAGCAAAATAAAGAATAAACTAAAAATTTAAATGAAACTAAAACTGTTTTAAAAACAACAGAGACTTAAGCATAACTTCTCCAGACAAAACTCAAAAAACTGTAATGATGACTAAAGCTGACTACCATAATAAGATGACAAATTTTTTAAGTGATGAAAATACATACAAACTACTTTAATAATTAAAAACAAAAATAACAAATTAGTCAAAAACTTACTAAAAAAAAATTACATTGACAATTGACAAACTGCATAAAGACAATTTTTCTTTAAAACCTATAGTCGATTCATATATGAGCCCTACTTACAACTTAACGAAATATCTATCTAAAATATTGAATAATATAACATCACTTAATAAATTTATCATTCAAGATTCTTGGAAACTTAAACAACACATTAACTAGATACATAAAACTCAACCAAAACCACAAACTTTTTTCACTAGATGTTGTTTCTTTATACACCAACATTCTTATTGATCTAGCACTAAATGCCATTAAAAACAACTGGAATAGAATTGAAAAACACACTAATATTCCACTAGAAGAGTTTATTCAATTAGTTGATTTTGTCTTCAACGCTACATTTCTTCATATAACAACACTATATTTATAAACTTATGGTTGTGCAATGGGTTCACCAATTTCATCTACTATGGCTAATTTAGTATTAGAAGAAATAGAAACTAAAATTCTTAAACAAAACCCGAATTATTCCCTTTATTTGAGATATGTGGATGATATCATAATGATAACTGACTGTAAATAAACAAAATGTCCTTAACCTTTTTAATAATGTACACCCCAGACTCAAATTGACTATTGAAGATGAAAATAAAAAAGTCCCAATTAATTTTTTAGATTTAACCCTAATCAGACAGTCAAATGGAAATATTTTAACAAAATGGTTCCAGAAAAATATCAAAACTAATAGATATGTAAATTTTAACTCATATACAATTAAATACAAAAAAGTGTTATAAACAATTTAGTAGACAGAGCTATCAAACTTTCCTCCAAACAATTTCATAAAAAAACATTGAAGCTATTATAAATATTTTAATGAAACATGAATACCCAATGGAATTTATTAGAAACCAAATTAAATGTCGAATCAATAATAAAAATAAATGTATAACCAACATATCTATAGAACTACAACCAAATTGCTTAGGCGATGATTTTAATATAAAACCACAAAATAATTACCTGTCTATACATTATATTCCCAAACTATCAGAAAAATTAAAAAGGAACTTGAAAAATACAACATTAAAACCTCGTATAAAAACCATAATGACATACGCACAATGTTTTTCACTAACTTAAAAGACAAAACTGACATTAACATGCAATTCAGAGTAGTTTATCAAATTAACTGTAACAATTGTAATTCCATTTATATCGGGCAGACTAAACAATTATTAAAAAATATCACCAGCACAAGATTGACTTGGTAGGTACGTCCTCGATCGGCGTTGTAATAAAAAACGAACCAACTGACCTTCTAGGCCCACAAGTTTAGGGTATAAACGCTAGCCGGGAGCTGCTATAACTGGTAACCCGCATACAGCAAGGAATCAGCCTTACGCAACATGGGTGTGTTGGCCCTCGCTGCAGAAGCAGGAGCGATGCAGAAAATAGCAGGTGTTCGTTTCGAATTAGGACAGGAAACTGGACTCCAAGTTTAGAATCATCCGGTGAAAATTTTTGATCCCAAGTGCAATTTGTGAATTCCAGGTGAAAGCTAAAGGCATGCAATCCTCGCAAGCAAATGGCTTGTTTGAGGTACGAAAATATAATGCCTCTGCGTGCGGACAATCGAAGCGAGGACCGCTGCAAGCTGGGCCTTAGAGATAAGCCAGCGAATGTTTGTGGGGCTTTCCAGAATCGGTACGAAATGAGCGAACTAATAAATTAAAATAATTCGAAATATAATTTGATTATTATTCGAAAACAATATAGAGGTTAGTCCTAAAGTAATAGGTATATGGAGAAAACATTCGAGCGAAGCCGAAAAATGGTTTCAGCTTCATCAAATATTTGCTTCACACCTAAAATTTAATACAGTCCTGGATCTGTCAAATACAAAACTCGAATTCGTCGGTCTGCGCATTTGCCGATAAAATTAACCAACCTTGAATTTTCTTATTACACTTGTCCTAATAAGATTCTTTTGGTCAGCATGGAAAAATCTTTACTTGTAAAATTGATTATTATATTAATTATGAAACTACATGTTTCTTAATTGTTTTTCATTTATAATTTTTTAATATTAAACATGTCGTATTGTATCTCTTCAACCATAAATATCAAGTAAGTATGCAAAATAAGGATATATATTTGTGTTTTTGCTAATCTATTTATTTCATATTTAAGCCATGTAATCAAAACTTTAATCACTTAGTAAATTTTCTTTTTTGCCTTGTATTACTGATGAAGCCAACATAATTGGCGAAACGTATAATTTTTATATATTATTAATTATTAAACACATGTTACGACAATACGATTTTTATTTTTCAAACGAAAAATTTTAGATAACTTTAATTTTGATTTATAAAACACCTTTTAAACTTATCAAAAATTATAGAAATCGTTCTATTTCGAAAGTTTTTATGAAAATCTTTTACGTGACGTCATCAAAATACAGACGTCTTAAACAGATAATTTGGTGACGTCATTTTTATAAAACTGTGAGCTGTCATACTATTAAAATCCTGTTAATAAAACTGTTTATTAATGTTTTTAGTGGGACAGGGGCTTTAAAATGTCTCAGTCACATTTTATAGCGTCTGAAAAGAAAAGGAAAGTATTTGTTGGAATATGTTATTCAGTAAAAGTAAAAGCCAAAGTTATTAATAAAACACTGTGGCACTGGTACATTTATAAAGGGCTACCAAATGCACCACAGAAAATGTAAAATTGAGTTAAATATAAATAGCACCTAGCTTCAGTCTCAAAAGGTTTATATGAGAAAGTGTTATTAATCATTGTTGTAAACAATATATTATCATTGCGTTGTTATAATATTACAGAGAATAAACTGCCAAATACTAAAAATGAGAAACATTATATTTCATTTGTAATTTCACGACGTATGCATCATTAAAAGAAAATAAATTTGAAAGTATAGGAAGCGCGTGGTTTCGATTTGCAAGACAGCGCTTTGCCCCTGAAAAAAAACGAAAACGTAATTTTGTATTTGAGTAATTGTTATTGTTATAAGTGTGATGTAGTAGTGCAATAGTTTTGTAGTAAAATAAAATACTAATGTAATAAATGTGTTTTTGTTTTTCCACGGTTCCTACGGTTACAGTTTAATGTTAAGTAGGATAAGATGATTTCAATCTGAGTCTAGGCATTGAGATTGTGCTTATTTTGTAAACTATACATTTGGCTACGTTGCATATCTAACAATCCATGAATAATTTTTAAAGAATGGAAAATGTTTTCAGGTTGCCTACACAAATCAAACATCGTTCATACAAGATGTCCCATGACATGATTGCTATAATTAAAGGATATGCTGCCCAAGCAATTTCAAGTCAAAAACGTGTAATGAACATATGTCCAAAACTCTATCGTAATTGTGCTGCAAGCAGTTGAAGTTTTAGAAAACTCGACTAATGCACCGCATTTGAATTCGCTGTTATAACAGTCAGGGTGGCTGTGACTCATCAATTGTTATTCATTTTGACAGGAAACGTCACTATATTTAATTCAGTGTATTTTGATTTGTGTTACATTGAAATTAGCTTATAAGTACATTATGTTCATTATTTTAAATGAAGAATACGCCCACATACACTATGTTTACGAATTCTGTAATGGAAATGGACGAGCCGCAGTTGAAGAATATCGTCGGCAATTTCCGACTCGTAAAACCAATTTGTTTACACAAATAATCACAGATATATTAACCTTCTAAATACACACATGTAAAACAACAAAGAAAAACAAGATTACATATTATACTCGTGATAAACAGCCATTCCTAAACGCAAGTGAAGAATGTATAATCTACGAGCATTAGCTGGTTTCTACCAGCTCTACTCATCAAATAATAATAAAATCATTACTATATCTGAAATACATTTATTTTTAAAAAACTTCAAAAAGTTGCCAAAATAACTGTCTTTAAGATGTGAACCTTAAATTGCATCGAAATCCGCCGTTTGGGATTTGATGCTTAAGAAAGCGGCTTCACGATTCAGGTAAGTATCTATTTATTCGTTTATGAAGTGCATACCTTTACACTTGCGACATCTTCACAACTCAGCCTGAAAGGAACACTTATCGCCCAAACTGCACACATGCCCTGTATTATGTTACCTTAAATTAGAGGGCTGAGAACTGCTGCGCAGCAAATTGGGCTGGTCTGTGTTAATCTTTTAATACTCATATTGAACATTGCCATAAATACTGTGGCAGGGAAGTACCTGCTAATGTCACCTCTCTGACAGCTGACGTCACGGTACAATCACAAAACTCTTTGGCGGCTTTGCAATTGTGTACTTACTCTGTACAGGGTGGGCAAATCTCTGTTTTGATCGCGAATATCAGCAACTATGGGAGATGTGAAAAATGGAATCTCATCCTCGATTTCCTTTTTCGAGAAAAGCTTAATGGCAAAAACCAAAATTGGCTATTGCCTTTTGTTTTCGAGTTATAAACAAAAGTTTGCTTTTTCGCCTTTTCATTATGTGGATATATCGCGCTTATTTATGAAAATGAAGAAAAATTGTTTTACTTTTCTCGGGCACTTTTTTGATGGAGTGCAGTGGCGTAGTCAATTTTTCAAAACAAGTTTCAAATTTTCAATTACCTATTCTATAGTTTTATTTTTTTATATGGAACTCATAGTTGGATGTGGCTTCAATGATATACAGGCTGCTTCAAAATTCTTTCCTCACACAAAGTGGTCAAAGTAGACTTAAAATTGACCGTAACATTTCAAACAGAAACGGTGTAGCTGTTATAATAACACAGAAAAAAACCCTGACAATTGGATTTCATGTTTATTTATTTATGAGTAAATAATTGAAGTTTTCTTTAATTATATTGAACACAAACTCAAAAACAAACATTTTTAAGTACTCTTGACAACATTGCTATTAAGTCTTTTCATTCCACATACAAAAATTTCTACCTAGAAATGTTAAGAGTTTATAAGTTTGACAAAAGTAAAAAAATTGCAGTTCTTTGTAGTTGCTAACGTCCACATAATCTCTGGGCGCGAGGGTTTGAATGCTAGAGCTGCAGAAAGGGCTTATGCTGCACAGCTTCCTGGTCGAAGACATCTAATACACAAGATATTTTTAAACTTGCACAATAGACTGCGAACAATTGGTAGCCTAGTCCCATTATGCCCGTTTGCACCACTTCACCTTCAATCTCGGCCTTAGTAAAGTGTCACTTTAAAATTAAGGGCAACTTAATTTTAAGGAGTATTGCACCGCATCCTTTTAAGGAATACTTAACTAAGTAACATTTAAATCTGACAACACTCCTAAATGTTGAAGATTTTTCATGCTACAATGGTGGTCGTGTCGTTAATGTTAAAATCGTCACGTCAAATCGGAAATATCATTGTTGATTTAACCAGGGGAGGTAGTAAAGCGTTTGTGGTTAGTGATATTAAAATTTTTGTTCTCAATTTTCATTCCCGGAGATTTGTGGCTAGCAAGTATTTTTAACATTGATACTCTTTCCTGTAATTGAATAGGTTTTCTGCTCTTTTATGATAACCTCTTTTATTCACAAGCTAATAGTTTTCTGTATTTTTAGGATGGATGCAAAGAAGCGCCAACGTAGTGCCACTAGCGAAGAAATAAATGTTTTATTAAACATTATAGGGCAATTCAGTCATGTTATTGAATGTAAAAAGACTGACGCCGTCACGTGGAAAAAAAAAAGAAAATGCTTGGAAGGCAATTACTGAAATTTTTAATTCAGGTTCATCCTCAGGGATATACCGGGCACCTGAATTGCTGAAAAAAGGATATGAAAATCAGAAAAGAAGTATCAGCAAAACAGTAGCCGATGCAAAATTATGATTCTGAAAACTGGCAAAGGGTATGATGGCAAGCGAAGGAAGGACGATAACGAATAGTTAACGTTGTCTTTGATGAACAAAAGAACTGTATTTGGTTTAAAAAACCAATTTGATTCCGACTGTTTGCAAACGGAAGAAGCTGCGGAACCAGCGGACCTGGACTTCGGAGCCAATGTCAATAATATAGAGATATTCGAAGTAAGTTTCAATATTACTATAATGCCTTATCAATATTTAAGTTGCTTTTGATAATTATTAATGCCTGTATTGTTCTTACAGGTCGATAGTCCGCAGCCGTCCAGCAGCAAACCGAGAAACATAGACTGGGGCACCTATAAGGCTTGATTTGCAGAAGCCAATTGCAAAAAAATTAAAGGAAACGGCGTCAGCATCCCAAAGCTGGACTGCCAGAAGACGAGCGGTGGCGAGCACGCTCAATTCCACAAATTTGTCAAAAAAGTATGACGAATTGGCAGATATTAAGATTGAGTATGCTCGAGTGCAGCTTGAACTACTAAAAGACCAACAACAACAAAGTGAGTTGCGACAAAGAAGTTTAGAATTAGAAATTCAAATTAAAATGAAACAATTAAATGACATGTAATCATAGATTTTTTTTATTATTAAGATAGGTTGTTCATTAGGTATTTTTATAATGTTAGTTTATATTACAGGTTATTTATAAGTATCTTAATTATTATGATATGTTATATTATACGTTATTCATAAGATTTTTATTATTATGGTAGGTTATACAGAGCAAGAAATTAAAAAAAAATAAATTGGCTATATTTTTTCTTAATAAACAGTACGTATAATTGGCATCTGCCCGCGCTCTATCATGTTGTTCAACAGTTAATAATAAATTGTTTATTCCTGTATTATTATTACAAACACAAGTAGTATAGATATATATGGCAGTAAATACGTTATACAGGAATCACAAGGCATTTGTACAGGCGCTGAACTACAGTGCCTGATCTTCCACATATACCTTGATAAAAAAAAAGTTAAATTTCTAATTAAAAAAATGCCTAAATTTCTAATAAAATTATATATAAACTCCGGTATTTCAGTTGTGGTTCAGTCATACGAAACCCAAAATGAACAAACGCGCGCCATTTTAAGAGAGCTTGTAACAACAATTTATTATAAATATATTAATAAAGATATTTGGATGCACCCCTGTCCATCTAAGCCCGGCTCAACCAAGCCCGAACCACAACCGAAACACCGGCCCTAAGCTCGTTTGAGAGAAGGAAAAGAAAGACAAAAAAAAAGGAAAACGAAACAGAAAAAAGTATAGATAAAATAATTAAAATAAATAAAATGTTGCAACTGTCTTTATATGGAAGGCAAACGTATTTAAGAATAAATAAAAAAGAGAATAATAAAAAAAAAGAAAAATATAGAAACAATAGAGAATTTCTTGTTGAAAATCTTCCTGAAGTGGTGGCTCTTCCTCCCCCATATCTCTCGCAATATTTTGCAGTACTGCTGTTGCCACGATAACAGTTAAAACATTATTCGCTTTCAAGCGACATCCATATGCCATTACAGGAAAGCGTCTCTTCCACACACCAAATGTACGCTCGATTATATTCCGAATTCTTATATGCGATTCATTGTAGCGCTGTTTGCCTCGTGTGACCGGTTTAAAAGTGGTGTTAGGGAGATATGGCCGAATGTTATACCCACTGTCACCTGAAAGATATGTAATATATAAATTTTAAAATACGGATAGGGCCATAATTATATATAATAGCAATGAGATAACATGAATAACAAAATAGAATGCTTAAGTAAGAAAGAGATGGCCATACGAAAAAATTATTTTAGTAGGCATGTTTAGTTGACAAATGTCATAATTTAATTAATCGTCAAGCCTTCTCGAATATTTGCTACTATATTTATCTCTTTCTTACTGAAGCAATACGTGTTATATTCTTGTTCATGTTATCTCATTGCTCCATTGTGCCTCCATCGGTATTTGAAAAGAATAATTCATATTTATTCTATCATAATATATTGAGATGGTATTTAGCCCGTTACTCAACTCTGCTTGCAGCATAGATAAATAAAGCACAGAGCTGGGGTAAATCAGGCAACTGCAAGAAGTTACATTAGAAATTTTAATTCATAACTACATTGGTAAAGCATTGCCCAGGGCAGTTCCTACCGGTGGGGTGTTGCGTGTCCATCACGCAGGCGGCCGATTGCAAGGGGCGGCCGCTCGAAACCGATTTTATACAAATTTAAATTAAAAAAAATAAGTAATTTGAGAATAAAACATCTCTGAAAAGTGCAAACCACGAACAAAAAACAAACACCACTTTATTGTTAGTCAAAATCCCAATTTTTGTTTTTTTTGCGTTTATTACAGATATTTTAACACAAAATCAAGAATAAATTTGAAACTATTACCAATAATTTGTGTTTTCATTTTTTCCTTTCAAATAATTAGCACCCTCTATCAACCAATGTCCAAAATACGACAAAAAACTAAGATAGGAATCTGTAAAATCATATCAAATCTTTCTTGTGAAGTCCCGAATTGGTTCGTACTAATTCAAGTAAATCCCCGGGTGACGTATTTTACCGAGGGTATAAATATCACCCGACGAAAAAATGCGTTCATTTGTGAATGGTGGAAGCAATATGTAGGTGTAAAATACTGAGACCCATTGTTATTTTTGTGCCCTTATATGGAAATAATATATTGTGGTACTGAGTAAAGATCTATATTACTCAGTTACTTCTATCATACTTCATCATAATAAAACGTGTGTTGTAGAGCCTGGTTATTAAAGGTAAGCTATTGATATACGTTTTTTTAATTTACATGATTTTCACGTAATAGCTGCTTTGATAGTCTATTAAGACTGGGCAAGAAGTATGTTTGGTTGCCTATAAATGATCAATTTTGCAAGGCTAAAGCTATACGAGCTACAAATAGTTGTGGTTGTTTTATATCAAAAATAAAATTCGTCAAATTAATCTTCACGATTGGTACTTTATTGTGATGTATTTTGTTTTTATGAAATAGAGTCAAAAAAAAATCATAAGTATGCTTCAAATCTGATCTAATCAGGCGCAAAATAAAGACAAACTTTAACAATAAAATTTTTAGAAACAAGCAATTTTTATCGATATTTAAAGGTGTCAACTCGTAGGTACACCATAGCAGTTTCGTAAGCATACATAAATTATATCGATACTTTGTTCATTTTGATTTGTAGGTTGTAATAAAAGTCGGGTGAAATTGTTAGAAATTTTATCCAAATTACTGTTTGGTTGTTGTCGCGACTATATTTTAGTTCGACCATCGTCTGGCAGATGATACAGCGTCGCAGCCGCCTTTAGGTCACTGTTCAAAAAACGGACAACACTAACTTGCCCACTGAAAGAATTTAAACCTATATTAAATTTAATAGTAGTTCTAATATAGCTTCCAATTTTAGAATATGATGTACGTGTGTTTAAAGACAACAGTGATTGAATTTAAGTAAACGACTTTAATAATGGGGTCCAAGGTTGTGAACAACAGTTTTTAGAAAATAACTCAAAACCGGCTACACTTATGAAAAATGTTTTCAAATAAAAATAAATGGTTCAGTATTCAGTGTCATTTCTTTCAGGTCAAAAATGTGAATTATTAATTTGACAGAAAAAATCTGAAGTATATTTTGCTCAAATTTTGAGATTCATTGTCACTATAGTAGTATAGCTTATCGCATGGCTCTCTCTCGCTCGCTTTCGCTGTGCCTCACTCGATTCTATGCGCTTTATCGATTTTATCGACCTTCAGACGAATTAACGGGTGAGTGTCGTGTTTCACCTTGCCATAACACCCGGCGGTTTCGATTGCTTGCAGTTTTCGAGCCTCGACATCTTATATTATAAGAGCTGATGTCGGTCGTCGGTCGCCGGCCGACCGTAAGTAGGCGCGCGCAGCCTGAACGGCCTGCATACTAGCAAGTGGCGCGCCAGCACAAATGGCGAGACCGCATTTTTACTGTTAACGGTGGCGAGGACGGACGTCGGCTGGCTGCCGCCTTGAGCACGCATTGTTATTGTTAACCGTTTCTTACACGGCCAGACGTAGGCTGGCCAACGCGTTCTAGTTTTTAGATATGACTCTCGCGGCGATTTAAATTCGTGAGCCTAGAGTACTTACTCATCAAAACAAAAATTGGGAAAAAATGGGCGCACTCCCTACTTCTCCGCCGCTGGAATTATTTTCCATTACTTAAGTGCAAAAAATTATGGCTATTACTAAGCTATAGCCACGTACTATCAAAATTTAAAAATAAAATATTCATGGGTTAATTTGATGTTATTAAAATAGATGTTTTTCAGGCCCTCCTTATCAGGGACGTATCTCCCTTGGGAATAGGGTGACCACCTCTCAGGGTTTCACCCGGAGTCTCAGGTTTTCTACACCGCGTCTCCGGGCTCCGGGTTTTGTAATAATTTCTCCGGGTTGCACTAATTTTGTAATAATGTCTAAATATAACTTAACCGTCAATTATATCAATGAAAATAAAATACGTTTCATATAAATTTTGCTGAAATAATAGAATTATATTTCGAATTCAACCCTTTAATAGCTAAAAAGCAAAACTGCTACTTTAGATTTTTTCTAGGTTCATGCGTATTCAGCAACCAGGAAAAACTTCATATAGGTAATTAGGTACAGAATTTTTGACTATTCGTTTTGTTTTTAATCTAATTTCAATTGATACTAGAGGTAATTTACTTATGTATTTTTCGTTCTTTCGATATTCTTATCTCTTGAATCAATAATGGTTAAATTCTTCTTTTCAAACCTCGTTTATTGTGTTCGTATTCAAGTATTTGAATTGCCATTTCTCACTCGTAAAGTAATTCACAAAAATCATAATTTCTAGGAAACGTTGAGTCTTTTTTTAATAAAGTTGGAGCGCGCCTTTTGTGCTTGCGCAGCAACCATTGTAAGCTTTATTACTACAAAATAAAAAATCGTTAATTATTGAGGGAGTATTTTAAAAAACATTCCAAAGGAATACAAAGGATACTATTAAATTTTTAGTAATTTAAATCACAAAAATACTAACAATACTCGTATTTATATATTTCTAAATCTATACCTCAAACAAAGCAATTCAGGAAATTAAGAGTATGTATATTTTTTGGTAAATCAAATTAGAAAATATATCGATAATACATATTATAGTACTAAATTTAATGAGGCACTTGTCAAGGAGATATTTTCTACCAATAGAAGACTTACTTAAGATTAAAAAAAAATTTATATGGCTTTATGATGTTGAAATTGGCAACCCATAACGTATTTGTTTTATAAAAAACTATTGGTTTTAAGAAAAAATTAAAACTACCTAAAACATTTCCAAGTAAAAAAGGTTTTTCAATACATTTTTTAACCAAATTTTTGTCCGTTAAGGATTTTTAATAAAAACATTTATACGAGTTGCTTAAATTTCTCCTGAAGCCGTACATAAGAATTAAAAACCATTTCATAAATAATCCTTCTACTGGTAGAAAAGATTTGCCAATTTTCATTTGAATATCATTTCCCAATTTACAGTGAAATTATATAAACCTCGTTTTTACCCCCCCCCCCCCATTAGTATCTGAAAAGTTTTGAGAATTTAAACTATGCTTATACGAGTATGAATTTGTTGGTCAATTTGTGACGTACGATGTGGGCAAGTATTTGATTACACCCTGTATTATATTTGTTAATAGTAAGGAATAAAAAAATTGTTTTTATTTGCTTGTTATTTGTTTTCTATAAACATTCTGTATTTCTTATTGAAGAAAACCTTCTTCTACTCACGAAGGATCTCAGGGTTTGTATAAATTTAAAGGTGGTCACCCTACTTGGGAAGCATTTTCGGACCAATGTCCATACAGACTTTTATTCTTGTTTTCAGGAGTTCTTTAGTAAGGTGTCAAAGAACTTTTATTTAAATTGAAAATTACAGCTTGATATTATCCTAGCAACCCAATCAGTAGCTAGACTGAGATTTTAAAATGTGATTGCCCCTCCTTATTTTCTTTTGAAATTGTTAAAGTTCTTGCTATAGAAAAAAAATTGTATTATACACGACGATAAAGTTATTACTATCCTCTCTTGAATCATTAACGTCTCGACTTCGTCTCGACGTTAACGATTCACTCGTGGATAAAATTTAACTTTATCGTCTTGTAGAATCCTTTATCTAATAGACGTGTCTGTCCGGGACGCTGTTTTGTCTGTCTGGGACGCTGTTTCAGCAGCCGCACCGTAAGAGATAGAGAAAAAAGTTATGAAAGTTACATGTTTGAAATGGTCATGTCAGGTCAGGAACCGAATTTCAGTCACGTGACACTTCCGGTTTTCGAGAAATCACGTGATTTCCGTCCGTCCGAAACGCTGGTGCGTCCGGGACGGTCTTTTTTGTTTTATTAAATGAGACATTTGTCTCACTGATTGCTAGTAAATTACTAATATTAAAAATAAACTAAATTTTCCTCTATCTTATATTAGTAATATTTTGGTGGATGCACCAAAAAAAAATATGTAGAAAGACCAAAAGCGGGTTTTTTGGCATGGCACCCAAAAAAAAAAAAAATTTGCGCCTTCGGCGAATTGCGTGTGGCGCTGCCTTGTCCTTTGATTTTATATTCGAAATTTGGCAACCCTATTTTATTGCGACACATAGGTACTTACGTGGGTTTTAATAAATGCATGCACATATTGCAAAAACAGCCTGTATACACATGTTCCGTGCCCTAAGAGAGGTTTTTTGTATTTTTTACCTGAAGGAGATTGTTGAAGGCTTTACTTGTTTTTACCTAATGGCTGACCAAAATATTAAAAAATGGGATGAAAAGATTGCGAAGTAAAACTAGCTTCTGTTTTTGGCAGATTTTCAATGTCACAAAGGAACAGACCGCTGACCGGTTGAAATTAGGCAGAAAAATTAAGGCATTCTGCCGTGCATGGTTATTGTACTAGGTTTACCTGCGAAGACGGACATTATGATTCAGTCGTAATATTGGCGGAATTCTATGCTTAGGTATATAATATCTACATGAGAAGTACGCTGAATGTCCTAGTATTACTAAGGTGGCACTGGCCACTGTAATTTTTAGTATTGTTATTGTTTGCCTCTTGGTTAGACTATTGTTTTATATTTTAGTACGGTCTGTCAATGGCCTATTAATATTTTAAGAAGCTTGTTTCTTGGAAATAGTAACTTAAATAGCTATTTGTGAAATAAGATAGGAAAAATCAGATTTTCCCAATAAATTACACACAAGATTTTTCCTAATTTGGCACGTATCTATTAATTCTTGAAGCTTTAATTGAGAATTTTGGTAAGAAAACTCAAAATTTTAAAATTCAAATAACTCTGGTTGTTATGGAAAACAATGTAAGCTTTAAAAGACAGTTCGTAAAAAATAGGAAAAGTTATTTGCAAATCAAGGGAAGAGAGATCATTTTATTCTTAAGCCTAAGGGTGAAAGTAGGCTTTCAATAGCAAATGGGCGTTGCGCCATCTAGGGGCTAGTAGTTTCTTCCTTTTGTATTTACCTCGGAAACATGGAGCTATCGACTTTAGTTCAAGTAATATCCGCTGCTACAAAAATCGCTAAAAACTTTATGCCCAGCCTTAAGACTAATCTAGAAGTAAGTTAAAACAAAACTTTTTTAAATTTATTCAGATGTCAAGCTCGGAACGACGACGAACTAAAAGACTCTCTGGAGCCGCTTACAGAAAAAGACAACTGTCTAAAGAAACTGAAAAAGAGAAGTTGCGGGGCTCTATAGAACAATTTTTGAAAACTCCTGGAGCAGAGGAAGAAAGTGGAAGCACGGCTGGAGATCCTTTTGTTTCAACGCCTGACAGTCAGCAAGTCGTCCCCATAGAGCCACAGATTCCATCGACTTCGGCAGAGTCTTGTACTCCAGAAGAACCAGAGGACATTGAAAGTGGGAGTTTAGAAGATCCAGCTTCATGGCCTAAATCACTTGATAATTCAACAATTGAAGTATTAGTAAAAATGGGACCTACACAAGTAAAAAATTTTTCATTTCCTTTAATAGAACAAGGGCGCTTTTCAATTCATTATTATATAGTGGAGTAGATCTGGGTTTGGAAACGAACTCTCTCGTTTTGAAAATTTTTGTTTGTGATTTCATAGAGTCGGGATCCCTCTTTCAGATGATCACTATGGGAAGACTACCGGAGGTGCGAAGGGGGGGAAAATTACCGTTCAAAGATATAGGGAAACGGTTTTTTTGCGAATAACTCGCTGAGTTTCATCCCGATCGGAACAGTTTATAGGAGATGAAATAAAGGACTAGCAAATACAAACAAAATTAACTTTGGCTGGTCGAAATCGGTCCAGCGGTTCGCGAGATATTGCGTTTTGAAGGTCGAAAAACTGCGCCCGGAATTTCGCCGCGGCGGGAACCTTCCGAGGGCCGTGTTCGCGTTTTTCGCGGGGAAGATATTGACCTAGTGACTTTATATTTGTTTTCCTGTTAGGTAATCACAATCAAAATAGTTTGTCCAAATTTCAAGTCGCTAGGTCAATTAGGAGGGGAGGGGGAGGGAAAACAATAAAAAACTTTGATCGGGGCGAACTTTTTTATTTATTGGCCGATCCGGGTAATCCAAACTGAAAAATCTTCGTTAATTTTTTTGCTACAAGATGAGTCGGGGGCGACCAAGATTTTCGCGAAAATGAGGAAATGGCTGGCAATTTTCTGATTTTGAAAATCTTATTTCTTCATTTTCGCGATGAAGGACTGGAGTAGGAGACAATTTTTTTCTGTCACTGGATTGAATTTTTTTTCCCTTGAAAATGAGCTCCCTAAGAATCCGGCAGGACAATTATTAAGGGAGGGAGAGAGGTGGACGCGTTTTGCCCTGTAGAAGGGCAAGGGATAGGGCTAGCGACTTTGGGCAGGGCTCATTCTCAAGCGTAATCAATTCCCTTTCATGGTTTTTTATCGCGAAGCGCTATCTTAATCAGGGGCTGCACGCACGCGTGATATGTTTATCACGAGTTCCCGTTCACCGGTACACACAGACGAGATGAGCGTGAATATGGATTTGTAAGAGAGTAGAAAGAGGAGAGGGAGCGCTAGGCTCTGCCGCCGGCATCTCGCGCTCGCCGTGATAATCATATCACGCGCGCGTGCAGCCCCTGATCAAGATAGCGCTTCGCGATAAAAAAACCATAAAAGGGAATTTATTACTCTTGAGAATGAGCCCTGCCCAAAGTCGCTAGCCCTATCCCTTGCCCTTCTACAGGGTAAAACGCGTTCACCTCTCTTCCTCCCTTAATAATTGTCTTACCGGATTCTTACAGGGCTTATTTTTAAGGGAAAAAAATTCAATCTGGTGTCAGAAAAAAATTGTCTCCTGCTCCACTCCTTCATCGCGAAAATAAAGAAATAAGGTTTTTTAAATCGGAAAATTGCCCGCCATTTCCCCATTTTCGCGAAAATCTTGGTCACCCCCGACTCATTTTGTAGCGAAAAAATTAACAAAGATTTTCCAGTTTGGATGACCCGGATCGGCCAATAAATAAAAAAGTTCGCCCCGATCAAAATCTTTTAATTGTTTTCCGTCCCCTCCCTTCCTAATTGACCTACTGACTTGAAATTTGGACAAACTATTATGATGGTGATTACCTAACAGGAGAAAAAATATAAAGTCGCTAGGTCAATATCTTCCCTGCGAAAAACGCGAACACGGCCCGCTGAGGGTTCCCGTCGTGGCGAAATTCCGGGCGCAGTTTTTCGACCTTCAAAACGCAATATCTCGCGAACTGCTGGACCGATTTCGACCAACCAAAGTTTATTTTGTTTGTATTTGCGAGCCCTTTATTTCATCTCATACAAACTGTTCCGATCGGAATAAAACTCAGCAAGTTATTCGCGAAAAACCCGCTTCCCCATATCTTTGAACGGCAATTTTCCCCCCCTTCACACCTCCGGTAGTCTTCCCATAGTGATCATCTGAAAGAGGGACCCCGACTCTATAAAATCACAAACAAAAATTTTCGAACAGAAAGAGTTCGTTTTTCGTTTTTTTTTTCGCCAGATCTACTCCACTATATACACGAACATTAGCAAATGGTGAAAAAATACCTCGTATGTGGCTAATTTATTCCATTAAGTTAAATTGCGTTTTTTGCTTTTGTTGCAAAAGTTTTGGGACCAAAAATATTCAGTTAACAGATGCTGGCTTTTCAGATTGGAAACATCTTTCTAATAATTTATCCAGACACGAACGATCAACTGATCATATTCAAAATTATAAATTATGAACAGAATTAGAAAAAAGATTGAGTACTTACACAACAATCGATCACCAAGAACAACGTATTTTTAATTTGAAACAACAATATTGGTGTAGTATTAGTAGAACGTATTGTTGCAATTATATTATTATTGGCAGGACAGTGTTTAGCATTTCGTGGGTCATCCAATAAATTATTCGAATCAAACAATGGTAACTTTTTGAAGACGGTTGAAACATTTGCAAAATTTGATGCAGTTCTTTCGGAACAGCTAAAAAATATTCAAATCAGTAAAATTTCACATAAACGTATGCCTCATTATTTAGGAAATAGATTACAAAATGAATTGATCTCACTTACAGCAAATAAAATCAGAGAACAAATTAGGGAGTTATTGTCAAAAGCTAAATATTATTCAATTATTCTAGATTCAACCCCAGACTCAAGTCATACCGAACAAATTTCATTCGTTGTTCGATTTGTTATAATAGATAATAAACAAATTAAAATTTGTGAACATTTTCTCGGATTTTTTCCTATTATTGATGTGACTGGTGAGGGTTTATACGATTTTGTAATAAAACTTTTGAAAGATTTTAATATGGATATCTACAATATGCGTGGACAGGGTTATGATAATGGTGCAAATATGCGCGGAAAACATGTAGGAGTGCAACGCCGAATTTTAAATATCAATCCTCGAGCAATGTTTGTACCTTGTGCTGCTCATACCCTAAATCTAGTGGTTAATGATTCTACCAATGTTACCTTGCAAACATCGGAGTTCTTTAATCTTATACAAGAATTATATACATATTTTTCTTCTTCGCCATATAGATGGAATGTACTTAAAACTAATGTACCAAATTTCACATTAAAAGCTGTTAGCTCAACTAGGTGGGAAAGTAGAATTAAAGCTATTACACCTCTGCGATATCAATTAGGAAAAATTTATGGTAGTCTAGAAGAACTTGTAAATGACAAATCACGCGACATTAACACCAAACAACAAGCCCAAGCATTGGCCTTAAAAATTAATAGTTTTAAATTCGTTGGTTCTGTAATTATTTGGCATGATGTTCTGTCTAAAATTAATTCTGTCAGTAAGATGCTTCAAGGTGTGAATACAAATCTAAAAGATTGTTCAAATGCGTTAAAAAATTTAGTAGATTATTTGGAACAGAAAAGAAATGACCACAGTTTTGAAGCGTTTATAGAAGAGGCGAAAATACTTGCAACAGAAGAACTTGATATAGCAACGGAATTTCCCCCAACTAATATAATTCGTCCACGTCGAAAAAAAAGACAATTTGATTATGAAACCCCTGATGAGCCTATACTTGACCCAAAGTTGAATTGTAAGATTAATTTTTATTTTACTATTTTGGATACCGCCAAAGTATCTATACAGGAACGTTTTGAACAATTACAACGTTACAGTGACAATTTCAAAGTGATTTATGAATTTCCTATTATGGACGATAATTCAATGAAAAAACACTGTACAGATTTATCCTTAAAATTAGAAGACACTGTCAGTAAATAGGCTGATGTAAACGCCGTAGAATTAAGTGATGAATTAAAAAATTTAAAATTACATTTCCAATCTGTTGAAACACCATCTAAAATTCTCAACTACATTGTTACAAATAATTTACTTGCGACTTTCCCAAATACAGCAATTGCCTTAAGACTTCTACTGACTTTACCTGTATCAGTTGCGTCAGCAGAAAGGTCTTTTTCAAAATTAAAAATAATTAAAAACTTTTTACGCTCGGCCATGAAGCAAGAAAGATTGTCAGTTCTTTGTATTATATCTATAGAGAGAGACTTGGCAGAAGCAATTGATGTCAAGAACCTTGTGACGACTTTTGCGTCTGTCAAAGCTAGAAAAGCTAAATTCTAAGATATTACACTTTGTATTTGTTTTTTTTTTGTATTTGTACAATTTTATTTTATAGGAGTATTTCTTTTTATTTTATTTTATAAAATTGTTATTAATAATTTTTTTTTAACGTAAATAGGGGGGGCGGCTATTTTATTTTTCACGCAGGCAGCCAAGAAGCTAGGAACGGCCCTGGCATTGCCGATATTAAATGGAATTACTTCAGAATAAATGGCAATAAGGCAGAGCTCAATTCGTAAATTAGAGTCACAGAAATATCAATTAGCCTAAATTAAGAGGTTGGTGCAAAGTAAAGCCAATCAAAATTCAACAAATCTATCACCAAAGGGTTTATTACATGCGTATTAAATAAATTTACATGTCAGTATAATTGAATAAGTACAGTTCTATGAACTTTTTAAATAAAGGTAAGGACAGAATGTTCTTAATACAGTGCAAAGAGAGCACAATACTAGATCGAATAAGGCTATCAAAAATGGAACGGTAATATTTGAAGAATGATGAAAATCAGACAATTATTATAAAATACAAGAAATTCACACAACAGGAAATGATATTTGTGTTTAAAAAAATGAGTCAGTGAAGTGACTTAAGTGAACAGACAATCCAAATTAAACATAGTGAGTGGCGCTATAACCTAGTTTAAATACGAACGTGAACAAACAATAATTTTAGAATTAAGATTTTGTACATTTTTATGATTAAGTTGAAATTTAGTTTATAAGTAACTGATTTGTACTTGGTTAACATCCACAATTTTGAATTTAGATAGGCAATTGTTGTTAACTACTACAGAGAGAAACAATTGAATAAAAATTATTTCATGACAGTCTAAATTGTCTCTCCAGATTGAGTTTTAAGCCATTTACAATTGAAATAAATTAAAAATAATTATACCATCGTGATCAGGAGTTCGTAGTGCACATGTGAGAATGTGGGTGTGAAAATCCATCACCTAAAAATTATTTTCATCGAAGACCACCTTCCGAACCACTTAGCCAACAACGAGAAGTTTACAATAATCAGATTTTGAGCACAATTGAGGTCAGGCGTTTGAAATTTTGGTAGCACCACGTTCGCACGCCGTGTAGGAGTACACCGCAGCAGTTCCAGCATCCTAGGGTTCCACTTCCAGCAGCGAGCGTCAGGAGAAGCTGTTCCGAGCCAGTTCCTGCAGCCTAAAAAAGATCAGGTTAGTGTTGCAAAGCAAATATCCGTGCTAGAGTTTTGAAACTTACCATGAGAAACGAGTCCTATGAGAAGAAGCTGATCCCAGTCTTACGATACTTCAAAATAGAGCATGAGGTCCAGAAATTGTAAAAATATAAGTTGAGGTTATGTTTCTTCAGCCGCGAACGATCTAAAAACAAAACACCACTAGTGACGCTTAATAAAGCGCGAGATTCGAATTACCTGATTTGTTCATAGATTTGCCTTTGAATTAACTTGTAAATACACCAGAAACAAACCGCACAAAATTTCAATTTGTTGATAGATAAATTGACAGCGTGAGTCTGCGCGTTGCTGCTTTTTAATTTCACAGCCCAGTGGCGTAACACGGGAGTTTAAATATGAACATGTCGGTGAATCTAACTTGCAGATTTGAGTCTTCATGCCTACTGAAAGCTAGCCATAAATAACTTAACTTGCAGATGTGCGAATTACTATAGGGGGCAAAGCACTACAATCAATGAACCCATTTATACAATTATTTATTTACTTTTAATCAGTCAAAATTTGATTTAAATAAAACAAAAGTATGTGTAGTGAGTTTATTTATTAATTATTTTATCAATTAAAATTACACCGAGCATCTTCATTCACTACAATATACCTAATATATATATACTAGCAGTCCAGTGAGACAAATGTCTCATTTAACGCGCCTTCAAACCTCGATCGGTTAGGCAACCACCCAGACCTGGAAGGTGTCAAAGTGGTTGCCTAACCCGATCGACGTTTTAAGGCGCAGAGGGTCGCAGCTCCGTTTGGCCACTGAAACATTTTTATTTAATACGCGTTCTATTTGAAAAACGGTCTTTTTTGTGATTTCTCGAAAACCGGAAGTGTCACGTGACTGAAATTCGGTTCCTGAGCTGACATGACCATTCCAAACATATAACTTTAATAACTTTTTTCTCTATCTCATACGGTTTGGCTGCTGAAACAGCGTCCCGGACGGATCAGCGTCCCAGACAGACAAGTCTATTAGATAAAGGATATATATATATACCTAACAAAAGACAGTTTGGGTACATGCCAGGTTTAAATTCAGCACGTAGTGCACATTTATTAAAAAGTATAACGTCATGCACAGATTCAGGCCACCTCGCCACAATATTCAAAAATTTTAAATTTGCATCAGACACAGCTTGCCCATTTATTGAAAAGTATCCCTTGCGATTTCTGTATACTTCTGCATCTTCCCCACCTAAAATAAAAATATTGAGGTTAAAAAATACTAATTTGAAAAATGTCTTACCGGGTGACTGAATATTGATATGTGTTCCATCTACTGTGCCCACCACTCTAGGAAAAGCAGCAGTTTCAAAAATTTCTGTTGTTTCTGCCTTATTTCCGCTACAGTTGATTGAAACTTGATATATCTCCGAGACAGTTCTGCTACAGCTTCGGATACTCTTTTAATTATCCTGCATGCTGTTGACACATGCATACCACCAAAATCACCTACAGCTAATAAGCGAAAACCAGTTGCATAGTATCTCAATCCTATTAGCGGGTGGTTTATGCGAAACACACAATTGTTTCTATACCAGAAAATTGCAGAATGTGAATAAAAAGAATTAATGTAAAATAGTTCGTTATATTTACATATCATAAGGGAATTCCAATCGGTGTTCGATTTGTTCCAACACTAATAAAACTGTATCTTTTGTCAGTCGAAACCCTCTGAAAAACGATAATTCATCCATACTGTGGAAGTATTGAGCCCTATCATTTATTTGTCGTGCATTTCTGAAGTCAATGATTTCAAAAATTTCGACATTGTCATCAAATATATCATTTTCCACTAAAATTTCCATTTTCAAAGGTTTTTCGTAATAAATAATAGTAAAGGCGTCAACTGGTGTGGTTTTAAAATGTTTCTTTTAGGTTAAGTGGAACCTTGAGTCACAGGGCTTTGGAACTTAAAAGTGCAGAAGTCTACCTTAAAATCTGGTGCAGTGAAATATCTGTCAACTTAAATTTTAAGTGTCACTTAAAAGTTAAGGGAGAGTGGTGCAAACGGGCATAAGACCTGATGCAGATAAACCAACAATAGCAGAAGTAATTTTGAATTTTGTAACCAACACTTCAGGTTGCAGCACCAGCGAAATTGAAAGCTTGTTACTTTTTATTCATCAACAGTGCGAGTATTAGTGATGGGCATAATCGGATGATTTCAATAATCGGAATGTTACATTTCGGAATGTTTATAAAATCGGAATATCATCCGATTATTTTACATTCCGTAAATGCAAGCAAGAGAAAACGAGCGAAACAACAACAAGCGGAAGGAAGATGAAGTGCGTGCAAATTTGCGTCGCGCCGTAAGCCTTTATCTGCGTTGGCATCTATTGTTTGGGTTTGCAGGACCGCCAGTAAAACAATTTATGAGTTTGAGTCGCACAGTGGCATATAAGAGGAAATAAAATATTTATTCAAATTATTACAGAAGTTACCTTAATAGACTTTCGGAAAATGGTAGTGATATTTTAAAGTTTAATAGCACATAAAGTACATAATAGATAGTATAAAAAAATACTTGAATTTGAAGTCTGTAAGTTGTACTATCTAATAATTAATCTATGAAATACCACTGCCATTAGTGCCATTCACCAGCATATAGCAGTCAAGTGAGTCAACACAACATTCCGTATTCTGTTCAGTTCAAATTGGCATTTCATTTTCTCATTTTGTGTTCCGAATAGTAAAATAATCGAATTCCGAAAGTTCCGAATTTTGTGCACCGAACAGTAAAATAAACGAATTCCGAAAAGTTCCGATATAATCGGAACCTTCTGATTTTTTGAACAATCGGAAACTTTCCGATTATTCATTCCGGATAGGCCCATCACTAGCAAGTATATGGTTTTTCTGCTGTATGATTCTTCATATGTTTAACTAATCTACTCTTATGTGTTGTTCCATATTCACAAACTGAGCAATTGTACGGCTTTTCTCCTGTATGAGTTTTAATATGTGCAACTAAACGAGTTTTCACTGCTGTTTTGTATTCACAAACAGAACAACAGTATGGTTTTTCTCCGATATGGTTCTTCACATGTGTAACTAAACTACCCTTCTGTGTTGTTCTATATTCACAAACCGAGCAAACGTATGGCTTTTCCCCTGTATGAGTTTTCATATGTATAACTAAATGACTTTTCTGTGCTGTTCTGTATTCACAAACCAAACAATTGTATGGCTTTTCTCCTGTATGATTCTTCACATGTCTAACTAAATGACTTTTCTGTGCCGTTTGGTATTCACAAACCGAGCAACAATATGGCTTTTCTCCTGAATGATTCTTCACATGCGTAACTAAACTACTTTTCGTTGCTGTTCTGTATTCACAAACAGAACAACTGTATGGTTTTTCTCCTGAATGATTCTTCACATGTCTAACTAAATGACTTTTATTTGCCGTTTGGTATTCACAAACCGAGCAACAATATGGCTTTTCTCCTGAATGATTCTTCACATGTGTAACTAAATTACTTTTCAATGCTGTTCTGTATTCACAAACCGAGCAACTATACGGCTTTTCTCCTATATGATTCTTCACATGTCTAACTAAACTACTCTTACGTGATGTTCTGTATTCACAAATTGAGCAACTATAAGGTTTCTCTTCACTACAAGGAGTATTTACGTTATTTTTGTCAAATGTTTTGTTTTCATAATTTTCATCCTCTAATTCGATGATTTCTTGCTTAATAGATAGCTTACAAAAACTTTCATTGCTATTCATGTTCTGCAGCCTGCATGGTGTAGTTCCTGCAGAAGTACAAGACTTGTTTTCCATAGTTTCTCATTTAATGGTGATTATGTTGATTTGAACTTTTTTTTTTAAATATATAAGCCAAAGGAAGTTTGATATCTTCACATCTAGAACAAAAGCAGATTGTCATTAAATCATAATAATAATTCTGCAAGCTGCTCTACCACTTAACCCTCTATTTAACTTTCTAAATCCAGCGTTACATTGTATTTCTCATTCATATTATTTAGTTAAAATTCTTAATGTAAATAAAAGCAAACATTAGTTATTTTGGTTACTGCATAACAGGTCTCAGGGCATAAAATACAGATACAGTATTTTTTCTTTGTTGGGAACTCTTTAAAAATGATCAACTTACTATTTATAGGTCAGTTGCTGGGGAATAAAAAGTAACACAATTCGGAAATAATTCATGATAAAGGTTTTATCGCTTTAATCACTTAAGTTATCTCCCATTATTACTATCCTAAGTTTTCTCCCTCCCCGGAGGTCAGCATCGGCTCCTAGCAGCAAAAACGTGACCTAAAATTGGGCGTTTTTCGATTTTTTGAAGAACTCAGAAAAAACACAATAAATTATAAAAGTGGTTCATGTAAAAGTTGTAGAGTGTTAAATTCTGCGCAAAATAAGTACCAATATGATATATTTTGTTCCAGCTATACCTGTACGGGCTTTTGTCAAAGTAGCACTATTTTGTCAACTTACCAAAACAAGTTCGTTTCTTTAAAAAAAAATAAAGCAGAAATGGGGTGAGAATGATTTTTGACACAAGAAATATTGCTACAAAGAGAATCAAATAGGTTGATTAGTAAAAATAATAAATTCAAAAATGTAGTGATAAATTTTCTAATTCCCTAAGATTTATATGTCCTTTGTGGCCAAAGGAAGCTTTTCCTCCTCTCTAACATTCCATTCTCTTAAAATGAATTATATGTGATATGAAATTCTTTTAAAAGATGTTACGGTATGAAAAGGACTTTACGACACCCACCCAAGGTGAGCATCGCACCACGGAATCAGTCCTGAAAACATGACACACTTGCCCTGAGATCGGTTCGAAATAGGCTAATAGGCCACGGCTGGAACGCTCAGGGAGTCGGGCGTGAGTCACACGATACGTTCTGGGCAAGCGCGTTGTGGCATAATATATACAGAGTATGTCGAAATTATGAGGGCGCCACCAAGCCTGTCGTAACCCGGCTAACCGGGCCTGGACGGTTAGACGGGAGCGAAGCATGCAAAAATACTCCGCCAATAAGATTATTCAAGAGTTGCAAGGTCAAACAACAACTTCGGGATTGCCTTAAGCAAGGATTGTGATTAGGTGTCCATCCGACCACGACTACGCAGCTGTCCCACTCACCTGCACGCTCACAGCTTCCTCGTTCCGTCGTACAATAATTCGTACAATAAAGGGGCGTCTATCTGTAACAGAACATGCACAAACCGAAACAAACAATAGTTCCCTTAACTAACCAATCATATATTTCACTTCGAGTTACAATGGGGTAGCAGAATGCGTCGCCCTGTATCTAACCTTACTCTATAATTAAGGGCACCAGCTGGCACGCGCGCTCTAAGCTTAACGACAGATATTGAACATTAGTGAACAGCAATAATAGGTACAAAGATACACATTGCCTTATGCAAGGGCAGCGACGATTTACATTAGCCTTCACGGCCTGAACTGTCTGCAGTCTGAATGAATACACTTGCGTAGTAATGAGTAGTAATGAGTAACACTCGCGTTCACAGCGGTAATCAGGTTAAAGGCACATACCTTAATGCGTGGGCGGCGAGGGAGCCTGGTACAGCTGAGTTGCGACGAGCTGCAATCGTAGGTGGTAGGTACCTTTGGTGTTACAACGGCGAAAGGGGGTGAATGCATAACCGCCTCAATGGCGACGGGAGACGCGTCAAGACGCGTACAACGGGACGACGAAAATGATGGGGGCCTCACTCGTTCTGCTGAACCAAATCCTCGTAGGTCGAGATGAAGGGGGCACGACCCCTCACTAATAGTAGCAGGAACTGGGCTCCAAAACACCCACGTTACGCCGAAGATCACTCGACAAATTTCGAATCACCACCACCACACACAAGCGCTCTCTGCAACGGGCTCTGGAAGACTCCCCGAGGGAAGCGTCGGCAAAAGGTCACCTTCGCCGCGTCCCCCACGTGACTAAACCACAGCGAATCGCAAGGCGATGAAATGAAACCAACCAATGCGGGCCACACTGGTATCACGCCGCCACCGCGTGCTAAATGAAACAAACCAATGCGGGCCACGCTGGTATCACGCCGCCACAGCGTGCTATTCAGAATTCAGAAAAACGCCATCAGAGGAGAGCTCCAACCGACGACAAATACTGCTTTTTAGGCTAACTATGTGCGAAATCGTGATTCTGGAATTAGGCGATGGAGCCAAATAAAGAGCTAAAAGGGCTTAGCATACGGGCGCGCTGCTCTAAGCTTAGGCGGCTATTCAAAATACCAAAATGACCTAACTAACGGCGTGAAATGCAATTAAGCATCTGAAATAGCAAAATGACTTAACACTCCCCTTACTTGAAAGAGAGTTCCCCGAAGTCTCTTATAAAACAACGAGGCATTTTGGCTGCGGCGCCACGAGAACTCAAACGGCCGGAAACGCTGATACGATAGCTGTACCCCCAAAGGAATTACGCACACCGGCCACCAGATAGGGTACGACAGGAGGGAAGAGAGAAGAGGGAGAAGAAAGACTGGATACGCCAGTGGAAATACGAAAATTGGGTAGGACCTGGCGGTTCGCTGATGGCTAGTACACACTCCCCGGACCACGGAAGACGGGCGACAAGAAAACTGGCTGGCCCAAAAGGAGTGGCGCTCCGCCAGGGGTCCACAAAACGATTCGCGTCTGGCTCCCTCGGGGAACCAAACGGGCAAAGACTAGGCAGGCTGAGGACAGTCTCGCCAATCCGGCTCGACTGCCCCTCCCAAAATAGGAGTGCCACCACAACGGTTCGCAAAACCACGTCGATAATCGACCACCAAAACGACAAGACAAACAAAATATAACCGACCAGACCCGAAACGGGTGTGGCACGCACTGCGGCGGCGGCCACGAAACGCCGACTGGACCTTAACACCGGGTCCATGACGGTCGCCTAACAGTGCGGTTTTGGAAGGTGGAAAGAAAAAGAGAACAACGGGGTTGGGTAGTTGTCGCCGGGACACGGTAGATAGTAATGACAAGGGGAAAAGAAAGGTAAAGATAGAGCATAGGGAAGGAGGGTTTGGGGTTCCAAATTGGAACCGTGAAAATATCTAATAAAAAAAAAACGCGCGGTTAGCGCTCGTCAAAATCGGGTCAATAGAACGTCTTACTCCCATGCACACTTCCGACCAACCGTTCCAACAGAACATGGGGGGCAGGAAAGGATAAGTCCCTCGTAACCTGTCCCGCAAGCCGCCTGAAGAGGGCACGTTGCGCGTCACGGGATCGGCGTATTGTGGGGTTCCCCCAACAAGGAAGCTCGGGGAAAGGTAGGTACTACTGAAGATACGGCTCTAGGCCGGCGGTATGGCCGTCAAGGCCTACAAAGAAAAAGGGAGGGGGGTTAGGGAAAACGGGCGTTAGAAGGCTAAACGTCCGTGGGATTGGGTTTTAGGTCTTTCGCGTGCCAAGTGCCTTTCGGGGCACCGGTCTCGTCGGACAGCTCGTAAGTGGCAAGCGAAACTTGCCGACTGATATAAAACGGCCCTATAAATTTTGGAGCCAACTTGGCGTTAAAATATTTCGCCGCATCGGAAAGTACGTAATTTCGTCGCCAGACGGTATCGCCAACGGCGAATTGAGCCGGGCGCCTTCGCAAATCGTAAGTCGCCTTGGAGGCTTTGTACGCCACGTCTAGTCGCTTGACTATGTCTTCATATACCGACCTTAACGCGGGAGTCCGTCGTAACAAGTCTTCGCGACTCTCTACTCGTATTTGTTCCGAAACATCCACCTCCTCGGGGTTATTGGCGCGCGTCCCCTCTAACTGTATCTCTCTGCCGAAATTGGCGAAATATGGGGTCATGCCGGTGACTTCGTGTACTGCGGTACGCACTGCGCAAGCGACTTTCGACAAATATTTATCCCACTCCCGGTGGTTGTCTTTCACGTACGACGCTAGCATAGTTTTTAATACTCGATTAACGCGTTCGACGGGGTTGGCCTGCGCATGATAATGCGCGTTAAAGATGATTCGTGATTTATACGTATCGGTAAGCTGTCGGAATTCTCTACTGCGAAACTGTACGCCGTTGTCAACCAAGACGTACTGAGGTGCTCCAAAGAGCAAGAAAACATCGTTCTCAATTTTCTGAGTCACCGCGGTCGCAGTGGCGGTACGCAACGGGAAGAAAAGGGTAAATTTGGTAAAGTAGTCAGCCACGGACAGAATATATACGTAGCCTTTCTTTGAACGGGGCAACGGCCCTACAATGTCGATAGATATCATTTGCCACGGCTTATCCACCACGGGGTGACGACACATCAAGCCGGCCGGGCGTTTTTGTTCGGGTTTCTGCGCTAGGCACGTAGCGCAACGGTTAACGTAACGGGTCACATCCGCCTTAAGTTTAGGCCAATAATACTGTTGAGCGATACGACCGTAGGTCTTATAAATGCCTAAATGGCCTGCGGTAGGTTCGTCATGGTTTTTGCGGAGAATTTCGGCGCGTTGAGGCTTCGGAACCACCTCTTTCCAACTCGTGCCTTCGTCCAATTCGGGATATTTTACGTTAACATGTTTAAACAATTTCCCTCGCGATAGTTTCCACGCCGAATACTTGAATGGTCTTTCTACGACGCGTGTACACATGCGCCTATACCAACGGTCAGTTCGACTGTCGTTCGGTGCCTGAGCACCGGCTTCGGGTTCTCCAGAATCGACAACTGAGACTACATCTATTTCGGGTATAGCACGGGACAGCGCATCCGGAACGACGTGGTCTTTTCCCTTCCGGTGTTTGATCGTGAAGTCGTATTGTTGGATACGAACAGCCCAACGGGCGAGTCTCCCGGTGGGTTCCTTAAGATTATTTAGCCAGATTAGTGAATGATGGTCAGTAACGACTGTGAAGTGAGTGCCTTCTAAATATGGGCGTAACTTCTCTATGGCCCACAGGACGGCCAAACATTCGCGTTCCGTAACCGAAAAGTTACGCTCAGGTTTCGTAAGAGTCCGACTAATGTAACAGATGACTTGTTCTTGGCCATCAACGGTCTGAGTCAGCACGGCGCCGATACCAACATTGGAAGCGTCCGTCTGTACGATAAACGGGAGAGAAAAATCGGGACACGACAAAATGGGTGCCGAAACTAGGCAATTTTTGATGGTTGTAAATGCGACTTCGCATGACTCGGTCCACTCAAACTTCTGAAACTTTTTCAATAACGACGTCAGCGGAGCAATAATGGCTGAGAAACTTGGTATGAAACGCCGATACCACGATGCCATGCCGACAACTCGCCGTATCTCCGAAACGTTTCTAGGTCGCGGCAAGTTAAGAATCGCCGAAACTTTATCGGGGTCGACTAAAAGTCCTTGGGCGTTAACGACATAGCCCAGGTATCGTAATTCTGGTTGGCAAAAATGGCATTTATCACGACCCAGTGTTAAACCAGCGTCGTTTAGTCGCTGCAATACTTCGTCTAGAATCTCGACGTGCTTTTCGAAAGTCGGGGTACAAATAATCACGTCATCTAAATAGACAAAGACGTAAGGTTCCAATTCGGGACCCAACACATGGTCGACGAAACGTTGCCAAGTCGCTGCCGCGTTATGAAGCCCAAAGGGCATGCGAGTAAATTGAAACAAACCGCGCCCGGGTACTGTGAAGGCCGTTAGTTCCTTAGATTTCTCTTCCATTTCAATTTGCCAGTACGCGGATTTGATATCAAGCGACGTCATGAACCGGGCATCGCGTAAGCGATCCAAAATCGAAGACACGTAAGGTATCGGGTAGGCGTCCTTCTCGGTGACGCTATTTAATTTGCGAAAGTCAACGCAGAAACGATAGGTCCCATCTTTCTTTTTAACTAGTAAAATCGGGCTCGACCAGGCTGAACGAGAACGTTCCACCACGCCTGATTTCAGCATCCTGTCCAACTCAGCATCGATATGCGCCTGCATTGCGGGAGAAACCGGGTAGTACCTTTGTTTAACCGGTGCCGCCTTAGTAGTGATTTTATGTTGAACGTACTTGGCGCAGCCGAGTTCGGGTTTAGCGGTAGTAAAATGTCGGTTTACGAGAGTGTCTAATTGGGCTCGTTGATCCGAGTTCAGGTCGAACATAGACTGCAAATTGCCGGTAGGAGTATCAATGGCCGCTACGCCGGGTTTTGAGAATTCCCACTCCCCTCGAAACACGTCTGGGACTATTCCCACTGACTTCCAAAAGTCTATCCCCAGGATCAGGGTGTGCGGAACCTCCGGAACTATCAAAACATCGATAGCTACCACTCTGTTATTTAAACGAATAGGTAAGTGCAGGGTACCTAGACTGGTCACGGTCTGTCCATTAGCCACTGAGCAAACGGGTCTCAGCTTCTTATTTATGCGCAGGCCTACAGTACGCAACACGTCCCAACCCTTAGCTCCTAAGATCGTTCGATTCGCTCCTGAGTCCAACAAAGCTAACAACTCGAAACCCATGATTTCAACAGTCACATGCGGTCGACGGTCATCAGATGACCTTTCTAATACGTAATCGAGAATGACTTTATTTTTTTTAAATTTGGTCTCGCGCTCCTCGATAAGTCCCTTCATAAATTTAGTCGAATTGCTAAACACGCGCGAGGACACTGCTCGACCGTTCAGCGTCTCGCGGGGTCGTTTCCCTGTCCCCTATCTCTTGTTCGACAACGAGGACAAGTGTTTACGGTCACTTCAGGTTTGCCGCAACGGTAACAGAATTTCTTGCCGCGGGGTCGCGGACACCTACTGGCTCTATGGCCTGGTTCGTTACAGTTCCAACACCGTATGCTTGACTTGGGTGCCGGTTCTCGATTCCTCCTCTCGGGAGTATTAACGTCACGCGTTTCGACAATATCAACTGGGCACGTTTCCGCGATAGGCGCGACCTCGACGTATGCCAAGTCTGTTTCTAAGTCAGACTTCTTTCTAGAAGGTGGCACGTAAGTTTCAATGGCATAGCGCCGTTCCTCAATCTTTCGTCCGTATAGCGCTAGCTCGTCGACCGACCGGACTTCCGTCAATCCCAACTGGGTTTGGTATAAAGGTGAAATATTATGCAACAAAATACGCAACTGTTTCTCTTCGGGAACCGCTTCGGTCAGGCGCGAAAACATTGTGCGCATGATAGCGATATAAATGCCCATACTTTCCGTAGGGCCTTGCGTGCGACGTCTAATTTCGTCCAACAACCGTTCATCATAATTCGCAGGCTGAAACTCTAGACGCAATAAATTGACTAACTGTTGCCACGTGTTAGGGGTCGCTCTATTCGCGCGATACCATAGCAATGCGTTGCCCGAAAACAAATCGATGGCCTGCATAAACAACTCTTCTTCGGTAAGGTTTCTGGCCACTCTGAGTTCGCTAACACGCTCGATGAAAGCGTTGACCGACAGACCTTTCGGGTCACCTGAGAATTGTATGTTCCATTTCGAAACAGGGGTTGCCTTAAATGAGATCGTACGCGACATCGGCGCAACAAAACTCGGAGTCGACATAGTTGCCGCCGTCGTAGTCGTAGTCGTCGTCGCGACGGTAATGGTAGGTGCGACACCGGACGTCGATGGCAGCGCTACGGCGCTTTCTTCCTCAGCCGTAGTCGCAGACGACCCTAGCTTTACTTGGTTAAGTTCGTAGGTTGAACGTATGAGTGATAATTCCGCGAACGCTTTTTGTTTGAGCGCTCGCTCTTCCTCCGTTATAGCTGAACAATTCGTCAGACGGTTCATTCCGTGATAAAATTTCGTTTCGATCGTAGCCGCTACTTCTTTAGTCGGGTTAGCTAAATATAGCTGAATCTTTTCTTCTAATTCGCCAATCAATGTTGTCACGGCCGTGAGATCCTCCTCGAGCGTATACGGGTACGGCGGTCGCGTATCCATATCTGCGCGTCCCTCCTCTCTCAATACGTCGCGTAACCGGGAGCGCAACAAGGTAACCGTGCCGGAAGCATCACGGCCTCTGATTCTCAACTCGTATTCAGCCTCCGCGCGAAGCAGGCGTTCAATATGTAGCTTTAGCACCATGTTTACAACCGGGAAAGGACCGACTTGTGTAATACGTCGTATAAAAAGAAAAACGTTAGCACGTGTTTGGTAAGTCAATTACGTCAGATATCCGAACCAAATCGTAGACGGTCAAGACGGGAGAAATCGGGAAAAAGTGGTTTGTTACCTTTCACTCGCCCAATGGCTTAACGGGACTATCTGTCCATATCCTTTGCGAAGAGACCGAACATAAGCGAAAAAGAGCAAATTCCAAAACTAGGCGGTCAACGAATGGCTTAACGCGCCTACTATCAACCAACAATGGTCACAGACAGTACTGCGCCCGAAATCGAGCGACAGAAAAAGAAAAGAGAAAAAAAAATCCGAAATGGGGTCGCGCGTTGTCACGCAACAAGGTCTCAGACGTTAAAGCGTCAGAATTAAGACACACGGATGGGCTTAACGAGACTACTCCAGTCCAATAACAACAACAAACAACAAGCCCCACGCGATTGGGCCGCCAAAATTAGCCTGTTACGGTATAAAAAGGACTTTACGACACCCACCCAAGGTGAGCATCGCACCACGGAATCAGTCCTGAAAACATGACACACTTGCCCTGAGATCGGTTCGAAATAGGCTAATAGGCCACGGCTGGAACGCTCAGGGAGTCGGGCGTGAGTCACACGATACGTTCTGGGCAAGCGCGCTGTGGCATAATATATACAGGGTATGTCGAAATTATGAGGGCGCCACCAAGCCTGTCGTAACCCGGCTAACCGGGCCTGGACGGTTAGACGGGAGCGAAGCATGCAAAAATACTCCGCCACTAAGATTATTCAAGAGTTGCAAGGTCAAACAACAACTTCGGGATTGCCTTAAGCAAGGATTGTGATTAGGTGTCCATCCGACCACGACTACGCAGCTGTCCCACTCACCTGCACGCTCACAGCTTCCTCGTTCCGTCGTACAATAATTCGTACAATAAAGGGGCGTCTATCTGTAACAGAACATGCACAAACCGAAACAAACAATAGTTCCCTTAACTAACCAATCATATATTTCACTTCGAGTTACAATGGGGTAGCAGAATGCGTCGCCCTGTATCTAACCTTACTCTATAATTAAGGGCACCAGCTGGCACGCGCGCTCTAAGCTTAACGACAGATGTTGAACATTAGTGAACAGCAATAATAGGTACAAAGATACACATTGCCTTATGCAAGGGCAGCGACGATTTACATTAGCCTTCACGGCCTGAACTGTCTGCAGTCTGAATGAATACACTAGCGTAGTAATGAATAGGTACAAAGATACACATTGCCTTATGCAAGGGCAGCGACGATTTACATTAGCCTTCACGACCTGAACTATCCGCAGTCTGAATGAATACACTAGCGTAGTAATGAATAGGTACAAAGATACACATTGCCTTATGCAAGGGCAGCGACGATTTACATTAGCCTTCACGGCCTGAACTGTCTGCAGTCTGAATGAATACACTAGTGTAGTAATGAGTAGTAATGAGTAACACTCGCGTTCACAGCGGTAATCAGGTTAAAGGCACATACCTTAATGCGTGGGCGGCGAGGGAGCCTGGTACAGCTGAGTTGCGACGAGCTGCAATCGTAGGTGGTAGGTACCTTCGGTGTTACAACGGCGAAAGGGGGTGAATGCATAACCGCCTCAATGGCGACGGGAGACGCGTCAAGACGCGTACAACGGGACGACGAAAATGATGGGGGCCTCACTCGTTCTGCTGAACCAAATCCTCGTAGGTCGAGATGAAGGGGGCACGACCCCTCACTAATAGTAGCAGGAACTGGGCTCCAAAACACCCACGTTACGCCGAAGATCACTCGACAAATTTCGAATCACCACCACCACACACAAGCGCTCTCTGCCACGGGCTCTGGAAGACTCCCCGAGGGAAGCGTCGGCAAAAGGTCACCTTCGCCGCGTCCCCCACGTGACTAAACCACAGCGAATCGCAAGGCGATGAAATGAAACCAACCAATGCGGGCCACGCTGGTATCACGCCGCCACCGCGTGCTAAATGAAACAAACCAATGCGGGCCACGCTGGTATCACGCCGCCACAGCGTGCTATTCAGAATTCAGAAAAACGCCATCAGAGGAGAGCTCCAACCGACGACAAATACTGCTTTTTAGGCTAACTATGTGCGAAATCGTGATTCTGGAATTAGGCGATGGAGCCAAATAAAGAGCTAAAAGGGCTTAGCATACGGGCGCGCTGCTCTAAGCTTAGGCGGCTATTCAAAATACCAAAATGACCTAACTAACGGCGTGAAATGCAATTAAGCATCTGAAATAGCAAAATGACTTAACAATATTTATAAAATGTGAAAATGCAAAGTTTCTGATTATTTTTATGCAAAGTAGATAAAATCTTGTATGATACGCGTTGCAAAGAAGTTTTTAGATACTTGACGCAATATCAAACGAGACCGAAAGTCTCTTGACAAACCACTGTGCCTGAAACACTTCAATTTAGCAACTTGCATCGTAAATAGCTATTTTTTTTACTGTATCGAATAGCTAACAGGCAGTGTTAGCGGCCAAAAACACCCACTTTTTTGTACTAGTTTTTTTTATTTAGTTTATCGCCAGATCAACAAATAATGTTTTGTTATACATAGCAGTGATAATATACTATAACACAATAACTAGACTATGATATACGGAGACTAATTAGTAGTCTCTTAAGTTTACAATAATAACAGTAACAGCAAACAATAGTGACAGTAGCAATTAGTTTTACTAGGGGTTAGGCTGATATCCTGTGGTAATTTGCGTTTCAATCTGATGTGTATGTTAGGTTGGAATAGGTTGTAGTGTACCGCACCACTACACGCACTAGAGTTGGTAATAAACTTATTCGTGCATTTATTGATGAATTCTTCCATGTATAAGACTCCAAGCTCGTGGTGTAGTTGGGCATTACGAATATACCAGGGTGCGTTGACTGCTGTTCTTAACTTTTGAATATTGGTTTTGGAGGTGTTGCACCATACGGCAGATGCATATAACGCTAAAGGTCTATTAGGCTTTTGTACATTCGATTTTTAACGTTGATTTACGATTTATTATGGGATACAGCTGTCTTAGTCTGGTGTAGCTTTGCGTTAGTTTGTAGTTGACATGATAGTTCCAGCTGAGTCGTGTGTCAAGGTATCTCCTACGTATTTCACTGCGGAGTCTCTTGGGGTTGTTGATGAATACATTTGGAGGACTGTTGATTTTTCGCAGTGTGAGTATCTTGGCGTGGCACTTGTCAGCGTTAACTCTCAGATTCCATTGCTTGAGCCAGGAAGAAAGGCTGTTTGTTGCTTGTTGTAGTGTCACTGCTTGTTCGAGTTTGGGGGCTTGAGTGAAGATGGCCGTGTCATCGGCAAATGTGGCTAGTGTAGCGTTCGTTTCTGGCATATCTGACATGTATATGTTGAATAGAATGAGCCCAAGGACGCTGCTTTGTGGAACGCTTGCGTGGATGTTTTTGATTTCGGATTCCTGACTTCGAAGGTTCGGTTGTCTAGAAAGAAGTAGAGGATGGCCTTGAGGTTGGTGGGCATGTCGATGCTCAAGCCTTCGATCCACACTTTGTCGAAGGCCTGTGCGATGTCTAGGAATAGTCCTAAGGTGTATAGTTTGTTTTCGAAGCCCCGTTCGATTAGTTCACTTATGCGCTGCAGTTGGTAGCAGGTTGAGTGCCCTGGTCGAAAGCCGAACTGAGCAGTGGGTATTGTCTTGAGGTTTTCTATGCTGTTTATCAGACGTTTGTGTATGACTTTTTCTAAGAGTTTCGATAATGAAGTTAGGAGACTTATTGGTCTGTAATTATTTACTTTTTTTATCTTTGCCTGGTTTGGCAAACATGATTATTTGTACGTGTTGCCATGCCAGGAGGAAGTAGCCCTGTCTCATGCAGGCGTTAAAGGTATTACTTAGGTAGGCAAACGCTTTGTTAGTTAAGTGTTGGAGGATGGTGTTCGTGATGAGGTCGTGACCTGTAGATTTATTTTTAGGTAAGGTGTCGATTATGCTTTTGAGTTCGTTGGGAGAGGTTGGGTTGATGCGATCCGGTATTGGTACGTTGTTTTCGGTGTCATTGAATACGTGCATAAAGTGAGTTGGTGTACAGATGATTGTTGATGTGAATCTTTTCTCCAGGTGATAAGCAAACGCAGCGATTTTTTCGGCTTCTGAGCTGTATTGTCATTGTCGGATTCGGTAGTTAATATGGGAAGTTGGGTTCTTTGGTGGAGTATGTTTCTTGTTGTTCTCCACAATCCAATGTCTCCTGTGCTGTGATCAGCGATCTACTGTTTGTAAGAGTTGATTCTTAGGTTATCGAGCTTCCTTTTGATTAAATGGGAGATATTATTCAGTTGATTTTTACTTCCTTTTACGATAAAGGAAGTATTGGATTCACCCCAAAAATTCTAAATTGAGTTTTCAACAGATCTTCACGTTTTAGAGTCCCCTGATCCCAAAAAACATTTTTTTATTGGTCTGTCTGTGTGTCTGTATGTGTGTCTGTCTGTCTGTCTGTCTGTCTGTCTGTCTGTCTCTGTGTGAACAAAATATCTCAAAAATTAAAAGAGATATGGCGTTGAAACTTCATATATAAGTTTTGTGTACTATGTAGATGAGACAGCAAGCTTTTGAAGAAAATCGCATAACCGGAAGTAGGTGTTTACTTTTGTGATTTTTCAGTTTTGTTCGATTTTTTCAAAAACGGCTATAATAATTTTTTTAAACTTTACATTTTTATTACATTTTTAATGTGTATTGATGTGAGCTAGATGATTTTCCAGTTGAATACTTCTAAAGTGGGCTTCTGTTGTTTTCTTTAAATATTTTTTTTATTAACTCCTATTTTAAATAGAACACCAGGTATATTATTACATTTTTAAATTCAGCTTAAAATTTTAGAGAAAATTTGTCTCTTCAACTAACACTCTATTTTGTACTGTTTTTATAGAATTTGTAATTTTTTGAATTTTTTGACAAATGCTTAAAAATTAAAAAGTACATTTTTGACTAATTATAAGATCACTGTAAAAGGAAGTTGTGTCAGTGTATCACACCAGATTTGTTGTTATGGGATTCCTTGTTCTCTACCATTCGCGTCGAAGTTTGCTTTTAATTTTTATTAGCTCTACTATGTGCCTGGGGGGATAGTTGTAATCCTTTGGTAGGACCTTTTTTGATGGCGTGCAGGCCTGGTTTACGCTGTTTTGTATTGATTTGGTAAGGTGGTTTGCCATCAGATCTATGTCCTGGGAGGTTTGGAGATCTGGCGAGTGGTGAAGATTATTGTCTAGTGTATTCCTAAATTGAGTCCAATCTATGTGTCAGTTAATGAGTTTTGGATTGGGTTGTTTAATAGATAGAGTGTTAACAAAGAATACTAGCACAGAAAGGTGGTCTGAATTCAGTTCTGTGATGACGTTTTGAAATAGGTTGTTTAATAGATTAATAGATAGAGTGTTAACAAAAGATACTAGCACAGAAAGGTGGTCTGAATTCAGTTCTGTGTTGACGTTTTGAAATATTGGTTTGTTGAAGCTTTTTTGGAGCAGGATGTCAAGGATATCGGGCGGATTGTCGAGTCGGTAAGGACAATAGGTGTATTCGTCGGGTGCTATGACTTGAAATGTATTGGCTATTGCAAGGTTTTCAAGTGGATAGGATCCTTGGATAGATTGATACGAAGTGTAGATGTGTTGTATGAAGATGTGAATGATTCTGTTGAATATTTTTGTATATCTTCGATTAGAGCTTTATGCTTGACTGCGTTGTGCAGATATATTGCAATGGATGCTCTCTAATAACTATGATTACTTGGTTTTAATTAATATTTAATTGATTTATAATCTATAAGTTAGAGCAAAATCCAATATGCACAATGCTGTGTTTAATATTTTACTATGTACGGAACTTTGCCTGTTATCAATTTATTAGGCTGGTTAAAATGTGAGCTGTACTTATTTACTGCCCAAAATAAACGGTAGTATGCCCTTTTAATATTTTATTTATCTGCATCTAGGTCAGTAGAACAATTAACTCTAATCCCAGAGTGAATTCCTAATAGATTGTAATTTTTACTTGATCTGGTGCGCCACTGTACACCTGAATTAGTTCCAATACGCCGTAGCTAATGTATGCAATACTGTCAAAACCAAAATGTTTCGTATCGTGCAGTCAACGTTGTTGACGTTAAAATAAGCAAAATTGTGAACATTCGATGAGGTATTTATTCAAATCTTCGCGCCTATTGCGGTTATTATTAGCTCAATTGTTTTACCTTCGCCTAACCTCAAATTTGGGAAAACGCTTATAATTTGAACTGCGTCTTCGCTGGATGCTGGGCTATGCTCGAATCTTGATAAGCAAAGTCTGGTCTCGTATGCACACAAATTTCCGAATGCTAAAACTGATACTTTTAGACTAAAACTGTACCTTAAAAATTGGGGGTGTTCGTCGCAATGCTCGGACAGGGGCTTCAGCTGGTATCTGCCTCTGGAACGGTTTTCTCCTGTGTTGATGCTGTTGGTCGGTCTCCTGCACTCCTGCCTGATGCGTCGCAGTGGAAATCCCTGGCTCAGAATTCCTATTTTAACCGGAATCGAAAATCGGAATCCCGATGTAATCGGCTGCGGGAAAACCTGGGAGGTGCTCTCGATAAAAAATTTTTTTTTGCGGAAAACGCCCAAACATTCTCACATAAAATAGGACATTTGCCCAACACAATTATATACTTTTTATGTGTAAATATGGTAATTTATTATGTTAAATTTCAATTAAACTGGAGCACAAAAACTACATGTCAAGCTCTTAATTAATTCATTTGTTCCCTCCTTGTTTGTCCGTTATTAAAACAAATTCTAATCTATCACTATGGTTACCAAGCTAACGAAAATTAGTTTTGATCAAATTAAGTACATTTTGGAAATAAGTTTGATTGCAAATTATTAAATTTACAAATTTTTTATAACTAAAATATTGTCCATTTCTTCATTTTAAAATGTCTCTTTGCGCTACAAACACGTTTTATTATGTGCTCTGCTCTTTTTCACTCGCGTTAATTGCACTGATTATTTTATAGAGTTTATTTCTTCATAATTGCTTTTCCATGTCCTTCTGTCTGCTTTTCACTTGCTTTTTCATGTCTTGCTGCCTGATTTTCCAATTGCTATTTCCTGCTTTTTGCCAACCTTCTAATTTGCTCTTTGCAACGTATTATTAGTTTACTAGCAACCAGTGAGACAAATGTCTCATTTAATAAAACAAAAAAGACCGTTTTTCAAATAGAACGCGTATTAAATAAAAACAATAATATTTTTTAAAATCACTTGATTGAAATTCGGTTCCTGACCTGACATGATCATTCCAAACATATAACTTTAATAACTTTTTTCTCTATCTCTTACGGTTGTGCTGTTGAAACAGCGTCCCGGACGGACAAGCTTCCCGGACGGACGGAAATCACGTGATTTTTCGAAAGCCGGAAGTGTCACGTGACTGAAATTCGGTTCCTCACCTGACATGATCATTCCAAACATATAACTTTCATAACTTTTTTTTGTATCTCTTACGGTTTGGCTGCTGAAACAGCGTCCCGGACGGACCAGCGTCCCGGACGGACGAAAATCACGTGATTTCTCGAAAACCGGAAGTGTCACGCGACTGAAATTCGTTTTCTAACCTGACATGACCATTCCAAACATATAACTTTCACAACTTTTTTCTCTAGCTCTTACGGTTTGGCTGCTGAACAGCCTCCCGGACGGACGGAAATCACGTGATTTCTCGAAAACCGGAAGCGTCACGTGACTGAAATTCGGTTCATAACCTGACATGACCATTCCAAACATATAACTTTCATAACTTTTTTCTGTATCTCTTACGGTTTGGCTGCTGAAACAGCGTCCCGGACGGACGAAAATCACGTGATTTCTCGAAAACCGGAAGTGCCACGTGACTGAAATTCGGTTCCTGACCTGACATGACCATTCCAAACATATAACTTTCATAACTTTTTTCTTTATCTCTTACGGTTTGGCTGCTGAAATAGCGTCCCGGACGGACCAGCGTCCCGGACGGACGGAAATTACGTGATTTCTCGAAAACCGAAAGTGTCACGTGACTGAAATTTGGTTCCTGACCTGACATGGCCATTCCAAACATATAACTTCCATAACTTTTTTCTCTATCTCTTACGGTTTGGCTGCTGAAACAGCGTCCCGGACGGACCAGCGTCCCGGACGGACGGAAATCACGTGATTTCTCGAAAACCGGAAGTGTCACGTGACTGAAATTCGGTTCCTGACCTGACATGGCCATTCCAAACATATAACTTCCATAACTTTTTTCTCTATCTCTTACGGTTTGGCTGCTGAAACAGCGTCCCGGACGGACCAGCGTCCCGGACGGACGGAAATCACGTGATTTCTCGAAAACCGGAAGTGTCACGTGACTGAAATTCTGTTCCTGACCTGACATGACCATTCCAAACATATAACTTTAATAACTTTTTTTTTCTATCTCTTACGGTTTGGCTGCTGAAACAGCGTCCCGGACGGACCAGCGTCCCGGACAGACAAGTCTATTAGATAAAGGATTCTGGCTTCCTACACCTTTTTTAGATTGCTTACAAATTTCCCTGCTTAGCTATATTGAAATCTACGCTTCATTGACATGCACATCGCAAACTTTTTTGTGACTATTCATTTCTTTAAGTTCGGCTATTCATTCCGCACAAACCTAATATTTAATTAATTTGCAATTCAACTTCGACCCTGTGAAAAGCAAGCTTTGCCCTTTGCGTTCCTTACTCAATTCCTTTATTAATACTGGCATCTCTTTTCGAATACATTTACTGATTGAAATTTAAGCTTAGTATTGCAGTTACATAAAACACCCAACTCTGTGCTCATTGACCTGTTTCTTAAGGTATACTACTAGCAGAATCGAGTCGTGGGTCTAAGACCATTATAATATAGGAGGGACTCTAGTTTGTACTAGTATTTTTTTCTTTTCGGCAGTAATAACCATAGCAGCAAAAACTAACGCTGGGTTTCCCTTGATCGAAATCGAAATACACATTTCCATTTTTTGGTATGATCATGACTTCCTCGACCTTTCGCAACCTTCCCCACCAAACTGTCATTCTTTAATAAGAACAAACGGTTCCAACGCTGTAGGACAGAAAACGATGTATGTAACACATACGAAAGCGAACTTTTAGACTCGCCTTATTTATGTGCCTCGCTCGCTACGCTCTCTTGACCATAAATTGCGGCTCTGCTAAAAAAGTCATTAATTTCGTACTTGTAACATAATAGCTATCCTTAGCTAATAAGTTTGTAAGCTACGAAAACTAAATTACACGTTGACACTGTCAAGCTAAACCTGGGTTAAGATCTTTGATTTATAAAATTAAATTTAAATATATATTATCAAGTTGACTAGTATAATTGAATAATGGGCTGCATAACTTTGTTCGAGGCATTAAAAACTAGAGCATAATATATTCTTATTACAGCTAAGCAGTCGTAAATATAGCTCCATGTTCAACGGTAAAGTAGCTACGGCATAGTAGCTATTGTAAAAAACACGCTTCCATGTTTTAATGGTTGTTATTATCCTATTTCCAATTTTACTGAACATAAACATTAGATGAAGTCGGTCAGCTTTTATATTTTTTCATACTACCTACATGTTATTGTACTATATCACTAGTGTCTGCTTGATCGAAATGCGACCCATAACAGCCACGGCCGTTAAAATTTAGCAGTTACGGCCGTTAAAACCGCTGCTGCACTGCCAAATTACCAGCTTTGTTTTAATTGATTTGAAAACGAAGTTGTAAACTTTGGTTGCTACACTACCAAATTACTCACGGGACGGGTTACTGGTAAGTTTTATATATATTATTTGTATTAAAATCACATTTATTAAAATTGGTCACTTTACGAAAACTGTTAAAACAACCTACGGCCGATCTTACATATAACTGACTCGGATAATCTATGAGCCTTAGCCACAAAATGTATCTTCGTCCGTTATATACTCGATATCGGCCTAATACAGTTAAATACTAGTTCTGCATATTAATTATTTTATATTACCAAAAGTGAAAGTTTGACGAATATTTTCTTAATGAAGAAGCATTTCTAAAAAGCTATTATTTAAAAACATTACCAGCACAGCAAACAAAGTTTGTTTTTAGATTATAATAGAGTTCAGTATGAGAGTTCGAGTTGAATCTAGCAAATTATAAAGTTTTTTACAAACAGTAACAAATTCAACTACTATGTAAAAAAGTACAACCATGTCCTTGCTACTCAACCAGAAGGCGAGACTGTTATGGTAGTAGTGACCGTTGCCGAAAAACTTTGGTCTAATTAAAAGAGAGAATTTCTTTTATATCCGTAGTACTTTATAAGCTACAATAGCATATTGGTTCTAACATAGTTCAATACCGTGCTACTGTAATGACAGATAGTTAAAACTAGTGTCTATTTTCTACTATACTGTTTTAGCTTCTTATCTACCTCGCTGCTATATAGATGACCCAAATATAGGAAGATGCCTGATAAATGCAACTAACGCGTTGAGGTCGGACATTACGAGAGGTATTGAAGAATTAGGAATACCTTCATATCAACCCCTAGTTCTTTCGAGTTTTAATATAACCCAATTGTCCAATTCGGCCAACTACACAAGCGCTTTCTGGAATTACACAATTAGAGGGATGGAGAATTACGACATTACCGATATCCAGTATGAATTTAATTGAATTTTATAAACTCAAAAGTTAACAATTTATAAAAAAATCAGATTGAAACTAAATTAGTTTTAAGGTACGATCGTGAAACTACGACCTTTCGCGTCAAGATAGAACTCGACCCCTTATCAATTACAAGCCGTTACGTGTTCGATGGGAAACTGTCGTTTATTCTAATTAGAGGAGACGGAGTTGTGGATTATGCCGTAGGTAAAGAATTATTGGCGGTTAACAAATATAATTATCTTAAATCCTATTTTTACTTCCACAAGGACCAATAACCGGAGCGCTTGAAATTGTAGGAAAGTTGAAGAAACTCGAAAATGAAGATTACTTCGATCCTATAGGAGTGGGAGTCAACTTAACAATCGACGATATAAGCTTGCAGATTGGTGGTTTGTTTGATGAGCACATTGAGTTAGGTAAGAAAACCTATTTGAAACAGTTACGTGCTTATATTTTACTTGTTTTTTAGCTACTCTGACAAATGACCTAGTCAACAGAAATTCTAAAATGAAAATTGAAGTGCTTACTCCTGTCTTTGAGAAAGTGAGTGAAACCTATATAAAAAGATATTTAAAATGGCTAACTGGAAAATATTCGTTTTCTAAACTGTTTCCGCTTTCTAGCAAATAAGTAATGCTAAAACTATTTATTATATATCTTTTAATATATTTGTTAAAGGTGGAACTTATAATTAAAGTAAAATGAGTTTTCTCAATAGTAGTTTTTACTCGACCACGGAAGCTCAAACTTCGAGACGGTTATTATGAACGTGCATAATGTGTTCAAAAATACAGAAAATGATGGAGGGATAGAAACTCGGCTAAATTATAAGAAATGTCGAGCATCTTAAGTGCTACAATAATTCACATTCAAATCTCAACATTCTTGTTTAATGTGTACTACAGACGGAAAGAACTATAGCTTTCAGGTTTAAATTTTTCTGTATAGGTATAGTATTTAACATTACAAGCCAGATAAAACAGTTTTTACTCTCGATAGGATTGGGATGACTGGCGAGCCGTTAGGCGAGCCTGTCGTATCCTTGAGCCAGTAAAAATGGTTACCTGGTGTGTTTTGTTGACTATTCAATTCACCTGTCATCTGTCAAAAAGTGACCAATGAACATCCGGAAATCTGACGTTTCTTGGCCAATCAAAAAAATATCAGTGGATATATCTTCCTAGAAGGTATTCAAGTGACTATTTTTAACAAATGCGATTTTTATTAGAAAAAGTCAATATTAGTGTTCTGTTACTATAGAAATTGCGTGGTTTGTTGCTAGATTTACTGAAAACTAATTTGAAAAAATAGTTTGGTTCATTAAATAGTCCCTCGAATACCATTCTTAGTCAAAGTTAAGTAGATTATTTTTGCGGTGGTATCACTACTCATGTCCATTGCGCTTGGGATTACGACTCGTGCTAGCGCACTCGTCCTAATCGTACCAAAGCGCAATGGACATTCGTGACACCACCGCAAAAATAGTCGACATAACTTTGACTACTCATGGTATTATAAGTGAATATTTTATTTGTTTCTCACTTGTAAATAACTAGAAATTTACCATTTATTCAAAATGTCAAACTGACAAGCAACTAAATTAATCAATATGACACATACTAAGGAAGACAACTCTGGCTTTGCACGCTATCATTTATCTATGAGCACGCTTGTAAAATATAACTGGCTAGCCAGTAAATTTTTTACTGGCTAGCCAGTTAAGAAACATTTTCAAGATGAATACAGTGACTTGATAAATTGATGTTTACAAGTGAGGAACAAATAAAATTGTTTTTCATCCTACGTTATTAGAAAATCGAATTTTACCATCTCTATAAAGACGAGAAAGTGTGTGCGTTTTCAAGGCTAGCCCTGCAAAACAACCCCCAATGGCTATAGCCAAGAAAAACAATTTTGACGTTTTCTGGAGGGGGCGCTGCAATAATCTGTCAAACCAAAATTTTCAAAAAAAATTAAATTAACTTTTTTGCTTTAAATAATAGCTATAATCCTTTTATAAAAGTATTTGCTCAATAAAATGTAATTTTAGCAATGTATTAGTTACATTTTTAATATAAAATAAACATCAGATATATTTCTGTAGAAGGTTATGTCTAACTACGGGTAGATGGCGCTGCTGTTTGACGCGCAAACAAACGCTATTCGATTTGCAAACATTCGCAAATTGTTTTATTGTTGTTGACAGCTCTGTCAATTTCAAAATAATAACCTGGATGAGAGCTATGTTGACTTAATTATTGTAAATATTTTATTTGAATTAATTATTAAGTAACATGGATTTTGTGGACCTCAATTGCTAAGACGTGATGGAGTATTCATCTACTATCACTGAAAGTAATATTTATGACCAATTACAGCTATCTAATTTGTCTAAGCAGGGAACTACTTTCTCCAATAGTACCTACAATCAATAACTCAATATTAAAAACAATAATTAATCAAGTTTCTAATAAATTATTGTATTATTTAATTTGATTCTGTCCATCGTTCTGTAGTTTTATTGTTGCGTATTACGAAAAATTATTGCAGGATAGTGTTGTAGGATGAAATAGTATATTGTAAACCTAGGCGGTAAAGTGATTATTTTCCAGGCTGAAAGAAGAAATGGACAGGCGAGCTTTAGCGAGCCTGGACACTTCTTGAAGCCTGAAAAATCACTTTACCGCCCATGGGTTACACATTATTTTTCATCGGACAACACCATCCTGCAATAATTTTTTCAACATAGCTCTCATCCAGGTTTATATTTTGAAATTGACAGAGCTGTCAACAATAATAAAACAATTTCCAAATCTTGGCATATCGAATAGCGTTGGTAACTGCAGCGCCATCTACCCGTAGTTAGACATAAGCTTCTACAGAAATCTATCTGATGTTATATTATTATATTAAAAATATAACGAATACATTGCTAAAATTAAGTTTTATTGAGCAAATATTTTTGTAAAATGGGAATAGCTATTATTTAAAGCAAACAAGTTAATTATAAACGTGATTTTCTTTTAAATTTGGTTTGACAGATTATTGCAGCGTCCCCTACTGGAAAACGTCGAAATTTTTTTTCTTGCCTAGCTATTGGGGTTTGTATTGCAGGGCTAGCCTTAGAAACGCACACTTTCTCGTCTCTATGGAGATGGTAAAATTCGATTTTCTAATCATGTAGGATGAAAAATAATGTGTAAACCAACGGAGGTAAAGTGGTTTTCCAGGCTTCAAGAAGTGTCCAGGCTCGATAAAGCTCACCTGTCCAATTTTTCTTTTCACCTGGAAAATAATCACTTTACCGCCTAGGTCTACAATATACTATAGTATAAATGAGTTTGACTGTGCCGCTTGGCTCTAGGATATGCTGTTCGGGGTATTTGATAAGGTACTGAACTGTTTAGGGTTACTCTTGTGTTTCGGATTGGAGTGCTCTGTTTCAAAAGTTTTTTATGATGGCGACATCATCTGTAACTTGCTGAGTGGGCTCCATCGCAGTTAACGCAGTGGGGTGGTTCATCTTGCTTTTTATTACAGGCATTAGGAGCGTGGTCGTTTCTACATTTGACGCATCGTGGTTTAGCAGAGCAGTAGTTCTTGGTATGTCCATATTTTTGGCACCTGTGGCACTGAGGAATATTAATGGATTTTTTTCTTGCTTCGACTGTGACTATTGAGTGGAATATAGTTTTTAAATTGTATATCTCACTGCCGGCTTCATTTGCAGGTAATATAACTGCGCATATGGGGATTGGTTTTTTGACATTGTTCAGTAAGCGGGTCACGATTGTTACAGGTAGTTTCTTTGCTAGAAGTTTCTCTTTGATTTCTGCGTCCGTGAGTGATATTGGCATGTTTTTAATAACTACCGATAGAAGTTTTTCATTGGGATTCTGTTTGGGAAATTGTTTAAATAAATTTAGTCAGTTTCCGGAAGTCATCATAATTAGTAAGGTTTATTTTGAGGTATTTACTGCTATAAATTCGCATTCTTCGGTGAACTGCGTAATATCGTTAATAATTTCTTGGTGGTTATTGGTATTGTGAATAAATATTGGTGGACTATTAACTTTGCTAGTTACTAGGTTGCTCTCTGGATTTGGTGTTTTTGATTCATTGGTACTCGTCTGCTGAGTTGATAAAAGATAGTACGGGTTGGTTTTGATTATTTCTTCAGAATTCCAAGTATATCTTTTTACTACATCGTTGACGGGTAGCGATAAGTATCGGAATTTCGCTTATTGTTGGTACTGCACTGATCCATTATCAATAATTTATTATTTATTTACCCATTCCAAAGGGCCGAGTTCTTGAACTTTCGGTAGCTAATGGCTAACGTACACTTTGATTTCACTGGTTTAAAACGAATGTATTTTGTTAATGCCACGGATTTGTCGAATGGCGGCCTGTCAGCTGAGTGCATGCACTGATAACGCGCGTTGCACGAAATACATCCACTCACTTCGAAATCGTCAGCCGGACTCTGATTATCGAGAATTGACATGTACGTCAGTTTCCGAAAACCAACAAGGCCGATGTCAAAAATATTCGAAAGCTAATCAAGTTTCGAAGTACTTTTACTTTTATGCCTACAGTCTGTTCACGAAACTCCTGGGCTGTCAAATTGTAATAATTATATTTAAGTTGGCAGCAAATTTAAAATTTCGTTGGTAACTTTCTACTTTCACATTTGGAAACACTGCAAAATTTAAACTTCCAAATTTCAAAATTTTATTTATTTGTCAAAGTGACATTACAATTCGTAATTGCCTCTATCAGCGAAGTATCTTTTTTAAAATGCACCAAACATGAACTTTGAGAAATTATAAGGCCACTGATTAACACCACCAACAAAAAATATGTTATTCATATGTTGTTGATGAGTTTCTATCCCAACATGGGCATGCCGTTCTTAGACTGCATCCTTACTAGTGCCAGTATAATCACATAGAGTTAGCATGGGCATTTGCAAAAAAACTATTACAACAAGCATATACAATCCCAAACTCCATCCAAAGATAATGTTGACAAGTTATGGCGTATAGCTCTCAGTAATTTTACAGAGCAAATGTGGAAGAACAGTATTGTTCATTGTGAAACACTTATTAAAAATGACTTGATAAAATACATGGGCACTTGCAGTGTGGCGGATATTCCTCCAGTCATAATATCGTTAACTGAATCTGATACTGATGAGTTCGACTTAGAATTCTCTTCAGATTCTGAAACAACAGACTGATTGTGGAAATATAAAAGTATCCACTAGAAATTTCTTATTCTCTCTCTTTTTCTGTAGCACTACAGCCCTAAGGTGCGTTTTGGCTTAAAATTCAATACTTACATTTCCTATGTGTAACTTTGTTTAATAATATTTTTCTACTTTCGACATAAAACCATCGAACATAACCTATCTTTATTTATCACTAGTTTAGTCACTAGATTTGAAGTACATTCCCTAAAAATGTTACTATTATAAGTACACTCAAGAAATTTTAAAACAATTATTTTTGACAGCCCAGGAGTTTCGTGAACAGAGTATAAGTACCGGGTGACTATAAATGATTGAGATTTTATCTTGGGTTGGCACTGTTTATGTTGGTGGCACTGTAAGTCTATGTCAAATTCAATGTTCGCAGGTTAGGTTTTGCGTCATTCTGTGTCATAACTAACGCAAAACTTAACCTGCTAACCTCGAATTTGACATAGACTTTCAGTGTCACCAACATAAACAGTGCCAACCTAAGAAAAAAAAATGCAATCATGTATAGTCAGCCGGTATAAAAGTAACGCATTTACCTTGCCAATCAGGTCACATAAGTTTTCGCTTTTATGACGTTTGAAAGTAATACTATATTACTCAAAAGTTTAGAAAAGTAATGTTTTACTGAACAAGTATGGCGGGCTATACGAGTTCAGTAAAAAATCACTTTTCTACGTGTTGAGTATACTATTTTATCGCATTTCATAAGAAATGTAAAATATTAAATTTTTACATACAAGTGACACTAAATGTCAAAACATAACCAAGCTGAACATAACTCGTTCCTATGTAACGTGCTTTAAAAAAAAACAAGTTATCGCGAGGGCTTTGAACGAGATTTTGTCTTACGACTGCATGTTGGTGATTATTACATATCTTGCTCTACCTAGAATTCAACGCGCTCGGTCACTTAAGTTGTTTGTTGTCAAAGTGAGGTCACGAAACATAGCTAACGAACCTTTTCCGTGGTGAGGTTGTGTGCATACGCAATTCATGAAATAAGTTCCAACGTAACTTTGAAAAATTACTGTTTGAAACAAGGCCAGTTGATAACGGTTTTTTAACGCACTTTACTAAAGCCCAATAAGCAGCTCCAGTTAATATTATGCGTTTGGCAGTACCGAAGTGTGTTGTTGGTGACACTATAAGTCTATGTCTAATTCGAGGTTATCAGGTTAGGTTTTGCTTCAGTCTGTGTCAAACTGACGCAAAACCTACCCTGCTAACCTCGAATTTGACATAGACTTACAATGCCACCAACAATACACTTCAGTATTGCTAAACGTAAAACGAATCGCCGTTGCTATGCAGAAAGTGTTGCTAATGAGAAAAGTACCACATTTCTTAACGATTTTGAATGTAGAAATGTAGTACATTACCAAATGAAATGCGATAAAAGTAATTAATTTTAATACTTTAATTTATCATTCATGTTTATGTTTTTCATACTGATAGAAAAAATATATGTTGCAAGACAACACCCTTAGTTGCTAGAATTAAATAGTTAATTATGACATTTACATTGTTTTTCCTAACATAGTAATTTTTTGAGGATGTTCGCTTGTAATAAAACGCTGACCAATTGTATGGGCGAAAGACCACTTTCGAAACTAAAAAGAATAAAAAGTTATCACAAAACTACTTTATCCGACACAAAAATAAATCCGTTATCAACTAAAGTGACGTTTTAAATGAACTTTGATGAAATTGTTAATATTATTGTTAACGCCAAGGCAGGAAAAATGCTCTTCCATTGAATATGTTTTTAAAATTAGGTTTAATTGTCATCATTGCGTTACCATAATGCTATTATTATTATTATTATCAGTTTAAGTAAATAATTTCTGGATTTTTCTAACACTAGAAGAATTTAGTTGATTTGTCTATTATTAAGACTTTATTATTAACATTTATACTTGCTGGAGTGTTGAAAGGAGATTGTTTGGTTCTGAATATAACAGTTTTAGTTTTCTCTTCATTTAATATCAGTTTCTTTTTGGCGAGCCTTTCACTTGCTTTCAGCATCAAGCTGTTAGTTTCCCTGACAACTTCAGAATATGTAACTGCTGTTATCAACAAATTCGAATCATCAGCATAATTAGTTAAAAAATTGGTTCTGTCTTCCATAATATGTGGCAGATCATTGATGTAAAGAATGAACAATATAGGGCCTGCAACGCTTCCTTGCGGAACCCCCATTTTTAGGGAAAGCGTCCCAGAATCATACTTTCCATTGCCAGTACTAATCATTACTTTTTGTTTTCGTCCTGTCAGATAGGATTTAAACCAGAAGAGCGCAGGTCCACGTACTCCATATTTATCCAGTTTAAGCAACAGTAAATCATAATCTAGACAGTCATATGCCTTGGAGAGGTCCCAAAAATAAACCCAGAGGCACATTCCCATCCTCAAGTGTTTCAATTATTTGTTGACTGAACTGGAAAACGGCCGTCTGAGTAGATCTATTTTTCAAGTAACCATGTTGTGTGTTATTTAGTAGTTTACAAGATATTAGGAAATTCATTAGTCTCTGCACATAACCATCTCAAAAAATTTGGAAAAAGCTGTTAGTATACTTATTGGTCTATAATTGTTAAAAGTTGCACGGTCACCTTTTTTGTGTACAAGAATAACGAGAGCCAGTTTCAGTTGCTCAGGGAAAATTCCAGATGTTATCGAGTTGTTAATTATATAGCAGAGAACACTTTTTATTTTCTGTACACTTTTTTGACTAACCTGATAGGGACTCTGTCGTGGCCACTGATCATTTTGTCATTCATATTTTTGCAAATCTTGATAATTTCATATTCCGTCACAAAGTAAACAACCATTGATTTATTATTGTCACTGAAGTTACAGGTAAAGGGAACTTTAGGTAGTTTGGATGCTAATAGTGTAGCAGCATTTAGGAAAGAATTATTAAAGTAATTTGCAAGTTCCATAGGGTTCCCCCCACTTAGCGTGCAGTTATTATCTTTATGGACACCTTTTATTTTGTTTATAATGTCCCACACACCTTTAGATTTATTTTGTGATCTTGACAACATAGTTTCATAAGTTTGTTTCCTACAATTAGTTAAATGTGCATTGTATTGCCTCTTCACATTCTTATACATTTCATTGTACCGATTATCAACTTTAGACATAACATTCAGAATATCTAAAACTCTCTTACATTAAATTGCTTCTTCATTAAGTTGTGGTTTAGGCATTTTTTGGTCCCTCTGTAATATCTATTTCTCAGGAAAACTTTCATTGAAATACCTCAAAAAAATGTCTAGGAACATATCCACTGTTCATTAACATTATCTGTCATCCCACGTTTCATCTTGCAATCTAGTTTTGAACAATTGAATATTTCCTTCAGTGTACATCCATCTACGGAAATATCTTGGCTGATTGTTGCCTTCAATAGGGAATGATATTTTTTGGGCGGTATGGTCAGAAATATTAGAATGTATTATATTGGTTGAAAACGAACCTTCGAGGTTGGTAAAGATGTTGTCTATACAGTTATGTTTAACTTACCTATTACACGAACAACTATTTCACTGAACACTACCTATTTGATAAACAAGCGATTCGCTTAAAACCATAAGTAGACCAACTTTCTTGTTCGAAAAGCAAGTTGGAAGTACAAAATTTACCATCACCACAAAAGTATACCCATGCCATCATTCACGCCGAAAGTAGGGATAAGCAGGTACTTTGTCGCTAGGTTTCTTGGAATATAGTCCAGTGAAATTAGACAAAATAAAAGCAAAACTTCGGAAAAATTCCCGGAAAGCTGAATTTTGGTATGAGCCTTGGTATTGTGGTTCTAAACAAAATGTCAAAAGTCCTCATCGATCCGAGTGCCGCTAAAAATTTTAAGGGGGGGGGGGGCAAAGGTCACCAAAAACGGTATTTCGTGAATATCTCGTTAACGGTCACTTTTACAGAAAAAATATTAATTATCAAATTTGTAGCTTATGAAATTTGTAACAATAAAGATATCATGACTTTTATTCGTAAAAGTAACCGTTTTGGAGATAATTCGATTTACAGAGTTGAAAGGTGCACTCTTTTCCACACCACCTTCAAGGTAGAGTACAAGGTGCGTTTTTTTTTCATGTGGTGTCCCCAGTAGGTATATTCCACGTTTATTTTTGTTTGAAAAATGTTTATTTAAAAAAAATTATTATGAACTTGTTCATTAATCAATTTTGGATTCAAAAAAGGAGTTATTAGTATTCATCATCAGACTCTATTTCATCGGTATGCTTTCCTCTTCATCATCATCTTCTTCTTCTTCTTCTTGTTCTTCTGCTGTCTTCTCTATTTCCACAGTTCCATTCAGTCAGGAAACGTGATGGATCTACATCTTCAGTGGAGTCGCAAGTATCGACGTCATTTATATCGGGTGTTACATTTAAGCAAGACTGACGAGATAAAGTATTTTTTCGGATTTTGTTCACAACATTGTTTATAGTGTAGTCATAGTGACGCTCTCCAAAGCACCCTACATTTATCAGTCTACCCAATCCTCTACCTTAAAATATTTCCAAGTTTCTTAAAATTTCTTAAATAGTTTGTTATAAACGTTTGAAGAAAAAATACTATATGTTATTCGGAACAAAAGTATCTTTATGTGGCTCGGCTGTAATTATCTGCCAAGCTTGAGACAGATAAACAGTCCAGCCACGCCAAATAAAGTATAATTTTTGCTCCTAATAACATAATATACCATTATGCACCTACACGAATGGCAAGCAGATGTCCCCTGAGGTTTTATAACAACGGATGGGAACTTTTCGGAGCACATTCCTTCTCTATCTAGACTACAGTGTACTATATATGTGTTTCTTTCTATTTTTATGGGCTCTGAAACAAGGAAATTCTGGAATATTTCAAGTCGCAACTCCAATGAGATATACATGCCATTGAGGAGTGCATCTATCGTTACAACTCTGTAAATCGAATTATCTCCAAAACGGTTACTTTTACGAATAAAAGTCATGATATCTTTATTGTTATAAATTTCATAAGCTACAAATTTGATAATTAATATTTTTCCTGTGAAAGTGACTGTTAACGAGATATTCACGAAATACCGTTTTCGGTGACCTTTGCCCCCCCTTAAAATTTTTAGTGGCACTCGGATCGATGAGGACTTTTGACATTTTGTTTAGAACCACAATATCAAGGCTCATACCAAAATCCAGCTTTCCGGGAATTTTTCCGAAGTGCAATGTCTAATTTCTCTGGACTACTATAATAGTAGCCGAAAGGGAATCTGGTCGGCGCCGAGGCAACAAGTATAGCATGCTGAGTTTTTATTTTTTGGTACCTACTGCGCAAGAACACTAGACAAAAACAATATTTAAATAGGCAATAGTTAATAAATTAATAGTTTAATCATGCGTACTGTAATGAAATAATGTTATTAGAATTCAATTTTACAATAAAACTAATTCTTTAAATAGGATGGCTTAATTTTGCATGTAAATAAAAAGCTAATATTCCATGGAACAGATCAAAGACTTGGCTTTAGAAATGTAAATTTTAATAATGAATTAATTTGGGTTTATTAACATAAAACTATACGTAACTGCTTTTATCCATAGTGACATATAGCTACGGCAGGGACACAAATATGTGGGTATATGCCAGGATTACAAATTACTAGAAAAATATTTTTTTCAATTACCTACTTCTATGGTTACTTACAAATATAAGTCATAACTGTTAGTGTATTTGCAGAACATATTTGAAATGTTACATATAAATATTTAGTTTTGCGTTTCTCAAGATTTCTTTTAACTGTTTTTAATATTACCGTCAAATATCATTTAAATCTATTTTTGCAATATTTCGATATTATTTTTAAAAAAATGTTAGAAATAATGTTTCAATAAAATATCTATTTCATCAATCCTAAAGAATTCCTTTTATATATTTCAGGTATCTTTGTTATAAATATTATAGTAATCTTCACTAGATCTCGCTAAACTGATATTACTTTGAAATGTATTCCCGAGGTTACTTTAATATTTTAAGCATCTTAAAATATAATATTATACATGTGGCTTATAACGTACGGAGGAGATTTTTGGGGTAGATCGAGGGGACTAAAGTAAACATTTTTTATTAATACATTTTTAGAAAATCTCAATAATTAAAAAGTTATGAGTTAAAGCTTTGTTAAATAAGAAGTAGTTGTTGGAAATTATATGGGTAATTTATGTTTTAAATTTAAATTAGGGATATTTGAGTTAACTGAACCACATTTAGTTAAAAAAATTATTTAAAATAAATGTAAAATAGAAATTACGGTTTTTAATTTTTCCTTTTAATGCTCAATAATTTGTGTAGCAACTGTTAGAGCTGCTGAATAATTAAAAAAGTAATAGGCAAGTTGCCGTTGCAACTTAGGAAAGTATAAAATTGACATTTCAGTAAATTTGAACATATCAAATTTAAGATTTGCTATTAGTGGTTATTATTAAATTATTGGTGCGGATAAAATAGTGAATTACACTAACGATGGGCTCGATAATAGTACGGAGCTGCCGATAAAAGTGCTGAACGAGCAAGGCGTATGTATTTAGAAAAAATTCTAAATAAACCGAGGCCTTCCGAAAATACATTTCTCCAGGTTATTCAACGGCGAAAAGAGACTGGGAATTTACAACCATAGAAAGGTCATGATGGTGGAAGACCAAATCGACACGCGGTTGGTGTCGAAGACGAAGCAATGGAAAGGGTAGATGCTGAATCGACAACTAGTACACGCCAAATTGTCCAGCAAGCTGTCAGAACTTTGTTTGGCGCACATTGAAGATGAACGGTGTGTACCCTTATCATTTCCAAAAGGTACAAGGACTTAATCCCAACGATTATCCGTTACGGCAGCAGTTTTGTGAGTGACTGCTCAATCGCAAGGAAGCAAACGCTCTAACAAACATATTGGTAACTGACGAATGCTGTTTTACCAGAAATGGTAAGCTCAACTTCCACAATGCTCACACATGGGCTGATGAAAATCCTCATGTGATCCGCCAATGTAACTTTCAGCAACGTTTCAGTTTACATTTATAGGCTGGAATTGTGAACGACACCTTAATAGAGCCTTTCGAATTGCCGGCGCTTGTCAATGGCGAATCTTACTTACATTTTTACTTCCCTCGTCTAAAAGACGAAGAAAGTATTGTAACCGCGAAAAAATCACCTTCCGAGATTTCTTCAGATCTTTACGTTTCAGGGTCTCTAGATGGCGAAAAACAGGTTTTCTCAATTCCGTCTGTCTGTCGGTGGTATAACTTAAAAATTTCTTGGAGGATGACGATATTTTGCATGCAGATTATATGTTTACCTGCATGAAACCGAGAAAATTTCAGACAAATATATACAGAGTAAGCACCTTAAAAAACTAAATTATATTTATTTTTGCGTTAACTTTGAAATAGATGGAAGTACTAATTTTCACATAAGTCAGGCTTTACACTTGGCTAAAATAGGACTCACCAGATAGACAAATACAGGATAATGTCACAAAACAGTTTCAACAATAAGACCGTGCCGTTAAAAAGAGGCGCGCGCCGTACTCATTTCAATAAGGCTGGATGGCGCAGTCGACTTATCGATGCTGTTAAAACCGCTACGCAAATGGGGCGGAGTTCAAACCCCAGCGGAATACATCTTTTTTAATTTGCAAATTGATGATAATTGATGTAATTTGCATAACCAAGTGTTTCGTTTTATTATATCAATATTATTGAGCTCGTTACGATATTTTTAACCCTATTTTTCTTTGATTTTAAAAATTGTTTAATCACATGTGTAGGCTCACAGTAAAGCAATTTCAAGAAACGTCCCTCCATGACGATTCTTCGAGTGTCACAACTTCTACTTCTTTTATTTACAAAAGATAAAAGTAATAATTTGCATAGGTATAGCTCAGGTTTTATCATTGGCGAAAATGAGACCTAACAGATGCAAATTAAAAATCAGAAATGGGACAGAATCATCTAGCATCTTTATAATGCAGAAGAATCTCATTCAATTTAAATGCGGCCGTGGCGCAGATGTTCTACCCGCAAACCACAGAAACTCCCTCAAATATTAGCCTGTGGGCGACGGAGTTCAAACTCCAGCGGATTACATTTTTTCCATTTACAAATTGTTCTAATTCGCGCACGGGAAGTTCAGTGTAAACCCCTTTACAGATTTTTACAAGAAGTTTTACCAGAACTCCTAGATGTTCCATTGGTTGTGCGACGTAACATGTGGTTTATGCATGATGGCTGTCATCACATTTTAGTCGTCCTGCAAGAGATTATCTCGATCAAACCTTTCAGCAACAGAGGATAGGAGGGGGTGGATTTATTCAATGTCCTCCAAGCAGCCCTGATCTCAACCCACTGGACTTTTTCTTATGGGAATACCTGAAAGACCGGGTACATACAACAAGTTGTTACCATTGAAGAGTTGCGCCATCAAATCACTGTTGCTACAGACGACTTGCGAGAACAATTTCCGCAAGTGTCGATAAATTGGATTCGTCGTGCGCTACTATGTGTTGAAAAGCAGGGGCAAAATTTTGAACAATTTTTGTGATTTTGAATTTTAATACTTATGTTTTCAAATAAGTTGTAAAAAAATATTTTTTCTTAGCAAACGATAAAAAATTCAAATTTGTTCTTTTTTAACTTTAACCAGCAGCCGATTGAAACGCCGAACGAATTACCATAACGAATTATTGAATCGTGCAGGTGAGTTAACTCCTGCAATGTTAACTACTGCTATAGGTAATTTGGAACAAAAACTTATACTATACACTGAAAATAATGGACAACAAGTTGAGCACTTACTTTAATTTGTAATTAGTGTTGTTACTTATGTTATTTCCATTTAGTCAATTATCTGATTGTTATTGATTAACGTGTAAAATTTAAAATTTTAAAGACTACTACGTTGATTAATATTTATTAAATTAATATATTGAAAAGTTACCTTTGGAATACACTATGTATTGCCTACTGTACAACTTGTAAAGTTTTAAAATGAACACCCTGTATATTGTAAAGATATACACAGGGGTATAAAAAGAAAGGATTAAGGGAGTACAATAGTTGAATATAATCAAGATCTACTTAATGTGAATTGGGAATGTGTATAATTATTATTCAATTAGAAAGAAAAATAGAATTTATAATTGAGTGGAATATGACTAATTGAGAAACAAATGGATTCAAAAATAATATAATATTTTTAAAAAAATTAAGGGTTGAAGGAAATGACAAATTTTCAATTAAAATAAATTATTATAAATAGTAGGTAGAAATCAAATATTAGGAGATAGAGTGTAAAAAGTAGAAAAATGATATCGTTAAGCACTTTGTTTTTAATTATTAGAAATAAGAGAATTGAAAAAATGTAGTTGAACTAATTTTGGAGTAATTAAAAATATTAAAATAAACCCTATTTTTCGAAGAACAAAGGCAGAGAGGAGCAGGTTGGTCGACATCTAGAACATTGTTGAGTTCGAGTGAAAGGTGGGTGATATTGAGTAGTAAGGTAATTACTAGAAAAAGGAAATAAAGACTATAACGGTGAATTAGTTATTAATGGTTATTTAACCAACAAGTGTGTTAATAAAGGTGATTAATAATCGAGAGATTTTAACGCGTGAGCGAGTGGAGCGAGCGAACGCGTTAATGAGCGAGATTATTAAACACCGATTAACATAAGAGTTGGTTACAAGACTTTTCCGTCAATCGTACGGTTATTAAAATCCATCAAAAATATTTATTAGTTTTGACATTTCAGATGCATTTGACGTTTAGTACGTATGGTTGCCGATGCCGGAGCAATTTTGCGGCAATTAAAATACTTGGCGGTTGGAAATCCACCTCTGTTGCCGAAGGATACATTGAGAACTCGATAGGTATAAAATACAAACTGCCACAAAAATATTGAGCGAAGCGTTTTCTAATGTAAATATTTATATTAATAAATCCACGGAATAATTTAACCTTTAGTTTTGACATTTCAGATACATTTGACGTTTAGTACTTATGGTTGCCTATATAAAATCATTGCGAAAATGGGTCTATTAATGCATGATTTTTTAGACAAAATCATGCATTAATGAGTCGATATATAAACGATTGACGGAAAAGAAATTTTAAAATTTCATATCAATATTTTTATTAAACTATATTTCACGACAATATGTCGTTTGTTTTGACTATATTTTTCTCCTAAAAATTTTTTAATGTCCATTTTTATTTTGTTTGAGATTTGGTTTTGCTTTTAGACTAGGTCTTGAGTCGAAGAATCGCTATCGATTTCTGATATCATTTCGTAGTAGGACAGGGTTTTCTTTCTTATTTTGGTACAGCAAGAGTTTATACAATGTTCTACAAAATATGGATAAATGTGTTTTAACATATCGTTTCATCCTTCTAGATCATTGATGTAGTTCTGTGCAACAAGAACTGGATGAGTATTTCAGTATGAATGGCGAGTTATGTGTTTGTATAAATTGTTTGGCCGGTCTGATTAGTTCTTCTATATTTAATGGTTTTTGATATATTTTATCGTACTTTTTCCACTGTCTAGGGTGTATATCACACAAGGTTTCGGGAGTTTTGATCTACTCCCGTCTTCAGGTGTTCCTGGTTAGTCCTGAGAAGGACTGATATTGTACGTTTTTCTACGTTTCTACTCGTGCCTCCCCCGGGGTTTGAACACGGGACCGCTGATCGCTCTGATTACTAGTCTGTCACTCTTACCACTAGGCCATCAGTGCGGTCCCGAGTTCAAACCCCGGGGGAGGCACAAATTTACGTAGAAAAACGTACAATATCAGTCCGTCTCAGGACTAACCAGGAACACCTAAAGACGGGAGTAGATCAAAACTCCCGAAACGTTGTGTGATATGTTAGAACAATTCCATTAAAGCAGTTACTTTTGGTACTTTAGCCTCGAATCCTAGCATTTTCCGAGTCACGTAGTAAAGAAATTCGTAATTTTGCAGTAATGTTATCAAAAGTCATTTCCATAAACCTTATTTCCGCGTTGTTCATTTCAAAAATTAACGCATTACAGTTGTTGCATATTCACCGAGACTTAATTGTGTGTTATTAAACCTTGACACTGCTGCAAACAGTCGTTCCTTTGTTCTTTTAAATTCTTAGTAAGCCGCTTATCAAATCAGCTTTGTTCTGCCCTTGCCTTCTGCATGGATGATGTCATCTTGCCACTATCACGTCTTAAGTAGTTCTTGGCGCCGAACCGGCGGTTGTAATTTTACGTGTGAATCCCCTGGTTAAGCAAAGTTGTTTCAGTATTTCGATCCGTCTCATTCTTAAATCCAACGAGTGAAACAAGGATGTAGATAAGACGCGTCTGCGCTATGTCATTCTTCCCGCTTGCCGCTTAGGAGTAACTTTACTTCGCTACCGGCTGTTGAATTAGAATAAACGTTTTTGGCTTCTTCAGCCCCCGGCTCGGATCGCTTTTGCGGCTGGGGGACGTTGCTCGAACTTTCGTAATTTTCGTTGTGAATAACTGTGTGTGCTTGGTGAACTGTGTCGTACCACTTTTAACGTTTTCGAACTGTTTCGTTTGGTAAGAAATCTCCGGCGTTGGCAGTAGTGAACTTTTCGTTTGAAGTGCATGTGAAGCATTAATTAGTGGGGTTAAGAGTTCTTATCGTCGAGGGTTGCGAGGCCCTTGAATATATCGTTTATACGGATCCTAACAAACTCTTTCTATCGAACCCAATGCTAATTTGAATTTACCGTCGTATTATCGAAACTCGCACGTCGAGGGGTTTACCCCGTGTTATCGCTACGTCGACTTCGCCCTTCGGGGGATTCTATTGCATCATGCCACCCTTAGTTGTTGACAGCATCTCCGAGGCTGCCCGCACCACGTCTTCGCCCGTTGATTTCGCCGTCGTCTGTTCTTTCCTGCAGGTTGTTTGGGGAGCGACGCTACATACAGTATCGCCCGTAATTGTGCAGCCAGCCAATTTCCTCAAGGTAAAAGTTATTGTAAACTAGTTTTATTGTGTATAACAAAAAGTGAACGCTCCGTCGAATGTGAACGATCAGCGCATTTGTTGTTAACGATGTTATTTGCTATTTGCTAAATTTAACGCATTGGCGTATTTCTGTGTTTGCTGTTTAACGTAACTGGTGGCAGTTTCGCCCTTGAGCCACATTAATGTGTTTGCAGTCAAGTCCAATAGTTGTAATTAAAGTTAACGTATTGAGTAATCTAACCTTACTAACGTTTGAGTACTTCTAAGTCTAATTAATCAATTTCATGTTTATTGCCACTTATTTATATATTTTTATTTCATCCTAATAGAGTTCTTGGTCAAGTATCGATGTTTTTCATTTGTGTTTGGTATTTGCATGCTGTTTTATGTACTGTTACAGATGTAAGAGGAGGTTAGCAGCTGCTTTAGTGAGTTATAGTTGTAAGGTAAGTCGAAACTGTATTTAGCTCGCCGAACAAACTCTGCCAAGTTTAAACGTAGCCAAGTGGATTGCCTACTTCCATTTTCAAGTCATTTCACTTGTGCTGCGATTGTTGTTTTCCCGATTTGTCAAGAAAATGGTGGCGCATCAATTATTTAACATCTTTAACCTCTTTTGTATCGATGGACAGCCCTAACTCGAAGGTAGAAAAGAACCCGCCCTCCCGGTTGAGTGTAGTCGGAGCAACCCTTCCTGTTACCGTCATCTAACGGGGTTAGGGTTTTGTATTTTTGATCGACCTCCCGATTTTGTCGTTTTATCGTATCGCGATTAACAAGTCCGGCTCTCGAGCGTATGATTTTGTTGTGCACGCTTGAGGGGTGGTTTATTATGTCGTTGTGTCGTTTATGTACGGTAACAGATTGGCGCCCTTGAACGTGGAGCTTTTGTTTTTGTCGATAGTGCCCTTGTGGCATTGTTTTTGTCATTTAGAACCTTGTTGCATTTGTTTTTTTTTTTTGGTCAGAACCTTGTAGAATTGTTTTTGCAAATGTTTTTTCTTGTTTTTTTAACTTTTGAAAGGAAAAGTAGCATGTTTGTATACTTTTTCGTACAGTAATGGATCGTTTTAGTTTCTTTTCTTGTCGTATTGATTATTTATGACCCCTACTTTAAATTTAGTGTTGTTTTTTTATATATTTCATATAAATTTTCGAGTTTTGAAGAGATTTTAATATATAGATAGGTCAGGATTGTGTTTTTTCTTGTTTTTCCTTGTCGTCTCGCCTCCTTTTGTTTCTTTTCGTACCTTTTTGTCTTTTGCGAAGTGTCTTTTCTTGTTTTTAGTATGTTTTCTTTTGTTTTCTTTTGTTTTCATAAGCTTTTTATGTGTTTTCATTTGCGTTCTTTACGTAAGACGTGTTTTTTCTTTGTTTCCATTTGTTTTTCCGTGTCTTTTCTTGTTTTTTATATGTCATTTCGGGTGTTCTTGTCGTTAATTGCATTTTGTTGTTTTCTTTTTGTGTTTTCCGAACCTTTTCGTGGTTAAAGGACTTAGAGTAGGAAAAAAAACATAGTCGTTTGTTTTCATGAAGCCTTCTTGAAGTCATTGCGTACGTTTTTTTAAGTTGAGTTGTCATTTGTTGATAAAATAGTTTATTTTCGTAAGAACTTTTTCGATTGCGACCTTTTGGTTGTCTTTTATAGTCGTTTATTATCTTAACGATTTCAGAGTAGGAAAAAGTATAGCTAGTTCATACTGTCGTAATGTTTAGTTGCAGTTTATGTGGAATTTTCCCGATTTCAGTTAAATTTAGTGTCGATTTTCGTTCATTGAAGTCACCGAACTTTGTTTTTTTGAATTAGTTGTTGGGATTTCGATTCCTTTGTCGTTGATTTTGTTTAGCCTTCAGCTAATTTGAAATTTTATTGTGCCGTCCCGAACATGAGTTGAAGTTTATCGATATTGACGTTCCCGATTACCGATGTTGACTTTTTGTTGTCGTTTGATGTTGTGCCGCGTTGCTTTTGGGGACAAGTTGGAAATCATTCTCGCTTTCATTATTGTGTATTGATCCGTTGTTAAGATGTGGTTTTGCGTTGGTGTGTTTGTGAGATTCGCGTATGCGGAATTTTTAAGGTCTCTCAAACCATCTACTTCGTCGGCTTTGTGTAGTTTCTTTCGTTTGACTTTTATTTCGTTCTCATTTCATCACGTACCGTCCAACTTCGTTTGCTGAGTTCATCGCGCGCATCAACACCTGTCGAAGTGTCTTGAACACTTATTATTATCGCACCTTTTGCGTTTGTTGACCTAGTCGTTTACCGTGTTGAAGTAGATAGCGATTCAGTTCGCTTGTGGTCGTTTTGTTTAAGTGACTTATTGATTAACGATTTATCGTTCCCTACCCAATTCTTTTGATGACCTCAGGTTGTCATGTACCGTGTTCTTTGTGAACAATTTCGATGAAAGCTTTTGAGCTTCGTGTGACCCCAGGGCCCGGCTGTCGCATGATGTTTCTTTAGTGAAGTTTATATCGTGACTTTTGTTGGAGACTTTGTTTTTCCGGATTTTCTTTTGGTGTTCGGTGTCGGAGTCGTTTTCGATCTCGCATTTGGCGGATTTTTAGTCGATTTGACTCTCTCCATCGTCATCGATTGAGGATTTCGGTGGACTTAGTTTTCTTTTTAGTTTATCCTCGATTATTGACAATTTATGACAGTCTCTGTCGCAACTTTTCGTCCTTTCTTTCCTTGTTGGTATTTCTGCTGTGGGACTTACACAATGCGCTGATCTCGTGACGCGCAGCGTGCCCTCTTCAGGTAACCTTTGGGTTAGATCATAGACTTCTTTTTTTTGTGTTTGTAATTTTTACAAATACTCCCCGAGTTCCCTTGGTCGGTTGGACGGAATTGTGCTCGGGCGTAAGACGTTTTCCCGATTTTGACAATCCCGCATTTGTGACATTTTTCCCGAATTTGACTTTTCGTAATTCAAGTTACGTTAAACCCTGTTGGGTTACAACCCTCTTCTCGTTGTTGTATCTTTACTTTTAATTTCTTCTGTCAGTCCTATCATCCGTGTCCCGGCGGCGTATTTCACATATGTCATGCAGATCCGCAACTGGGGGTGGTGCTAAAGCGCAACGTCCAATAGAAGACGCGTTGATAGGAATTCCATATTTGTCAGCTGTTGTGGATCTAATATATTTAAATGAATTGGCAATTGATGCAATTTCTTTTAAATGATCAATTCAGCTAGTAGTAGTTAATTTCTATTTTCTAATAGGCCGATTCCGACTCATTATAATCTGTCGATATTTTCGGCTGATTTATTAATAAACGAAGTATCTTTTACGAAGGTTAGAGGTCAATAGTGTTTAATATTTTCAAAATTTTATAGTTAATGAATACATGATCTACTGTCTACAATGTTAAAGTGCAAAGTAAAACAGAAGTGCACCCATGGTAGGATTATGAAAGCGAATGAATTATGTACGAAATATATTATGCGTGACTATTACATAAATCCAATGCATCACAAATAATAAAACAGTAATGAATTATCATAATTGTATATAAAATTTTCATAAATAATGATTTACAATATAGGTAAAAAAGATTGCATTTCGCTAGTTCAATTCAAAACTAAAAAGTGCATAATGATAATTGCGTACTTTGCACGTATCACTTAATTTTTCTGTAATTGGTTTAAAAATTTTCTGATTTTAATTTATTTAGTGTATGGCATTTTAAGGTAGGTACACATGAAAAAATTAAACTTGTAATGTTGTAGTTAAAATTGATTGGTGCTACGAAGTATGTAGGTATACAACTCGTATCTAAAACTTTTTTTGCACTTGTGAGATTTAAAACATTCGCCTTCGGCTCATTTTTTAAACTTTCTCATGTGTGCAAAAAAGTGACACTTTAGCTACTCGTATAAATAACTATTCTACAACTGCAATTTAATAATATGAAATATTCATGAACAAAATATCGCCAGCACGTGAAAAGTATTTCGCGCGCTACTGTTTGAAATACTTCTCGCACGTCGTCAATGGTAACGTAAATAAATATCCTATTTTTTACCTCGTTAAAAATTGAATATTTCGCGTATCAATAACATGCGCAAATGACCCCTTATTTTGATCTTTGTCGAAAAAGATATGTATCATTTTCAGGTTGCAAGGCAATTAATTTCACACTTACATTTCGGCGAGAGCTATGCTGGCAAAGTAAATGTTTTAACACCACATAATGACAGCGGATTTGCTTTGGCATTTGCAAATTTTACTTGTTTTTACAATGTAATTGGTCTGCGTTAGACTAAAAAACTCATCCAACCACTTGTTAACGCTCTTTTCGTCACATAAATTTACGCGTAACGAACATTTGAACTTTGAAGTCTTCTTCATCACTGATGTGGAACGTCCAATTTTTCGTATTTATATACCGGGTGCTGACTTACGCGACGCACCATAGGAATTTGCATAGTAAATTCTCTATTTTTAATTATTTGCTCCCCTAATTATTTTAGAGCTTGTTAAGTCATTTTGCTATTTCAGATGCTTAATTGCATTTCACGCCGTTAGTTAGGTCATTTTGGTATTTTGAATAGCCGCCTAAGCTTAGAGCAGCGCGCCCGTATGCTAAGCCCTTTTAGCTCTTTATTTGGCTCCATCGCCTAATTCCAGAATCACGATTTCGCACATAGTTAGCCTAAAAAGCAGTATTCGTCGTCGGTTGGAGCTCTCCTCTGATGGCGTTTTTCTGAATTCTGAATAGCACGCTGTGGCGGCGTGATACCAGCGTGGCCCGCATTGGTTTGTTTCATTTAGCACGCGGTGGCGGCGTGATACCAGCGTGGCCCGCATTGGTTGGTTTCATTTCATCGCCTTGCGATTCGCTGTGGTTTAGTCACGTGGGGGACGCGGCGAAGGTGGCCTTTTGCCGACGCTTCCCTCGGTGAGTCGCCCAGAGCCCGTGGCAGAGAGCGCTTGTGTGTGGTGGTGGTGATTCGAAATTTGTCGAGTGATCTTCGGCGTAACGTGGGTGTTTTGGAGCCCAGTTCCTGCTACTATTAGTGAGGGGTCGTGCCCCCTTCATCTCGACCTACGAGGATTTGGTTCAGCAGAACGAGTGAGGCCCCCATCATTTTCGTCGTCCCGTTGTACGCGTCTTGACGCGTCTCCCGTCGCCATTGAGGCGGTTATGCATTCACCCCCTTTCGCCGTTGTAACACCGAAGGTACCTACCACCTACGATTGCAGCTCGTCGCAACTCAGCTGTACCAGGCTCCCTCGCCGCCCACGCATTAAGGTATGTGCCTTTAACCTGATTACCGCTGTGAACGCGAGTGTTACTCATTACTACTCATTACTACGCTAGTGTATTCATTCAGACTGCAGACAGTTCAGGCCGTGAAGGCTAATGTAAATCGTCGCTGCCCTTGCATAAGGCAATGTGTATCTTTGTACCTATTCATTACTACGCTAGTGTATTCATTCAGACTGCAGACAGTTCAGGCCGTGAAGGCTAATGTAAATCGTCGCTGCCCTTGCATAAGGCAATGTGTATCTTTGTACCTATTATTGCTGTTCACTAATGTTCAACATCTGTCGTTAAGCTTAGAGCGCGCGTGCCAGCTGGTGCCCTTAATTATAGAGTAAGGTTAGATACAGGGCGACGCATTCTGCTACCCCATTGTAACTCGAAGTGAAATATATGATTGGTTAGTTAAGGGAACTATTGTTTGTTTCGGTTTGTGCATGTTCTGTTACAGATAGACGCCCCTTTATTGTACGAATTATTGTACGACGGAACGAGGAAGCTGTGAGCGTGCAGGTGAGTGGGACAGCTGCGTAGTCGTGGTCGGATGGACACCTAATCACAATCCTTGCTTAAGGCAATCCCGAAGTTGTTGTTTGACCTTGCAACTCTTGAATAATCTTATTGGCGGAGTATTTTTGCATGCTTCGCTCCCGTCTAACCGTCCAGGCCCGGTTAGCCGGGTTACGACAGGCTTGGTGGCGCCCTCATAATTTCGACATACCCTGTATATATTATGCCACAACGCGCTTGCCCAGAACGTATCGTGTGACTCACGCCCGACTCCCTGAGCGTTCCAGCCGTGGCCTATTAGCCTATTTCGAACCGATCTCAGGGCAAGTGTGTCATGTTTTCAGGACTGATTCCGTGGTGCGATGCTCACCTTGGGTGGGTGTCGTAAAGTCCTTTTCATACCGCAACAAGCTAAAGTGTAAATACATTTTTTGTAGAGAAAAAAATACTGCATCCATTCATACTGTTGCTAACAACTTTTCATTTTCCAGAACCGAAGAAATGCAAAAAATAGAACTAGCATTTTTACAAGAATCAGTGATGCCATGGAATTATTGAAACAAGCCAATGCCAACGCAAGTGCGTGCGGGGCGATCATCCAGTCACTGCCGTCAAAAGATTGAATTTCTTGTCGTTTTTATCGTTTTGGTGTAAGTTCTGAACCTCATTATTACACCTACAATTATTTAATAACGTGCCTGTAGTTTAAACTTAAAATGAATCAGTCTATTAATGGTTGTAGGTTGTACTGTTTGGAATTTGCCGATGCGGATATTTTACAATAAACAAGGAGCTTAGTTAACGAACGTCCACCATACTCGTAAAACCATTTTTGTTATGGACAAGCTCTAGATACCTTAGAGACATTAAGCAGAACATAATTAATAATGAAACATCAATGACAAACAAACAAACAACACATATTGTCGCTCCGCACGCATTTGCGTTGGCATTGGCTTGTTTCAATAATTCCATGGCATCACTGATTTTTGTGAAAATGCTAGTTTGTTTTTTACATTCCTTCAGTTCCGGAAAATGAAAAATTGTTAGCAACAGTATGAATGGATGCAGTATTTTTTTCTCTACAAAAAATGTATTTACACTTTAGCTCTAAAATAATTAGGGGAGCAAATAATTGAACATAAAGAATTTACTATGCAAATTCCTATGGTGCGTCGCTCAAGTCAGCACCCGGTATATCAGATGGTAAATACGAATGTACTCGTATTTCTTCCTGTGCCAAGACGCCATCAATCGCTAAACCGTTAAAACTCATTATTATATTAGACTGTTAACAAACTTGACTGGCCCTACTGTATTAGCTCTAAACAGCTGAGCTGAAAGGTGACTAGATCACTGCGTCAGCGCTATCATCACCGAGTCTCGTATTGGACGTTGCGTTTTGACTCCACCCACAGTTGCGGATCTGCATGACATATGTGAAATACGCGTCCCGGCGACAACTACCAAGCCTTTTGCGTTTCTTTATTTTCCACCTTCCGAAACCGTGCTGTTAGGCGATGGTCATGGACCCGGTGTTAAGGTCCAGTCGGTGTTTCGTGCCTATCGTCGCACTACGTGCCATGTCTGTTTCGGGCATGGTCAGTTCTCGTAGTTTGAGGGGACAGCCGAGCCTGTTGGCAAGGCTGTCAATTCTTTTATCGTTTTGGTGAGTGTTTTGTTTGGTTCCCCGAGGGGACCAAACCTTGGTCGTTTAGTGGACCCCTGGTGGAGTACCATTCCTTTTGGGACATATTGTTCAATGTCGCCCGTCTTCAGTGGTCCAGGGAATGAATGCTAGCCTTCTGCGAACCATCAGGTCCGTACCCAAATTTACGTATTTTCTACCGACGTATTCGGTCTTTCGTCTTCCTCTTCTCGCTTCACACCTTTCGCACCCTACCTAGTAGCCAGAGCGCGTAATTCTTTCGGGGGTGCAACGTTGTTCCTATCGTATGTGTTGGTTGATGTTGGACTTGTCCTGTAGTCGTAACTTTTTTTTTATTGTTTTACTTTTGTGTTTGGCTTTCTGTTCGGTTGGAACTTTTCTGGTGTGGGAGCAATGCAATGGATGGATCACGTGAAGTGCAGCGCACCCTCTTCAGGGAATTCTTGCCGATATTGGAATCCTAAACAGTTGTTTTTCGCTTCGTTTTTTTTGTTTTGATTTTTTTTTCTTTTCTTGGTCGGTCTGTTGGATCATTATCGAGTCAAAATTGTTCCGTTTGTTTTGTTTAAGAGACTTCCAGGGAACTCTCTTTGTAGTAAGGGGAGTGTTAGAACAATTCCATTAAAGCAGTTACTTTTGGTACTTTAGCCTCGAATCCTAGCATTTTCCGAGTCACGTAGTAAAGAAATTCGTAATTTTGCAGTAATGTTATCAAAAGTCATTTCCATAAATCTTATTTCCGCGTTGTTCATTTCAAAAATTAACGCATTACAGTTGTTGCATATTCACCGAGACTTAATTTTCCGTTGCTAACGTGTTATTAAACCTTGATACTGCTGCAAACAGTCGTTCCTTTGTTCTTTTAAATTCTTAGTAAGCCGCTTATCAAAGCAGCTTTGTTCTGCCCTTGCCTTCTGCATGGATGATGTCATCTTGCCACTATCACGTCTTAAGTAGTTCTTGGCGCCGAACCGGCGGTTGTAATTTTACGTGTGAATCCCCTGGTTAAGCAAAGTTGTTTCAGTATTTCGATCCGTCTCATTCTTAAATCCAACGAGTGAAACAAGGATGTAGATAAGACGCGTCTGCGCTATGTCATTCTTCCCGCTTGCCGCTTAGGAGTAACTTTACTTCGCTACCGGCTGTTGAATTAGAATAAACGTTTTTGGCTTCTTCAGCCCCCGGCTCGGATCGCTTTTGCGGCTGGGGGACGTTGCTCGAACTTTCGTAATTTTCGTTGTGAATAACTGTGTGTGCTTGGTGAACTGTGTCGTACCACTTTTAACGTTTTCGAACTGTTTCGTTTGGTAAGAAATCTCCGGCGTTGGCAGTAGTGAACTTTTCGTTTGAAGTGCATGTGAAGCATTAATTAGTGGGGTTAAGAGTTCTTATCGTCGAGGGTTGCGAGGCCCTTGAATATATCGTTTATACGGATCCTAACAAACTCTTTCTATCGAACCCAATGCTAATTTGAATTTACCGTCGTATTATCGAAACTCGCACGTCGAGGGGTTTACCCCGTGTTATCGCTACGTCGACTTCGCCTTTCGGGGGATTCTATTGCATCATGCCACCCTTAGTTGTTGACAGCATCTCCGAGGCTGCCCGCACCACGTCTTCGCCCGTTGATTTCGCCGTCGTCTGTTCTTTCCTGCAGTTTGTTTGGGGAGCGACGCTACATACAGTATCGCCCGTAATTGTGCAGCCAGCCAATTTCCTCAAGGTAAAAGTTATTGTAAACTAGTTTTATTGTGTATAACAAAAAGTGAACGCTCCGTCGAATGTGAACGATCAGCGCATTTGTTGTTAACGATGTTATTTGCTATTTGCTAAATTTAACGCATTGGCGTATTTCTGTGTTTGCTGTTTAACGTAACTGGTGGCAGTTTCGCCCTTGAGCCACATTAATGTGTTTGCAGTCAAGTCCAATAGTTGTAATTAAAGTTAACGTATTGAGTAATCTAACCTTACTAACGTTTGAGTACTTCTAAGTCTAATTAATCAATTTCATGTTTATTGCCACTTATTTATATATTTTTATTTCATCCTAATAGAGTTCTTGGTCAAGTATCGATGTTTTTCATTTGTGTTTGGTATTTGCATGCTGTTTTATGTACTGTTACAGATGTAAGAGGAGGTTAGCAGCTGCTTTAGTGAGTTATAGTTGTAAGGTAAGTCGAAACTGTATTTAGCTCGCCGAACAAACTCTGCCAAGTTTAAACGTAGCCAAGTGGATTGCCTACTTCCATTTTCAAGTCATTTCACTTGTGCTGCGATTGCTGTTTACCCGATTTGTCAAGAAAATGGTGGCGCATCAATTATTTAACATCTTTAACCTCTTTTGTATCGATGTACAGCCCTAACTCGAAGGTAGAAAAGAACCCGCCCTCCCGGTTGAGTGTAGTCGGTGCAACCCTTCCTGTTACCGTCATCTAACGGGGTTAGGGCCTTATTTTCGATCTACCTCCCGATTTTGTCGTTTTATCGTATCGCGATTAACAAGTCCGGCTCTCGAGCGTATGATTTTGTTGTGCACGCTTGAGGGGTGGTTTGTTATGTCGTTGTGTCGTTTATGTACGGTAACAGATATACACCCGATAAAACATATAATAGACCACTGCCAAAAAATAACATTCAGGGAACAACTTAATAGTTGTTGTTTTGGTGGCGATTGTTTTGGTTTCTTTACTTCTCTTGGATCTGGCTTCATGCACATATTTGAAGTTTCGGTTTGTTTTGTTTTATTGTATGTAAGTGGATGTGTCAAAATGTCGGATATAGTTCTTTTGGAAGTTGTTTAGATGGTGGAATATTCCATTTCTCCAATCGGATTTTCTGATAAACAAGGTTCGGATTCGTCAAGTTGGTTATTGGTCAAATTGGTTTCGCGGTGTAGATCGGTGGGCCATTGAAAGTCCATGTGACCAGGTTGTTTGCATTTAAAGCAGGGAAATTAATCTTGGGACAAGAATATACGGTATGAGGTGTTGCCGTGCATTGCAGGTATAGAATCTGGGATTGCGATATGGTTCAATGAGGTGATATAGACTTGTCGTCGAAATCGGGAATACTGTATGCAGTCCTATTTTTTTTTGGAGTTCGTTTTTAAGTAGGTACCTTGTGAGGGATAGTTAGACACACATTTGACACGACAAGACATTCTGCCGAAATCACAACTCTACGAGCTTCTATTGTTTGTGCGTTGATTGTTATTGATCCATTTTGGTTCATAAACATGTCTACTGTATCTTTGCTCGATAGATAAACGCATATTCTATTGCTCGATATTCTTTAGGATGTTGTGGCGTTGTATAACCGATCCAAGTGTAAAGACGCAGTCCTGTATTTTGAGATTATCATGGGCCGTAAAAACGATTGCATGGTCTTTGGTCGGAAATTGTTGCTGGGAAAGTACTGTAGAGTTTGGGTGGTTACCTTTGTTGAAGAAGATTGACCGTAAGGCTGTGAGCTCGTGAAGTATTTCTAATAATATAATCTATCATGTAGCTATTACTTCTGTTGTCGGTAAATGTCACTTTGTATTGTTGTTTGTGTGGACAAATGTGTTATTAATTCGGAGTTTGAAACAATAAAGAAGCTAACCTACGATCGATTACATTATAATCAATGATAGTATAATCGCAGATCAACCCCATTATCATTTATACACCACGGTAGCTCTGAAATGTTCTTACTCACCGCAATGACCTAACTAGCTCAATCTCGGTAGCCTTGGGTCGCAGATTTCTATCATCAGCTGAACTGCTGCAAGCTCTTATAATAAAAAAAAACACAGAAATCACAGATTTCAAGATATAAATAAAATTATAGCAACAATTAGGTTTCTTTAATTAATAATTAATAGTTGCTCGCAACATCGTTATTAAGTCTGTAAATTGTTTATCACAATATTAAAAGGTTTAAATACAGTATATACTACAGTATATTACTAATGTTGAAAATGCAGCACGCACAAAAAAATATGTGAACCTCTTTTGGGCTCTTGGATTGAATATAATTACAACTCAATGAAGGAGTAAGCTTACCACTGTCATATGTTTTAACCGTTATCTCGGTAATGATGATAAAATGGCGTGAGGGCACTTCTTACAAAATTCTTAATACGTATTCATATGAGCATTTAGCAAAACTTTAAATTTTTGAACAATTAATACATTATGTTTTGAATGTGTAAAGCGTAGATTTGTGATCAATTAATACATTACATGTTAACGGAGTTTAAATTTGTAAATTATAAATCTGAAGCGTCGTTAAAATCGATTCAGCCAACAATTCATGGGCGGACGAGGTTATCAACAAACGTTGAAACAAGACTAACCTGGGTTGTAATAAAAACGTCGCCGGCAGGCACTGAATTGGTCCAGGATTATCTTAGCGTACAAGCCAACAGCAGCATCGAACTCGTGGCCGAAATTGATAATGGAACGGACGCTCCTTGTTACAACTTGGCAAGCTCAAGATGACATTCCAGAAAGGAGTTGCGGGTCCAAGTTATTAATTATGGTGTTAAATAAGGAGACCCAAATAAGAAGACGTTTAAAAACGGCATCTAAGAATGGCGTTTAAGAATGACGTCAAAGAATGACGTCTAGGAGCTAATAAAAAAGGGAAATTACTAAACTGAATATCAAACAAGTAGCGTAGACATACCTGATTTTAGTCATCAGCTCACAAACGAAGTTAATTAATAATCGGTGCAATAGCATGCGGAAATGCCTTTGTAGAGGCAAGTTACTTCAACCGAATGCAAAAATCGAATGCCCGCTAAACAACGGAATAGCTGCTCGCTGGCGCGGAGCGATAACCAGTGAATTTCGGAAAAACCAAAACCAGCACTTTTGCGCGAACAAGATTTGATATCGTTTGAAATACAGCGAATTATAACTCAAGTGAAAATATACAGGCTGGCCCGGAAATGAATAAATGACGAAACAAATAGCCGGAGCTAAAGATTTGTTTCACACCCCACGGCCAAGAGAAATACCTGAGGTATGACTATACTAAAGCAATTAAAAATGTTATCGTCAGTCAAAAGAAGGCGAAAGGAAAATAGGGAAATAGATGGGGAATAAAAGAGTAAAGTTAAGAAAAGAAGAAGAGATAGAAAGTTTCTACGCAGGGAATAGTCGTGAGCAAAGTGCTAAACCGATCCGTCGCGCTAGATGAAAAAGGCGCGTCGGTGGATAAGTTAGACGCCTAGCTCCGTACCATAGCCAACGGGAAACGAACTAATTAAAAGGTTACCTTAAACGTGTACTGGCAGAACACACGCATTGGACCTAGTCAGCACACTGAAAAATTGCTGAGATTTAGCCAACGGCTGAGGCAGCAGCCGGAAATCGTCACGGAATTAAAAAAATGGGATTTGGAATATGCCAATAAGGTAGAGAAGAAAAGAAATCGGAAAAAGGGATACCTGGGTATTAAAAGAGTATAGTAAAGGAAGATAGTGTAACGAAGAGGGATTTGGAAGGGATAAGTCCGATATCCGTCAGTCAGTCAGTCAACGCAGGGCTGTTTGAAAGAAGCTATTGTAGTGAAATGGGAAATTAACAAAAGGTGAGGACGCTGTTGATCACAGACACTCAACGCGGGCCCCCGTAGTGATCACCGCGAATGTAAGCGACTGTGAAGAAGAGCGCCAAAGCAGAAAACCTTAAACCCTGCTGGTCGAGGAAAAGTGAACAGTCCAGGAACGACTGCACACTGAAACACCGTGTGAACTAACACACAGCGAAACACCGGAGATAAGTCACAAGAACTTACTCCTGTATGAAACATCGCAGAATTGAAAATACTAAGACAAAAAAATTCGGGTAAAACCCAGGACAAAAAGCCCCAAAAACCATACCCGCCCCAAATTTGGGTAAAGACACCAGAAGCCGGAGGGAACGACCGCACCACCACCAAACCCCGCTCGGGCATTCAGCCAGTCGTCGCAGCTAGATGGAAAAGGCGGACTGATCGTGACTCCCTCACCGAGTCGGATGGCAACCCAATCGCTCGCCCCGACCCCCAGAAATCTCCACAAGACCGAAAGAAACCCGCCCCCAAAAACTAAAAAAACCCAAGCATGAACTCATGCATACCACAAATCCTAAAGGCTACTAAAGAACCTAATAGTGTCGACCTGACGCTTTGGAAATATCTCGTGAAGCGAGATAGAGAAAGGAAATAAAAAAATATTTGATGGAAAGATTTCCCAAAAAGAGACCGACCCTGCATGCCCAACCAACCACCCTAAGTAAATCGTGCAGGTCTATAAATTCCTTAAGACTAATTCCATGGTCAGAAAGGCACACTTCGAAAAGGTAAAGAAGACTCACGCACTCATCACGAAAGCAACTCACCTAAACACTTGCTTCACTATCAACAAAAGACTCAAGAAGAGTTCGACAAAAAGTCCAATCGCTATCTATAAGGAAGCGAGGAAATCCGTCACTCAAAAGGGTTTCACCTAATATAATCTAATAATAGGGAAAAGTACCATCAAATCGGTAATTGGGGAATCGCTCAAGGTGCTTAACTAGCACTCAAAAGCAAAACAATATACGGCTTAAAAAGTACGCAATAAATAAGAATAATCATAATAGAAATTGGTTATCAAGTCGAAAAGGGTGAGAATAATGTTGATAGTATAATACTATCCGTAGGGTGAATAGGCGAGATAAGCTAAACATGCACATACATCATCATACATAAAATCACATACATACAATCAGGCACACCAAAATTCACTCCTCCACTTGTCCTTCTCCAAAGTAGGGCTTTAAATCTTTAATATGCCAAACTCCAACGTTCTTATTGTCGGGGACGGTCACTAACTGATAGGTAAGTGGGCCGGTAACTTTTTGTACTCTGCATTTGACATATTTAGGAGCCAATTTCTGATTGAAGGATTTAGAGGCGTCTGATAAGACGTAGTTTCTTTTCCAAACCAAATCATTGACATTAAATTTTAATGGACGCTTACGCAAGTTATAGTGCTTGGAATTGCGTTGGTAGGAATTATTGAGGCGTTTAACAACGTCTTGATAAAGTTCAGAAAGTTGGCTAACGTCTGAAGCCAGGTCTTCACGAGTTTCTAAAGATAATTCTTCTTCTTGGAAGTTCTTAAGACGACCGTAATAAGTCCCAGAAACTGGTACAGTCCTCCCAAAATTTAGGAAAGAAGGGGTGTAACCCGTCACCTCATGAACGGTGTTACGCAAAGCGTGTGCAACTTGATAAATATGTTCGTCCCACGAACGATGATTATCCGAAACATAAGAGCGAAGAGCAGTACCGATAACTCGGTTAACTCTCTCGACAAAATTGACTTGAGGATGGTAAGAAGCATTATACCAAACTTGTTGAACTTGGTATTGTTTCATCAAGGGGAACTTATAAATTGTGGTCCGTTATCAACCATACATATTTGAGAAACACCAAAAATGAGGAAGACTTCGTTCTCCAAAAACTTAGCTACTGCTTTAGCAGTGGCAGCTCGAACAGCTTTAACTAGGGTAAACTTGGTTAGCCAATCACATACAACTATGATAGAAGTGTTACCAGTTTTCGTGCGAGGTAAAGGACCCATTATGTCAATTGACAAACATTGAAAGGGGTATAGAATCTTCTTATTTTGACCCATTAAACCAGGTCTAGCAAGTTGACTAACTTTACTCGCAGCACAAGTTTCACAATGGCGTATGTAACGGATGACATCGGCACGTATTTTAGGGCAGTAATATTGTTCGGAGATCTTACAAAAGGTTTTATAACCACCCAAGTGAGCAGATGTGGGACTGTCATGAAAGAGTTTGCAAATTTCAGTTCGGCGAGAACGGGGTATAACCTGTTTCCATTCCACTATGTTGCTAACGATGGCATGACGGTTGGGAACATTCTTAAAAATTCGGTGATTTTCAATTCGCCAAGTAGGAAATTGATTAGGACTTTGGCTAACACGTTCAAGCATTTTTAAGTACCAAGAGTCTAAGTCACCATCAACAAGTTCGAGAGCGGAAACCTGAATAGGAGCTCTTGATAAAGCATCGGGGACTACATTATGTTTGCCCTGTCGGTGTCGAATTGTAAAATCGTATTGTGACAGACGAACACTCCAAGGGGCTAAGCGGCCAGTGGGGTCTTTCATATTAGTAAGCCACAATAAGGAATAGTGGTCAGTTAACACAGTGAAATGTGTACCTTCGATATACGGTCTAAATTTCACAATGGCAAAGATGACAGCTAAACACTCTCTCTCTCTGTGACAGAATAATTGCGTTCGGCCTTGTTAAGGGTACGTGAAGCATAAGCAATAACCTTTTCCTGATCGTCAATATTTTGTGTAAGGACACAACCGAGGCCAAAATTAGAGGCGTCGCACTGTAACGTGAACGGTAGTAAAAAATTTGGACTACTCAAAACAGGAGCGGAGGTCAAACAAGATTTAATTTGATTAAAGGATTTAAGAGCATCATCAGTCCAATGCACACGCTGTTTTTTAATGCGACCTTTAATTAGGTCCGAAATAGGAGCAGTTATAGTGGCAAAATTTGGAACGAAGCGACGATACTAAGAAGCTAAGCCAATAAAGCGTTTGACTTCGGTCACCGTATTTGGTTGAGGGTATTTAGTGATAGCCAAAATTTTATCAGGGTCCGTGCGTAAACCATTTTTATCGACGACAAAGCCGAGGTGCGTAAGACTGGGACGACAAAACTGACATTTGTCGATATTGACAGTTGAGTTAGCGTCTTTAAGACGAGTGTAAACTTGCTCTAAGGTGTCCAAGTGTTCTTTAAAGGTTCCAGACACGATAACAATATCGTCTAAATACACGAAGATGTTTTCACCCAATAGCGGACCAAAGATGCTATCCATGAGACGTTGTTGACTGGCAGCTGCGTTCGCGATACCAAACGGAACGACAGTAAACGCTGTTTTTTCACACGAATCAGGATGTAGAGGAATTTGGTGAAAGGCTTGTTTAAGATCGATGGACGTAAAATAACGTGCATCGCGCAATTTATCAAGAATACTATTTAAATATGGTAAAGGATAAGCATCCTTCTTGGTAACCGAATTTAATTTTCGACCGTCGAAACAAAGTCGATAAGAACCGTCTTTCTTTTTGACTAAAACCATTGGAGAACTCCAAGGAGATTTCGAGGGACGAATAAACAAGCGGTCAAGTTCGTGGTCGGCATGGACTTGCATAGCAGGAGACAAAGGGTAGATAGTATCTCTGCTTAATAGGAGATGCGTCACCCGTATCAATAGTGTGTACGACTAAATTAGTTAAGCCTAAGGTAGGACCAGAAATTTCAGCAAACTTTCCAACAACTTGGTCTAGAAGAAGTTTTTGTTGAACTGACAAATCAACAACGCCACAAATAGTCTGCAGCGAAAAAGTTTCAGCCACATCGAAGCGCCCAGCGACAAAATCAGTCTTTGCTCCAAAAGAGTAGCAAAAATCAACACCTAAAATTAGTGTAGACGGAATTGAGTCACAAATAACCGCATCGATGGACCTAGTAATACCATCAATGGTAATGGGTAAGGCAACAGTACCTAAAATATTTTGTAGCTGACCGTCAGCAGTAGTCAAGGTAAGCGGAGACTTATTGTTACACAATTTGAGATCATGTCTCTGAAGTAAATATAGACCGTTGCGCCCAATTAAAGTTTGATTGGCCCCTGTATCGCAAAGAGCGTGAATAGGTTCGCCATTAATATAAATGGTTTAATAAGGACGATTGTCAGAAAGTTGTTTAGTAAAGATGGCTGAAGTATTACAAGTCATACGGCAAAATTCATTCACAGTCCGTAACCAAGATTTCCAAAATAAAGTATCAGCCTTAGTATAATAGGGATAAGGAATAGATCGGCTGTGATATCTACCCTTTACTTTGCGTTTTTTGGATGGCATTTAGGACAAGTGGCAAAATAACTATTTGCATGTCCGCAAATATAACAAAAAATGGTCTTATCTACTGAGCAAGTATGGAAAGTATGGCCTAATTTACGGCAGTTCCAACAAGTGGTCGTACTTTTCGCACGGTTAGTTCTAGGACCATGATGTTTAGTTGTCATTTGTGCGGTCTGTGTCTAAGGTTTTTTAGGAGTAGGCTGGTAAGCCAAGTCAGGTTCCAGTTGCAAGGATGACGCAGCAGCAGGATTGCGATATTTAGTATTCTGTATCTTAACGTCTTCCAGCTTTTTACACAGAAATGCAAGGTGTTTAATATCGTGGACTACTGTTAAAGATAATTGAGTAGCATAAAAAGGTTGCAAGTTTTTCATAATATGCTTAAGTTGAATTGATTCAGATGGTTTAATGAGTAAACGATCAAATAAATTAAGCAGCACAGCAATAAAAAGTGAGGGTTTTTCATCGGCCCCCTGCTTGCGCTTCCTAATCTCGTCCCATAATGCTTCATCAAAATCAGTAGGCAAAAAATCAGATCGCAACCTAGCTACTAATTCGTGCCAGTTTGAAACCCGGTGATGCATAGCACGGTATCATACTAACCCACGACCCGAGAAAAGGTCAACAGCACTAGAAAATAATTGGTCGTACGAAATGTTACGCGCTACTCTAAGTTCTTCGACACGTTGTAGGAAAGAATTTACCCCCATGGTAGTCGTGTCTCCATTAAATGATAAACCCCATTTGCATACCGGTACAGAAACTAAACCTACATGTCTAGGAAGAGACGTCGTAGAGTAATTAATGTGGTCTAATTCAGTTCGCAAATTAGCAGTAGCTGACATACTAGGTTGTTGTGTAAAAGGAGGATACGGATGTACGTGCTCATCAGAAAAAGATACTCTAGGTCGTTGGAACGTAGATGAAGCTAACCCATCTGCTTCAATTATATTAGGGTTGTCAACAATATTATCTGCCATAGGTTCAATAGGGTCAGAGTTAGGCGGAGCTACTGTATTAACAGAATCGACAAAATTAATGGCAGTAGCATCAACATTTGAGGGCAAAGAATCTACTTGTAATTGCGAATCGTCATGCTCATTACCAAGTGACTGTAATAAATCTAAGCATTGACTAGTAAGGGTAGCATGCTCCTGCTCTAATTTAGAAGAGGGTTGTAGCCTGGTCAGTCGTGAATACAAATGCGTCAGCCGCGTATCAAGCCAAGTAAATTCTGAGTCAGAAGGTGCCCCCGAGAAAGCAGTAACTAACACCGAAAGTTCAGTTAGTTTGCCTTTACAAGCATCAAGTTCGAATTGTACATCAAAATGTGCTACTAATTGATAAGCGCTAAGCAACGTAGGGTCAGCCTTTTCTAACAATAGTTTCGCACGCAAAGTCCTACGACGTTGATCGACGTTCATACTTTCCGCCGTGTCCCTATCTAAGCCTCTGAACAGTAGCTCATAGAGTAACTCATCAATACGAAGTGCGTTGGCATTCATTTTGAATAAATAATTTGGTCAAAATATTAGAGAATTGCAGGTTGCATATAGATATATATATACATACGAATGTGCGCTTTTGAGCCAGACCATATATCGGTGAGTACACACTTGTGCACTTTTGCGGCCGCATATATAGTGCTATACGTATACGGCGTAATGAGCCAGACTGGTGGCAAAAACGCGGAACTAAAAGGTTCGTGCAGCGGCTGGATACTGCGTTCGGCTAGACACAAGTTTATGGCGATATAGGCACGACTGTATACAGGACTGTTTGCAGAGATGCCACTTTTGAAATTTTGCAGGGACACTTTTTAAGCTTAAATTTAGTAATGATTTAACGATTCTTGAGCCGATCAGTGTCGCACGTTATGCGCTTTACGGCTGGGGAGGCTTAGGTATATACGTTACGCACGTCATAAAAATGAGTACAATAGCAATAAAAATATATGTTTATTTTATAATTACTACACAACGTTGACTAGGTTGTAAAAACTTATTCGGACATCGTAAGTTTGGGCAGAAATGTAATAATATTTTGTCATGTTAACACTCCTCGTTAATGAACATTAGTTATTACATGCACTTCACACATTAATTGAAATGACAATGCATCGAATGAATTCATAGCTCTAAAGTATCCAGTTTGGCTTTGATAACTAGAAGCTGAAGTATCGAACATGGAAATTTCCAGTATGCAGCCGAGCGTATTTAAAAAAAACCTTTCTGTTAGCTGTCTTTCACATTGTTTTAAACTGCATCGTTCGGCATGCGAGGTTTGTAAATATTTACATTACATAACGCAATCAAAATTATGACGAAACCACGAAAAGAAAATTCTATACTTGTTATACTATACCGGTTAATGACTTAAAATCCCTAAAGAAATTTACTTGTAATCTGTCATATTTTAGGGAAAATGTCGGCAAATAAATCAGATATTTTAATGCATATTGAAAAAACTGATAATTATAGAGAGTCTAACCATTCTTTTGGAAACCTGGTAAGATTTTAGGTTCCTACTTACGGGTAAAAGAATTTTCAAGTTTTAAGTTTGAATTTGCTTTCAGAACTGTAGTACCTGCCGTTCTCCGAACGGTTTCGATTGAAATCACTGTAAAATAATAAATAATTACAATAATGCCATAATCGCAGCTAATGGATCTTAAATTTTAAAAGTTGCACTTTTCCACAGGTTGGGCCTTACAGGCCGAATCTATGTAGCTAATTATTTTATACTTAAATTATCGTAATTTTTTTTATTGAAATTTTGAGTTAAAATCAAATATTTCTCAATCTAAAAAAAGTTGTCAAGTAACCTTGAAATTAAATATTTATTAAGAAAACTCTATAATTTTACACCTAAGTAACCTATTTTTTCAAATAAAACTAAAATAATTATTATACTCCTAGTGAACTAGGAACATATGGTAATTATAAAAACAGAACAAAACAATAAAACTGCGGTACGCAAAATATCGATTCGCAAAGTCAACGACTGAAATTTCTGTTGTCTTGGCAGTATTGGCAGTGCGTTTCCATACGTGTGCATAAATGCAGTTATTACAAAATTTACAGTGATAACGAGATCTTCTATTTGTGCAATATTTAGAATGTCTCCGTGGTCTGGAAAAATCGGTGCAACGGAAGGTTTTGATTTAGATATTTTTTTAATTTAAATCTAAAATATTTATATTACTAGTTTTTTTTCAGTTATTGTGATATAGAAATATTGGTTCCTTATATTTTATTTTCTGTATAAAATTTTAAAAAAATTTCTATATTTCTTGTTATATTAAATTTACATAAATTTAAATTCTTTATAGAGATTAGCATTAGTTATGTAACGTTAGGGACGCTTATTTTAGTATGGTTTGATTTTGAATGCATTAACACGTTTTAAATTAATTCTTATCTCATTGATTTTCTATGTATTTTCTAATATTGAATTATGTATTGTCAATTTAAACTTTGGACCGTTTAAACGTGTATTGTTTAATATTAAGCTTGGTAGTTATTAGTTGATTTGTATATCAGATACAACGGGACCAATTAAAATTTAATTACTTACTTAAATTAATTTTCTGTTCACATATAAAATGGAATGAGAGTTATATTTGGATTATTGTATTTGTTTAAAAATATTTCATGAATGTTTCGTTTTATTTCTTCTAAGTAAAAATTACTTTGTTTACATCAAAGCTAATAGGAAATTGTTAGTCATCTTTAGTTTTTAGAATATTAGTGAAATTCTATTCTTTAGCGAAGATAGTTTAAAAACTGTTTATTTTGTTGTTAAATTTATTGGGCTATATTATTTTTGTTGTCTTAAACATTTTACTTAAGCTTAGGGTTTTAGTTTATTTTTCTTACATATATTTTTTGTTTAAACAACAATTTACGCTATATTTAATTGTATATATTAATTTACTTTAGATTTACACATTGGTAAGGGTTTTAATAAAGAGAAAAACTCTAATGAACATATGTCCTAAAATCGTTCATATCAAAAATATCCTTGATCAAAGAATTAAAGATAGCAATTCTATTTCTGTGAATTATGGTTTTACACTGTTGCCTGTTCACAAATTATCAAAATGAAAAGGTTTTGTAAACACTTTCATAATTTTTTTAACTGCAGATCTGAGGGTAACAAAATTTATTACTTATTTTTCTTGCAAATAAACAGTAATAACGATGTATATCACACATTTAGAAAACATCTTATTAATATTATGTCATTACATTTATCATTGGTAGTACAGCCATTTATTGGTCTTGGCCTCCGCAAGTTTCTTCCGCCATCTCACGCATCGGATTTTGTGCTTGTTCATATGGCCCATATTCCCTGAGGCAGAAGCGAAACGTGTAAACTCTTATTTGCCTCTTCGTAGAGTTCTGAGGATTACGTCCACGTTATCGGCGTATCCTAGCATTTTCTGATTTGTAGAGTTCATGTATTTTAGAAATTGTCGTCTGGTACTATTTTTCCATTGTAATATTGAAAATGAAACATGCTAAAGCATCCCCTTGTCGCAGGCCTCTGGTATATTTACAGGATTCAGATAGATCATTCCGGATTTTGGCATGGCCAGTCATATTGGTCATTGTCGTTCGGGTGAGTTCAGTAAGCTTCGTCGGGCTCTTTTTTCCTTGAGAGTTATTTGTTTATATGCAATTCTCACATATAATCTCATAAGAGCATTAATTCTTTCCGGAATTTTTTTGAGTGCGTTCCAACAACGTCGTATTAATTTGCCCGAGCGGGACGCGAGGGAAAATTAGGACGTTGTTGGAATGCACGAAAAATAATTTCCGGATATGAATTAATGCTCGAATGCAGATTCGGTAAGAAAATCGTAACGACACAAACCCTAAAAGGAAGTAATGTCTACCTAGAAAAAATTTCCAAGAAATTTTGTTGTTGTCTTGGTTATGGCTCGTGAACTAATTTTTCTATTGGTCATTAATGAGTGTCGTACGATTTTCACGATAATTTTGATGCTAAATAATATTAAGCCCCCATTCCACTTCCAACATTTCATAAAAAGGCTATATATCCGAATCGCCTGAATTTAAATTAGAGTCAATTTACACGAGCGAAATAATTAAAGGAGAAATGTTTTCAAACGAACGATCCCCCATATGTAGTATCCAGTCAGCTAAAATACGTTTTTTTACAATAACTATTTCCCACTATGTCTTATTGTTAGAGTCCGTCAAAATATTCCCGTATTTTTTCAAAATATAGCATAGCAAAATAGCATTTATTTTTTCAAGATATGGCATATAAAATGGCATTTATTTCAAAATAAAGCATAAAAATGGTAAGTATTTAAGTCAAAAAGCGGGGTTGTTGTTGATGAGTGGACGTAACGGGATACTAACCTGAGCGTTGAGGCGCGCGACGAGCGGTCACCCTCGCCCCGGTTCATCGACCTTAGTACCTGGCACTCTCCAAAACTTCTGCATGTTTATTTTGAAATTTGTAAGCCTTTTTGTTGTAAATTAGCCACATAATATTGGTTTTGATTCAAATATAGCATTAAAATATGGCATTTATTCAAAATATAGCATTTATCACGAAAAAAGGCATTTTATAGCATTTATGGCACCAAGAAATGTGGTTCATTCCACCCCTTACTACGTGGAACGACTAAATACGAAATCTGGCCATAGAAGGGCCTACAGTAAGAAAAAAAATCAAAATTTTTCCTTAGGATTTTATCAGTTTTTTGCCACTTGTATCCGTGGCAACTACCAAATATGTTGGTTTTGAAGGTGGTATTTTAAAAGCCTCATTTAATCTGTCATTGTGCATCAGTATAAATGTCACATTCATTGAATACCGATACAATATGAACTGACATATGGGAAATGATCCACAAAATGTATTTGGGGGCCATGATATTGATCGGAAAATGTTTTACTCAAGATTTGTTGTTTTTTAGGCAATGACCCTCGAAACCAACTTTGACAAATTCCCTCACGTTCGGCTCGGGAATTTAAGCAAGTTAGTTTGTCTTGTGGCATTAGCAAAACAAAAAACTTTCGTAAAACATGTTTAGCGGCAAAACCATTTGCCCTTAATACATTATTACTGATAACAAATTTTTCCACATATTGGATGAACATTTTGTCGACTCAAGCCAGAAATTTTGGGCACGATCTATAGATAGTGGCGTAGAAGTTATGTAATTATTCTAATAAGTCTTACAAAGCCGTCATGCCATTTCAAGTGGGTTGTATTGACATTGGTCTGGCGGTAATTTAAGAACTGCGTACTTGTTCTTTCTCAAAATGTCATCAATTAAGATGTTCTTGTTTCTGTCTGATCGAAAAGGTTTAATTAAATCCCATAATCCCCTCTTTGTTAATTTTGAATCGAATTTCACATTGTGTTTAATCAACCAGTCCTGCGTTTCGCAATTCTAACAGGAAAATTGAGGATTTTTGACTAATTGCACAGAATGGTATGCAGCATTACCCATAACACCACACATTCCCTAGAAGCTTAGCTAATGCAGGAATAACTTGATTAACCACCCAATTTCTAAAACTGTTATCATCTATTGTGGCATGGTAATCTCGGCATTGTTTTTGAATTTAAGAAAAAGCCCTCTCCTATATCCAGCATGTAAAATGATGAAGAGCTTGCCTTCATTTTTGAATTTAGCTGGATTACTTTTTATATCCGATTCGTGCACCCAGCATCGAACCAAAGATCCATTTTGATATATCAATGTTTCATCCAAGCACACGAATTGGATATCTTCACTAGAATTTTCATACTGTAAATATGTTTCAATGAAATTAATTTCAGCTGCAACATCTTTTTTTTCACAGAGAATTTTATGCTCATTAACTAGTTTATATTTATAACCCATACTTTTTATAACTCTATATAGCATTGTTCGATTCAACATTGAACTCACAATTTTCATTCATATCATCCAAAAGATCGCTCAAAGTAAAATACTGATTTATAGAATTATTCTGCCAAATTAGTTGTTGCATATCTTGTCCAAACAGGCGATTAAAAAATCTGTTTTAGAAGATTTCAATTCGTCTAGTCGTTGTCGTAAAACAATTTCTAATAAAGACCTCCCCACCTGAGACGTAATTATCTATGACTAAGTAAATAAGCTATCTTAAATACTAGACATACCCCAAAAATATCTGTTAAACTCGTAATAATGTCTTGATGCTGTTGATTTGGATTAATACGCCTAAAACGTTTGTTGTTTTCTGAATTTCTTACTTTTTTAATGGTGTAATAATATTTTTGCATAGTGATCGTAAAAGTCGTATTTTTTAACGAAAAATTGTATTGAAAGTTCCACTTTTTTTAACGCAAAAATCGTGAAAAACGTACACTTCTTTTACTATTTTATTGAAATGTTAATTTGACAGTTGTCAATTCCGAAGTCCTTTTCGACGAAATTTCGACCAAGAGATCACTATACACAAAAATTAGGTGTACAACACGTTTTGAAAGTCCTTTTTTTCATTTATTTGCTTGATTAACTCGGGTTTCGCCCTCGTTATCAAACTGCAAATTCATGAAAATAAGTATTACTTTCAAAACTAGTTGTGCAAATTACTATTGGCATGACTTATTATGTTTGCACAAAAACCAATTTTTCCGTTGACACAGTGTTGACAGATTTGTAAACATCTTTACAGAAAATGTTTAACTATGCTGTTCCCATGGGCGCCGTTACATAGGGGCAAGGAGGGGCGCTTGCCCCTCCCTGGATTTTTCCAAAAATAATATAATCCACCATTACGCGCCACGCGCTGACCGCCAAGCTATCAGAACTCACCGCACAGAAATTATTTTCATAGGGTGTAATAATATTATATTGTGTGCGTAATAACAGCAACGATTTATTCATTTGTCCGCCCTAAAGGCTCGCTCACTTTACAGAACCGATTCTTTGAATAAGCAGAAATAAGTCGATGATCGAAATATCGAGATGAGAGGCGTCTATGAACTTGTCACTCAGCGCGATACAAAACAATATTTAAATTTCCGTTTATTGACGACTTTATATGTATAAGGGCCGACCGATGTTGGGTTTTCTTGTGTCTATGCACGTTCAAGTAATAAATTCAATGGCTCGCCAAATCCCAGTGCACCTGCACGGAATGTTAGCAAATATTTAAAATAAATGCATTACTTATCTCAAGTTAGTCTTATTCGCTCTCTGGTTGAGTTACTACTGTTAGATTATTGTGTATCCTGGTTTACATTGTTTTTTATTTGGGACTTCGATCCGATTTATACGGTATGCGTATTTTTTTGCATCTATTATTTTAGGTGTTAATTAATTTTATGTCTGCATTATTGTGTATTGCTATTACTAACGCTTCACTATTTTGTGAGCTTCGATGCCCAAACCATAAAATAAAGATGTAGTAAAGAACGTAATGATTTTATTATTTTTAATTTAGATACACAACACGTGTTGGTAATACAGGTATTTTTCCAAACCCTGTAGTATTTTGTTTTTATATTTTTTTAAATCTAATAGCATTTTTTAGGTGTGCATCAAGTGTTTCTTTTTTAGACCCTCTATGAATTTAATTGTCTTATCTCAATATCGAAAAAATATTGCCCCTCCCTGAGAAGTTTTCTAACGGCGCCCATGGCTGTTCCCATCATAAATATCACCCGAACCTGCATCTGCACTGTTTTTGAGATTATTAAGGCTTTACTTTACTTGCACGATATTCGTTTTCATGTACAACAAGTTGCATAATTTAAAAGAATGTTTTTAATATACAGGTACACTTAAGACTTGGCCCCTAAACAGTGATTAGCTCATAATACTTTAATCTGTTTAAGGTATTTCAGACTTTCTCTTATTCTCAGTTTTGGTCTCCAACAGAGCTGTTGTGCTACATTGTGTGTAAAATTAGTATTGCATTTTATTTTAAAATTAGTAGCAGTCGTAAAAATGGGGAATCATTCCAAAAAAAAAATTAACATGTTCTGGACGTAGAATGAGCAAAAAGAACTTGTTAAAACGTATCCACCAGTATCGTGCAAGGTAAGATTATAATTAAACATTGTTTTAGTTACAATTATTGACAGTAATTTAAAAACCCACATTTTCCCCAATTTCATAGTTTCTTGGACGTTTTAAATGACCCAGGTTTTACGGAACAAATTCATTATTTGCATTTCTTTCCATTTTTTAATGCCATTTAAACAGGAATAAAACACTAAATAGTACTGCTGTGTTACATTTCTTTTGTATACAAGTTTGTTTTATAAGTCATAAAGAAAACAAAAATAAGATCTGTTTGTATGGCACGCAATTAATTTCATCAAAAAACAATGATTTATGTAACATTCAATCCAAAACTAATCCGCTCCTATCGTATGGGTACCATTTTACTTTGAACTAGTATAAAAAAAAATCGTAAAAAGCTATGAATAGGTCTTCTAGAGGCTTTTTTGATGGCGCACAAAACACGAATATTACGTTCCTGACCACGTGGGTATAGTATATTATAGTTTTTATTTTTTAATTAACAGCTGTGGAGCTTCACATCCAAGTAAATATGAGAATTCCGTAGACGAAGAAAGAAGAATGACCAACATGGAATCCACTGTAGAAGAAGAACTAATGGATTTGCATATTGAAAAAGAATCGGATCCGGAAAATACAGCGAAACAATATGTTAGCGGTCGTCGCATTGTGGACCTCGTGCATTTTCTAGATACACTAAAATCGATGAAACACGACGGATTTGGCTGTAGTTTCTTTAATATGCAGCTAATATCCGAAAAACGGATTGGCTTAAAAAGTACGTTGACATTCATCTGCAATGTTTGTAATAAAAAAGAAGTCATTTCGACGCAATCTGCTAATTGTAAAGGGATTAATGAATCTGTGGTTTGTGGTGCAATTGCAATAGGAATAGGTCATAGTCAACTGAACGAATTATTTTCGTGGCTTGATATACCCCAAACTTCAACCAAAACGTTTATAAAGTATCAAAATGTTTTACATAAAACAATAGACGAATGTTTTTGGAATGAAATGCTTTTAGCTGGTGCAGAAGAAAGAAAACTTGCAGAAGCAGCTGGCGATGTAGATGATGACGGAATCCCATTTACAACTGTCATTGTGGATGGCGCGTGGTCAAAAAGATCATATAAAACTAATTATAATGCTCTTTCTGGCGTAGGCTGCATAATAGGAGCCAGAACCAAAAAAATATTATATCTTGGTGTGAAAAATAAATATTGTTGCTTTTGCGATAAATTCAAAAGCATCAATAAGGAAGTACCGGAGCATCAGTGCTATAAAAATTGGACCGGCACGTCAACTTCAATGGAATCGTGTATAATCTTAGATGGTTTTAAAAGTTCGCTAGATATGCACAATTTGAAATATTCGCGGCTAATAGGAGATGGAGATAGTAGTGTATACAAAAAAATAAAAGAAAGTAAACCATATGGTCCAAAATTTTTCATTGAAAAAATAGAATGTAGGAACCATATTCTAAGAAATGTTTGTCAGCGCATCAAAGAATTGACTAAACGCCCAAAAATAGATAACCAAATTAAACCATTTATTCAAAGTAGTGTACTACGATTCAGAACAGCTATTGTTGGCGCAGTGAAATATAGGAAAAATAAAAATATTCCTCTGGCGCAAAAAATTAAATTATTGAAAGAAGATCTTATTAATGGACCACGTCATATTTTTGGTGATCATCAAAACTGTACTAATGACGATAACAGTTATAAGTACTTTTGTAAAGGTGTTAAGCCAGGAGAGCATAATCTCTATGAAAAATTTAAAATTTCTATAATATTTAATGAATTTAAAATTATTTTAATGCGCGTAGTAAACAATGCTTCAAGTCTTTTGTATGACATCGACAACAATTGTGTTGAAAATTATAATTCAGTTGTGAATAAATTAGTAGGAGGTAAGAGAGTGAATTTTTCAAAACGTGGTTCATATGAAATTCGTTGCAAGGCTGCTGCCATTATTTTAAACAATCGCGGATCATTTATAGATATTGTTCAAAATAATATTGATGGGGGTGAAGTAGGTGTGCATACAAAAAAATATTCCGAGAATCTAAGAAGCAGAATTTCTTATAAAATGTGTACACGAAAAAAAATTATTTGTAATGCCGTAGATGGTGATTACGGTGCTGTACCTGAAGAAATAATAGATGATAAGACGGAGTATGAACTAGCTACGGAAAAAAATAAGTTCCTGCAGTATTTAACTGAAGTTGATCGCGAATCTGTATTTAATAGTACCATAGGGCAAAGTACAAATCCTGCGTGGCAAAAAGAAAGAGCGGCCAGAATAACCGCCAGCACTGTCGGTTCAATTTGTAAAATGCGTCAAAATACAGACACCTGCAATCTAGTACGAACAATTTTGAATAAAATCATCGTGATACAATCTAAAGCAATAGAATGGGGAATAGCAAAAGAACCGGAAGCTAAAGTGGTGTTCTCACAAAAAACTAATTTGGTGATAGCGGAATCCGGTCTATTTGTTGACATAGATTATCCGTTTATTGGTGCATCACCAGACGGAATTATAGACGATGACACCATCATTGAAATCAAATGTCCATACACGGCCCGTCACTTAAACATTGCAGAAGCTGTAGAAAAAAAATCATTACGTATTGCAAGAAAGTAATCACGGCAGATGTGAAACAATTTTTTGGCTTTGCCTAATTGTTTCGCCATTTATCCAATTATTTCAGGCTTAACCTGTATATTTTTAGTTAAATTATAATTCCTTTTGCATTTCGAATTCGTAAATTTTCCAAACCAACGCATTTTGTACCTGGATCAAGTTCCTATCGTTTGCAATTTGCTCTTTTGACCTGTGCTATCTCTTATCAGAGTGCGAGCCTTCCTCGAGGAAACGAAATTCTTCGTCCGGGCACTTTGCTGTCTTCGCTTGAGCCCGCCGATACCGGCGCGGCTAAGCCTTGTTTTTAATTATGTCGAATTACGTGCGCTCAACCAATTTCAACGAGCAGTGTATTTTCTAAGGGCTGATTGTAATCAGGTACGATTGCGCTTTTTCTGTTTTATTATCTCCATACTAATTATATCTTTCTTAGCTCTTAATCTTAATTATCCGTTTCAACAACGAGTTTATCTCGGAGGCCAAGTCTTATCGCATTTTCGACACCTGCTGGGTCCGGCGTATTTGCTGCCGTTTGAAGATGCTATTGCAGCAATTTTCGGCGCTTCCCCGGCGACTTCAACAATGATTATTGCCGTTCACGTCCAGCTTACGTTTCGAGGTTAGTAGGTGCTACTCCGAGATTTATATTACTTCGACTTATTTTCAATACCAGAAATTTACATCTGTGTATTTTAAACCCGTCAATATTTAAAATTTATATTCATACGTTTTGCCATTATTAACCTGTAATGTTCAATTTCATACATGCTCTTGTTTTAATATTTGAATTTTAATGCTTATATTTAATTATGCACAGTTTATAAATTTTGCTATTTTTGATGTGTGTTTCGACCCTATGTAAAAGGTACAGTCACGCTATTTATTTTCAATAGCCTAACAGAAGGTTTTATTAGATGACTGTGATAAGCTTATCCCACGAGTGGTTTTGGTAAATTATTATAATAACCCGAAAGGGGTTCTTAATTTTATGCGTGTCGAAACCTTCAGTTAAGATACACAATTTTGTCATTACATTATTTACATTTTAATTGTCCTGATTATTGATTATTGACATTTCAAAACTTCTTATTGTTGATTAATTAAACGCTAGTCACTTGTAGTTTATTTTACTTCTTGTTATTTGAAATCTTTTGATTTTTGGCGCCCATTTCCATTTTCCTTTCCTTTTTTGAAGACATTCCAGGGTACATAGCTGATGATCTGAACCTACGATCTAAGGCCGCCGATATTTGAGCTAGTCGGCCATCGCGGTGAGTAAGAAACAGTTTTTCAGAGCTTCCGTGGTGTATAAATGGTAGGGGGGTTGATCTGCGATTTTTACTACCATTGCTTATTTTATTAATTAATCGCAGGTCGGCTTTCTTATTGTTTCAGATGGGGAAACTAAAATACAACTAAAAACAAACGACAAGTACATGTATCAGATACAAGGACAAATGCATGTAGCCAGAAAAAAATTTTGCTATTTTGATGTATACACCCCGACAGATATGTTAATCCAAAAAATTGCATACAATCACAATTTTTGGCTAGAAAACATGCAATTTCAATTAATTAATTTTTACTTATTCGCATTGCTACCAGAGATTGTAGATTAACGCCAAGCACGAAATTTATCCGTAAGAAATGTAAAATGTAAATATTTATAGTACCTAGCACATTATAATGTAAGACATTTGTAAATATCAATAAAGTACCTACCTTATGTTAGGAAGGATAGCACTAATTTAATTGTTTTATTGTTCATACAAAGTTTATAAAAAGTTATTGCAATTCAAGTTACTTCTAATAAATCTGTGCCAATTTGCAAAACTAGCAGATGGGGAACAATCCGAACAATATAGGTAAAATTATTCTGAATAAGTGGACAAGCATGGATATGCTTTTGTACATCTACACAATAGGCTTTTCAAAGAATCCTGTGTAATCTGTTATAATCGGCTTTGAGGACTTAGTGACTCTTTACCGAAATTCGTAACCAGTCATGTTGGTTGCCTAGATTCAATTTAATTATTTTAAAATAAGATCACTACTAACAAATTTGAACAAAAATTCTAACGGTAGCCCCCTAGATAATTTTAGTAGGTACCGTCCGACATTACATTTATCAAAATAACTGTAAAACTAAGAAAGTTATATGGTGTTGAAATTTTAATCTATTAAATTAATTACATCAAAGTATTGCATAATTTTCAAAAAAATCACTCGCAGCACCCTAGGTTTTGAATGGCTGAACAATTTTCTATATCGATACAAGGTTAGATACTATTCATAAATGTTTTATAACGATTTGAAATTTGACAATTTTACCCAACCTCGCTGCCAAGGAAAGTAAAGCCTTAAAATTTTCTTTTAGACTAGAATTGGATACCCTATTATTAATGTTGTGAAACATTATAATGCCTCGTTATTAATAGATTACGCACTTGAAAATAAAAGAATTTGGCGGTATTTTAGTTCATTCAGGGTTTGTATATCGTCTTGATTTGAATATTTCAGAAGAGTTTATAATACTCAATAATAAGCTAATAATTATCATTCATGTCAGATCAAGATGCAGCCTATGAAAAAGAAAAGGTTGGAATAAATTTATTTTTGGTTTATTTTCTTAAATTTTTGGTAAAAGTCTGATTTGAATGTAGTAATTTTTAGATTATAATTGTAATTATGGTTCTAAGATATGCGCACACGAATTTGCATACAATAGCGGGTGAAGGTCGAATCGGCGGGCGTTATAAGTGAGAGGTCAAGATCAACGCGCTGTGATATTTGAACACGTCAGCTGAGTCTGTTTGGCGTGCAAATAAAGACCTACCTGTAGGGCACAAGAATTATTCTTGTGTGTAGGGGATGAGATGCTGAACCGAAACCAGTGGCGTCACGAGCAGGAAATAAATGAATGACAAAAATAGAACAAGGAGAATAATTTCTTAAAAGGAAATAAATATAACGATATAAATGAAATCAATGGAAAAACAATGAAAACATAACATAAGTTGTTGGTATTATAAGTTATGTTTTTGTTGGTAACTGCTTCGATTAGACTCTTTTTGTTTCTTTTTCATTTTTAAATATTACTGTTTTTTCATCATCTGTTAGCTTTCATCTGTTAGCCACATTGCATAGGACGTGTATGAAAACGAAAAATCACAAACAAAAACTCTCATTACACTAAAAACTAACTTGGAAGGTTTGTCAATAGTCTTTGCATTTACCTGACTTACTTTGTAGTTCTTGTGGAATTATTTTACACGAGCCTGATTTATTAAATTTTTCATGTATTTATCGTCACTTTTTACAGTCCTACGAGTAAGTCTCTTTTTTAAGCACCTCCGTTTTAAGTACAGTCACTTTCTTCACTATTACTACCTATTCTTAACTTACTGCACAACGGCAAATAAATGATTTGTTTTAGATTCTCTGAGCTGTAATGGTTAATTATGGTATGAGTGTGTTATATTACAAGAGCAAAGTTAAACCCTCGAGACCGCTAGGCCGAAAGGGGTCTTTTGTCGAGTAAATTATTTGTAATAACCAGGGCTGTAGAGTCGGAGTCGGAGTCGGGAGTCGGAGTCGAAAAGTCGGAACTTTTAAGGTGGAGTCGGAGACGGAGTCGGAGTCCGTATAAATTACCCGACTCCGACTCCCACCTATCAAATTTTTACTTTCCCATACCCATAGGTATAGGGAAGTATTGGAATCATGAAAATTTTGGAAATCGAGATTTTCACAGAAATATCCGTTTTGGGACTCTAGGAACCCAAAAAAGTGGTTTTAAAAAAATGTCTGTCTGTGTGTGGGTGTGTGTGTGGGTGTGTGTGTGGGTGTGTGTGTGTGTGGGTGGGTGACGCTCCTACAGCCGAAAGTATTGCTCCGATTTTTATGCGCTTTGGAATGCGGGGGTGTATCGAAAATTCATCGACAAAATAAGCTTTTCAAAAAAATCTGAAACCGGAAGCGGAAGTTACGCATGTTTTTTTGGTATCACTGTTTTCGTGATTAAAATTTTGAAAATTTTATCGCGGATAACGATAGAGGGTCATAAGACAAATCTGTTAGTTTTTTTCCGAACTCGTTAGGTTTAAAATGAAGGGCGCTAGGATTTTTTGAAAATTTTGAGTTTAACGCCCTATTACTCAAAAACGGATGAATCGATTCAATTGATTTTTGTTTTCTGAATAGTATATGAAGGCTAACATGAGGTGATATAAAAAGTGTTTTGAAAAATATTAAGGGGCCTAAATTACAAATTTTCAAAATTTTGGAAATTTTCTAAAAATCATTTCTCAAAAACTGCCCACAGGAATTTGTTTAAACTTCATACACTGATAGACCCCGAAAAGGGCTATCGATCTGTTTTTTAAAGAATCTCATGAATTATCTGTGGCGCCCTCTACGAAGCTTTGAAGTTTGAAAATTTAAACCCCTTTAATTAATAAACAAAACAAGATAGGTAGCTGGGGTTTTCACTGGATTGTTCAGTGCATAATGGAGCATATGAATATGCAAAAAAATATTACACTCGTGGATATATGTAAGCGCACCGGCCCCCTCCCCCCTCTATTTTTGAAAAATAATTTTTTTATTCTAACGGTTGTTATATTTTTGCGTCAAAGAATCTTTTTCCGCGAAAATAAAAAAATCGATTTTGTATGCCCTAGAAAATATAATTTCCAGGTACTTAGAAAATTTCACCTCGGTGCTACAGCCGTTTTGAATAAAATAACACATAAATAGCACAGTGGCGGCTTGTCCACTTGGCGCCATCTACAGAAGCTCGGTGGTCACGTTTTGAACTACACATCTTATAACATAAAATCGTAGCTCTCTTTGTTTGCGTGTAACTATGTTTGTTCGCTATCTCCTCCGAAGATACTGGACCGATTAAGTTGTACGATGGCTTAAAAGTTTGCTAATTTTCAGACTTATTTAATTAACTTCTCTAGGCAGCAGTATAATTTAATTAACTTCTCTAGGCAGCAGAGCGGAGCGCCTATAGCTGTCTAGTATTAGCTCGGGTGCGCGCATTATTCAAACAGGAGAGTGTGGTTGTGCGGTAAGCGTGCTGGCCTATCACGCGGGAGCCCCGAGTTCGATCCCGTCGATGCATCTTTTTTTTTAATTTATATTAATGAATCTCTCTTAATTTTGCGAACCGAAACGTAGTTCGGGTGACTCACTAGTTCTTTTATATTTACCCGCAATTTACGTGAAAGTGTAAACGCTTATCACGGTGAAGACGTGAGTCATCGAGTTGAAATTTTGATATGTTGTAAAGACTGTTGAATAAAGACGATATGAACAGTTTCCAGTATGGGAAAGTCCAGGGAGGTAGTCACGTCCACTTTTTTTTTAATAAAAATGCCAAAAGTTGTCAAACTATTTAAACGACTGTAGTACTGACTATTTGAAGATGCACGTGCACTACTATAATATGATAATTCATAGATCCACGAGTGTGCAGAGTGTGTTCTAGAATCAGTGTGATTACCGCTTGTAAATTTAAATTCCTACCAAACTATTTTAAAAAATACCGACTTTGTCTTTTTACAGCGTAGTAGACGGTTTTTCTATATCTTACCAATAACTGGTTTATGTGAGTAACAATAAAACAAGCATAGTATGTATTATTACTATTATTAGTATTACGTCTAATTTCTAACTTTCATAGTGCACCTTATTTTTATGTTTTAACTGTTTCAAGATGTATTTTAAAAGTTAAAACGGTTTCATCATTTTGTTGTATTGTTAATGTTCATGGTGTTTTTGTTTATTTGGCAATATTTGAAGTGCACTTCTTTGGTGTATTTGTTTTGTTGATTTGGCAAAATATAAAAAATATTATTTAAATCAATGATTTTGATAATTAAATTCCTCCATTAAATTCATTATTTTAATCAAATAATTTAAATCTGCTCAACCCTGTTCAGACGTCAGACTATTTGAATTTCCTATGACTCAGTAAACTTGTATTATGTAGGCAGGTAGTAAATGACCCCTTTAGAAAATAATCTACTGCGGAATGCAGTTAGTACTGTTAGTTTAGTAGGCAGGCAAGAAACTGTCTTGTTATAACAATGGCATTTGCACGTTTATGAAATTTTGCCATGAAATGTATTCTTCTTAAAGTAAATTTTATCCTTTTCCTCATTTACGTTTGAAAATCTCTCTGTGTATTTGTACGTGAAATCAGTACGTTGTTGGAAACCGTGAATGCAATATTTGTAAATATGAAATTTATTATAATCAACCACATTCCGCAAAACTTGTGAAATTCGTTATGAGCCGGTAAAGTTTATCAGGTAGACGAAAAGGAATGGGGGGGGGGGGTACCAATATTCTAGTACTGTAGGAGTCGGAGTCGGGAGTCGGAGTCAGATTCAAACTACTAAAATATCAGGAGTGGGAGTTGGAGTCGGAGTCGGATTTTTTGTGACCGACTCCACAGCCCTGGTAATAACACCCTGGTGCCATACACAATTTTATCCAACAACTCAATAAAAAATCTGTATAAGGGTTTACACAGAACTCTCCTTGCGCGAATTAGATCAATTTGCAAATAAAAAAACAGTTAGCTGGGATTCGAAGTCCGCGCTCACATGCGAATATTTCGATGCCTGTTTCTAGTCCGTCGCTAGAATAACTGAGCCACGGAAATGCTCGAATTAGACGAGTATCTGTTGCGTTATAAAGACACCGTACTATTCTGCCCCATTTGTGATGTTTACCCGGCATCTGTTAGGTCTCGTTTTCGCCAATGATAAAGCCTGAGCTATATTCAAATTACTACTTTTATCGTTTGAAAATAAAGCAAGTGGAAGTTGTAACACTAAATATTATGAAAAATCAAAGGCAACAGGGGGTAAAAATATATTAACGTTCCTAATAATACTGAAGCAATAAAAGAAAACATTTGGTAATTAAAAATTAAATCAATTTGCAAATAAAAAAGTATTCTAGACGGGATTCAATTTCAGCGCCTACGGAAAGCATTTGAAAGGTAAATGAGCATGCCGCGCGTATCGCAACCGTCGATCGCACTCTGCCACGGAACTGTACCTAAAATCGGCGCACAGTGACTGCATTATATTGAACAGCTTATTTTTGTCCATCTTTGTTTTTTACAGTTACCCTGCATCTGTTGAGTTCCATTTTTGTCAAGTGTAAAGCCTAAGCTATTTCCAAATATACTATTATCTATTCCTCAGTTAAAGCAAAAATAGGCAAAGTTTTATTTTTTAAAGTTGCCAACCCTGTATATATTTCACCGAACTTTTCTCAGTTTTATGCCAGGTAGACATATAATCCGCCTGCAAAATATCGTCTTCCTCCAACAAATAGTTTTTGAGCTATAGCGCCAACAGACAGACAGACACACAGACGGAATTAAGAATACCTGTTTTGTACCTCACTAGTGGGTTATGGTGTTTACCTCACTAGTGGGTTCTGGGCCAATTTAAAGGTCTAAAATGGGTCCAGTAATAGCATTATACCTAGAAGGTGTTGGACAAAAACCTATACATTACACAAGAAGTATTTAGTGCAGAAAGGTACTGAGTCACAGCTGACGAGCTCTTTTAGCAGTAAATAGAAACGTTATCAGGGCGTATTGTTGTTCGGGATACCTTTAAACTATATGTATGTTTATACCGGGTGTCTTAAAATGAATTACATCTAGTATGCTTTGAATTTCCCATAATGCAATCTAAAATTTTACTTTAAATTGGCAAGACTGTAAGTCTATGTCAAATTCGAGGTTAGCAGGTTAGATTTTGCGTCAGTCTGTGTCAAAATGAACGGAAAACCTAACCTACTAACCTTGAATTTGACATAGACTTACAGTCTTGCCAATTTCAAGTAAAATTTTAGATTGCATTATGGGAAATTCAAAGCATACTAGATGTAATTCATTTTAAGACACCCGGTATGTCAAACTCAAAACACCTAAAAACTGACTTAGGTCCTTTCTGCAATAAACAATTCGATTAATCTTCCACCTAGAATATGGTTATGGTGGTTTTTATTTCCTTCATCTACGAGTAATATGGCAGTTCCTCTTTCATTAGTTTGCTTGGTGAAGTTATATTAATTAAGAGTTAGTTTCTTGGGTTATAATAACTATGGTTATACTTATGTTGGTTTCTTTTCTTAGAGCTTGTTATACTTTGTATTTATATTCATAAATTCAACATGGTAAGTTGTAGGTACCTGGGTTCTTATTCATTTTTGTTGGGATTTGTACAAGAATATTTAGTTTTAGTTGTTTTATTGAATGCTATTAAGTTTATTACCATAAACAAATGTACATAATCATGGTATCGCGACTTCTCAGACATGAGAATACGACAGAGAAGAAGAAGTTTATTATTTAATAAGAGACTTTTTTATTTTGTATCACAGCAATTTTGTTTAAAACTGCAATTTATAAATTCGACGATGCAATTTAGTTGCTTTGGGTAATTCTACCAATTTATTTCTTGATTGAATGTCATTAAATGTACTGTTTATTTCGGAAGACTTTTATTTTTTATTCAAGTAATTTAATTTAGAACTTCTATTTATAGATTCGAATATGCAATTTAGTTGTTCTGGGTAATTTTAAAAATTTATATTGTTTTCTTTATTATTTTTTAGTATTATGTATTTTTTTAGAATTGATTTTAAAATCTTCGATTTATTTAGTAATTTATTATCAGAATTTAAAGTCTTACAATGCTGATATGTTACCTGATCTTACTCGCATTGAAGATGTGGCTATATTGATTTATATTATTCAATATTACATTATGGTAAGTAGTTGAAGTTACATTTAATTTAGGATTTTATAAAAAATATTTTAGTATAGCTATTTTTATGTTATTAGTAGTATTGGCTATTGTAACTAAATAGCTCAGGATCATTTTTCTTCTCGATTGCCACATGCAATAGCTGCCTGCTCCTACTCGTTTCTTCTTTAGTTAATTCAATTATAAGAATATGTCATATTCACATTTAAAAATGAAAGGTTCTTGATGGTGAGCGAAAATAGATTATTATTTAACTTTAAAATCAATAAAGTGTAAATAAAATTGTGATGAGCGTCAGTACAAATAATTTTATTACTGAAATTTTTCTCTACGATACACGTATGTGAAGAAATTTCATTAGGGTAACGTCGCGATCGCCTTCCAATATTCCCATGGACCGATTATTAAATATAACAGTCAGGAATGTTGGTTAGCCGATTATCGCGTCCCACTCATTATTACCAGCTGCATTTGCTAAAAAAACGCGCGAAACACAAGGGCACGGGATTCATTTTCGGGAATCGACACCTCTATCATGCTGCTGCATTAGCTACAAAAAACGCGCGAAACACAAGGGCACGCGATGTACTATTTTCGGCATGGTGTAACTTTACACCATGATTTTCGGGAATCGACAACCTTAATCATGCTGCAAAAAGGCGCCAATTTTCAGTGCCGTGCAACGTGTATTTGAATTCTCGGCCTACACCAGTTAACAGCGAACAGTGAACAGTGAAAATTCATAATTAACATTTCAGATTTTCTTTTATCGTTTGGATTAGTTGATTTTAACTCATTTTATTAAAACAAATGACAATGAATACGAAAAATTCAGGGTAAGTCATACGATATTATGGTAAATATTTATGCTCTTAAAACCAATAACAACATTTTCAGAAGTCGGTCTCGCCTTATAGTGTCTTTAGTCCAAAATAGTAATTATAACAAGGATTACCCACATTTATATTTTCCAAAGCATGAAACCACCAAGGGCTTGACACATGGGGATCGTTCGCGTGCTCTAGCACTTTCCAATACAATTGGTAAGCGTAAAATTATTTTTCATTTGACATTGTGTTTAATGTCTTAATGTTACATTGTTATACAGGGTATGGCACAAGGGGTTGGGGAGGGGGGGATGAAGATATCTGTGTAAAACTAACAGTTACATAAAAATCGCGTATACAAACTGTTCAGTCTAACGTTAAGTGTTTTCGAGATATTACCGATTTTATACAAAATAATGCTGAATTTCAGGAGGCTGCTGTAAGTAAAACAATTGAATAAAAGAAACCGTTACAAAAAAAATTATTTTTATGAATTCATGAATTCGAGTGCAACATGGTGGCTTTTAATGTGTATTAATGTTATACAGGGTGCTCAACATTTGCAAATTTAATAATGTTTTTTTTAAATAGACCGGGGTACGAGCAAACGTCAAAGGCAGGAGAAATTAAATTTTAAACGATTGCATTTAGGAGTAGGAAATGATATGTCAGAAGAAAGCTCATTAAAAGGCGACTTTTAAAAATACAGAGATAGAAATGGTGGTCTATTTAAAATAGTCGAAATGGTTAAATTTGCAAAGCTCTCTCTGTGTAGTTTTAATACCCACCGAACAGAAGGCAAAATATTGAAATATTTAGCATAATTACGTATAGGATTTTGGTGTAAGTATTTTTTAAGATCTGATTTCATTTGATACTGGAATTAATTTACTTCTACATTTCTCGTTTTTTTCGTGTTTATTATTTCTTGCATCAACAATGACTGCATTTTTATTTTCTAAACCTGGTTTTATGTTTTGCTAAAGTGTTTAAATTATTACTTTAACGGCGTTTGTTTGTTAACCCTGGAAATAAAGCATCGTAAAAGGCTTAAATTGTTTTTTGTTCAATCTCGCATATTTGAAAAACCCTTGAATTCAGGAATGTGAAGTAAGATATCAAATGAAAGCTTATTAAAAGCGTTGTTCAAAAATATAAGGATATACACGGTATTCCATTAAAAAATAATCGGGAATTATTAAATTTGCAGGTGTCCAACACCCTGTATAGTAATAATACCCAGCGCCACCATTTTACATTCGAAAGATAATTCACAAAAACATTTTTTGCTTAACATTTCCTTTAACTCAATTATTTTCTGTTACTTCAGCATTGTTTTGTATAAGATCGTTAATATCTCCAAAACAGTTATCGTGAGACCCATACAGTTTTATATTAAAATGATTAGTATTTCATCACAAAACTTTTAAGCTACTTAAATAGAGGGGGCATTCCATTTAAAAAAAGTATGTTTGATGCGCCATACTTTTTCGAGCAACACTTTTATGTAACTATAAAAATATTAGAAATATCTTCCACTCCCGCCTTCTTGCTAGATCCTGTATATCGCAACTTCTATTTTTCATTGTTTTTTAAAAAAACATTGTTCTGTGTAAGTACAGCAGTTTAATAAGTTTGAAATTATTGTTTACAATTTATATTAAAAATTTAACGTTGCTATGTTCTGACTGCACTTCTACTTCTAACCCTCAGTGCATTATTATAAAACATCGCTTTCTTAGATCGATTAGCTATCGATAGAATTTCCAACAGTCATTCCCTAATGAAACGAAACTTGGTAAAGTTATTTAATGATAAAGAGAACTTGTGAAACTTCTGACCTGACTGGAAATGTCTTTAAACAACTTTTTTATTTCAAATGGGACCAACTACTATTTCGTACTTAAAAATAGACTCATGTTTTTGATAGCAGATTGCCATTTTTTAAAATATTGTTTTTGGAGCGACACTTCATTTCCATCAGTATCTTTTAAAACGGCTCATTTTTTGTTTACGTTCACACTGCTCTTTCATACAGTCTCGAACGAAATTTGTATCAATCATAATTTATACTATGTTTTCTTAGATGAATCTCCACGTCTGTTACTAGACATGAACAAACCAACTATTCGAAGGCAGTTATATCATCCAAGTACAACTAAAACCTTCGGTAAGTATTATTTATTATTCTGTTTCAGGCTTATATTTTTTCGTTCCCACATCAGTAGGAATTTTATCACATTATTTATAGTTATTTTTTTAAGTTTTCAATGGCATCTGCTATTTTTAATTTTTCCATCATAATTTTTTTAAAAGGCGCATTTTTGTAGTTGTTTTCATACTGTAGTTTCATACAATTCATCATAATGAAACTCTGGGGATGACTGTTGAGGACTGCGCTTTCTATTTTATTTTATTCTAATCTATTCTCTCGTAACAAAACTTTTTCATACAACTATAGTACTGTTTTTTCACTGAATATGGAAGCTACCCATAAAAGTGTGTTCAATGTACAAGTATAAAATTGTTGGATGTGACAAAAATTCAGTTCTACGCCCCCGTTCTCTATTAAAGAGATTGTAGGTCTAGTGAATATCTAATTAACAATGTATTTTCTTAGATCGGTCACAGATAAACTGCATTTTGGCTCGTTCGCCACCAGATCATAATAATGTTCCCACAACTAGTTCCCACATGACAAGACGATTGAAGTGGACAAACCCCAAAATTGTATCGTGCCCACCATCATCCAGCACCGCTTCCAACGTATCTGGTAAATTTACTATTATTTGCGATTTATTTCAATTAAAATTTCTAGTTAAACATTCGTAGCTGTCTTTATATTTACTCATGCATACACGTTGTAACAGTAGATTCTGTGACCATTAAGGGGAGTAAATATTTCTCTCAAATCTCTAATCTGAGCATTGAATCATGTGCAAACACAATGTAATGCACTTTTACTTTGCTAAAGACGAAATAAGAATTTTTTTATAGTTATTTAAGAAACAATCTTAAAAAGTCCTGCTTTATTGCACGAACTGATTTACAACACGAGCTAACACGAGCGAGTGTTTTAAAATCTGTGAGTGCAATGAAGAGACTTTTTAGAAGTGTGTCTTACAACGTTTTATCTACGATCATAACAATGTGAATCTAGTGAAACTTTTAATCCTCAAATTCATGTTTAGGAGTTTTACGTTGATGGGAATCAATCAATACCTACTCTTTTAGAAGTGTAGTTTAGTGGATGTGGATGCACACTAACTATATTTTACGTATGTTTTCTAACAATAACAGTATAATGATAAAGTATGATCAAAAATTATTTTCATCTAGTATGGCCATGGAATAGTTCCTAATTTATGAATGCAACTACTTTTATACTTAATGTCAAATTTTGACATTTGCTTTGTAAGTGAGTCATAGTTGTATTCATAAATTAGAGTATTCCATGGCCATACTAGATGAAAATAATTTTTGATCATACTATTTGTGTAAACAAGTTAGAGTTTATTTTATATGCATTATAAAATAAAATATAAATATTAATTACTTAATTATTCGTTTCAGTTTTTCTACATAATCATGACTTGGAAGCAACCACACCTAAACATGTACCCTCTTCGACCGTAAATTCGTACAATAAAGATTTTTTTGTATTTTTTGCAAGTCTGTCGTTCGTAGATTCGGTAGACACATAACAACCGCTCACAAGTCCGAAAAAAAAGTACAAAATCTTTTACGATATCCTGCAAATCACCCTGAACGCAACGCATTAATTGCCGATATTCGGAACGAGGGCACTTTCTTGTTTAACACTAATTCCGCATTTAATAATGGACAATTAATTGTTAGCCGGCGTCCTAATGAAAAAAAGTCAACCAAAGTGGATGATTATCTACCGTGTTGTAGATGTAAATCTTTTTCAAAAAAAGACAGTTATGCCGCCATTTCAAACGTTGTGTTAAAATTGCAAAAATTGGTCAAATAGATCGGGAGAGTTTGGCTCAATCGAAAATTATACATATACAAAGCAAAATTAAGTACTTGGATCTACATCCAAATGTACCGACACTGTTGATACGTTTAAAAAATGACAATATTTCTTCTACAATAAAACAAGATACTCTTTTGCTTCAGCACGCATCATATTTGTGCAAAAAATATTCGTCAGAGTCTCACATATTTAACTTTATTAATCAAAAGTTAAGGCAATTGGCTAGATTGCTAATAGCAATTAAGAAATTTGCTCCAGAAATTGTCGACATGGCTGACTGTTTGCAACCAAAAAATTTCAATAAAATTGTTCTTGGTGTTCAAGATGTATGCAAATTTAATGCAGAAACTGGGACATTTGAAATTCCGTCTATGGCAAATCATCTTGGAATGTATTTGAAGGAATGTGCTAATGTGTTGTATACCGAATGCATATATAGCGAAAATTTAATTAAACAAAAACTAGTTAACGATTTTATCGAATTGTTGGGAATCCAGTACAGTGTTTCAATTTCTCGTGCTGCAAGAAAGAACCTTGCGGAAAGTAAATGGAACAAACCAAAATTGCTTCCTCTAATCTCAGATATCCAAATATTCAGAAAACATCTTGTAAATTCAGCAAATGAGACGTGTAATATTTTAGAAAAGCAAGGTTTCAACTACATTAAGTGGAGAAAACTTGTGGAATTAACGGCCGTGATTATTCTGACTTTTAACCGGAAAAGACCGGGAGAAACGGAGCGCCTCCTTCTTCGAAATTATGAGATGAATCAAAGAATAACTAAAGATTCTGAAGATTATCAAAATTTATCGACTTTAGAGAAACTGCTGTGCGATACCTTTCAGAGAATAGAAATTAGGGGAAAATTAGGCAGAAGGGTTCCAGTCTTAATTCGCGACCAGCATATCAAATGCATCAATATGTTTCTAAAATTTAGAAAAGAAGCTGGTGTTGATGATTCGAACGTTTACCTTTTCGGCATAAAAAATACTTTTGTGAGAATCACTGACGTTATGCGACGCGAATCCAGTTTATCAGCAGCACAACAACCGAACTTGCTTAGAGCAACCTGTTTAAGGAAGCAAGTTGCAACAACTTCACAACTTCTGGACTTAAAAGATAACGAAATGCAGTTATTGGCCGACTTTATGGGACATAATTTGGAAATTCATAAACTGCATTATCGTACACCAGAGTTGACATTACAGATTGCTTCACTTTCAAAGTTACTAATTGCTGTCGACGAGGGTAACCTTCAAAAATATAAGCATAAAGGTCTCCAAGATTTAGACGTTTCGTCTTATCTACATGTCACACAAGATACTGATGTAGACATCGTGGATGAAAATCTTGAGGAACCTGCAGATACCGCCAAGGCTGTTGAGGTACCACCTGATATATCTGATTTTGAAGTTTATCCACCCCCACCACTGACGCGAAAAACAAGTCGTAAACGATTACGTAAGTATTATAGTTATTGTAATATAATAATAAGCTATTTTAAAAACTTTTCACCCGATTGCATTCGGATGTCTAAAATGTCTTTAGATATCGGGATTGCTTCAGAAGATATCACCTTATAATACTTTCAGTTGTTCACCTTGAGAAGACTAATTAAAAGTATATACTATTATGATTTACAGGGTTGCCGCGTTATTGATAAGTTTTCGGCTAAATGTCGAATAATCTATATACATAAAAATCAATCGCCGTGTGTTAGTAACGCAAAAACTCGAGAACGACTTGATGTTTTTTTTTCTTTTGTTCGTCTTACTCCCGTGGTGGTTTAGCAAAAAAGAAAATTCTGAATAATCCAAGCTAGTTTTAAATATTTCTGACATATCGTTTCTACTGTGCAAAACTACTTTGGAGAAAACTTGCCAATTAATGTGTCAAAGTCGATCTCCGTTAATTTGTGAGTTTTCTTTGAAGAAGTTTTGCACAGTCAAACCAAAACAAAATATCAGGAATATTTACGATATTTCAATATCTAGTCGAAAATCAAAAATAATAAAAATCATATCAGTATGATTTTCCACCGCGGAAGTTTAAGATCTACTAATAATAAATATAATCATTAGTAGACAAGCAGTTCAAAAATATAATTATAATATCACAAAACTAATGCTTTAGGAGTGCCAAGATATTAACATTTCTCCTTTTACACAGAGGCGGATTATTGTAACTCCCAAGACGCCGATGATGAATTGGAAGAGCCATTTGAAGATTCTGGTTCAGAATATTTGCCGTCGCCCGAAGTACTCCGTGAAGAAACAGAATTGCAAAAAATTAATTCCACTCCTACAAAAAGTAAGATTGTTTTTATTTTCGATGTTTACTGCTTTCCTTCAATGTCATTTCTTAATATCATAAATATTACATATTCTGTTTATACATATTTTATTACTTAAAGAACCACTTGCATATCCACAATTTGTTTTCTCATAAGCTATGGTTACTGACAATATTTTTATATCTCTTTGTAGAAAAGATTCGAAGAGTTACTTGGAAAACTCCGGAAAAGAACGTAGTGAGGAAACACTTCGCTGATCATTTACGGTTAGGAACACTACCGTCGGAAAAAGAATGCACTGAAGTGCAAAGAAAATATCCAGAACTTTACAGAAAGACGCCTATTCAGATAAAAGCCTATATAAATAATCAAAATAAATTACAGGTCAAGAGAAGATAAGTAAAACCTTTTCCAAAACGTTTGGCCAAATAAAATTTTGGCTAAAATGTTATGAGCTCTTCCAACACAATCGATCCCTTAAATATGCTGAAGTGTGATCCAAATTTCTAATAAAAAAGCATTTTATCATATTTTAAGGGTTCTCTGTTTATGGGAAGAGCTCATAAAGTATTGGCTAAACTTATGCCACGAGAACTGGTTTTTACTTTTTTGATATTTTCTCACAATTCTTGGAAACGAAAATGGGATTTGAAATCCCAAATTTTGTATTTAGCCGTTTTATAATGATAAGATACTATAATCAGATATCAGATTTTTAGTAATGAAAAATTAAATAGATTTTTTAAATCGCATTCAACAATTGTGACCATAGTACATAATATGTATACTCTGTTCACATCTTTTTTGTATGAAAGTTGCTCATGAAGGCTCCGCAATTTAGCTGTGTAAATATACATAATTGGCATATTTAAGCAGAACAGAGAATTGAACATTAGTAAACTTTATGTAGGTATGTATTGAGTTTCAGTAATTGTGTAACAAGACATTTTTAATCAAGCACAAGGAGGGTCTTAAAATACTTTAAATTTTAAATGTTTCCTCAAGTGCTATCAAAATAGGTAATCCAACCGGCACAATATTCTATTCTGTCAAATGGCAGTAAATTCGTTGGAGATTATAAAGGTTATACAACAAAATAAAAATTACAGTTCTGTTCATGTGCCACTTAATAAAAAAATCCAAGGCCGACCTTTATGCAAAATGGATGTTAACCTGTTACATGTACTATCCAAAACAAAAAAAACTGGGACAGCTCTTGAAAGAGGTTTTGACATTATTTGGCTTTAAACAATTATAATTACTAATAAGTTGACAATTAAGTGAGAAATATCTAGCAACTGCACATATTGAAGCAGTCACATTCACAACAAAACATTAACTGTACCAGTTTTTTTGTCTTGGATACTACACGGACAGATTTAGAACAAATTACAGAATTAAAAAATATGAATTTTAGAATCGGTCGAAATACGTAAAAGTTCTAGCCATTTTCAATGTTTATTTGTAAATTTAATTTCTAGGAGATTTCTTCTGTACTTTTATATTGTAATGGTTTAATAATAGTATATTATGTATCAAGTTTTATAAACATCATTTTAGTCACGAGTTTTATTAATCACGAGCGAAGCCAAGCGGAGCGAGTGTTTAATAAAATGAGTGACTAATAAGTTTATAAAACGAGTTGCATACTCTACTTTTTCTACGACCACAAATTTAGAGAATATAACATCATATTATTTCATTAAAATTTTGACATTTATTATAGTAGGTTAAATTATGCTTGACAAACGTCAAAGTGACGGTTGAAGACTAACTTGACTTGTTTTGGCTGTGGCAAATAAAGCAAATACTATTTGAACCTAACTTCACCCCATGACTAAAACATCGTTGCCAGCTTCAGCTCATGACTAAGAAGCTCTTTAGTCATAGGTTATAAAGGCATGATTAAAAAGTCACTTAGCGACGTGTATGTTAGTATGTTAAATGGTATTTTAGTTACAGCAGTAGAAAAACATAATTAAATTACAAACTTTTATGTACATATAACATTATTATCCTTTAGCAGTGCAAGTAGTTGTTAATTTTCATTATTTACTTGTTTTAGTTTTTTCTCTTTATATATAATACATAATTAATTTCTCTTACTAATATTATAATACATCAATCCGATTGTAAAGTTATTTTTAATTGAAAAGGTTATCGGTTTAAAGTTTCAATTTATTTTTTCATATAATGTATCTATTTAATTGTATTATATGGGTCTACCGTACAATATCTGTTCCTTTCACTCTGCGAAAATTATTCAATGTATTGACATATGCGAAATAAATATTAGATACACTTTATTTTTATTTATGTCCGGGAAAAGTGTATAATAATTAACTATTATATTGCATTCTAATTTTTCATGTATGCAATTCCCATACGATTTTTTTAATATTCCATTTCTAAGCAATCAATAATATTCTATTTTAATTGTAACAAATAACGTAAAACAAGAAAATATA